>JAOCZM010000249.1:15925000-16525000 GCA_026122235.1 Vinca minor | reverse complement strand
ACACCCACATCCTCACCATGCATCCTCAGAACCCGTTTGGTAGCCAGATGAAGAGTGAGATGGTACCCCATAATTCCTATCACTGTCATCTGTATCGCAGATTATAGGGTTCAGTGGCGACCCTAGTGGCGAAGACGCGGGGGTGGTAGGATGGTTTGAACTTTCACCCCGAACACGAGGTCGAAAGACCGATGGAGCATGAGATCGTTCAAAGAAAAAACGTGGGTTGTGCCTTTCGGTGGGTGGCGTGGTGACTGATAAAGGGGATGTTGGTGAACCGGTTAGAACCAAGGCCGGTCATGTACTTCAAAACTACGGTGAGCAGTAGTTGTTGTAGCCAAGACCGCTTGGGCCGGGACACGTCCAAATAAATTACGAGACAGGGGATAAGATCTCCTAAGATCCCTACCGCCATTTAGGAATCGCGTAGGAAGACATCTGCCGGAGGGGAATGTTGGGGATCTCGTTTTTATTGGTCTTTATATGGAAGGACATTTCAGACTAGATGGGGGCGATAAGGACCGTTGGTTTGTGATCAATCTAAACATGCGTCTAGTGATCAAAAGATGTTCATCCGAGGCAATTATTTTTTGGACGTCGTTTATTCCTATTTCCTCCGTCAACAACTCTAAAAGCCTTCTTATTTCAAAGCTTTCAAATAAATAATCAACATCGGCGAAGTCAAACTGACCTGTTTAGGTTGGTTCGGGGTTTTCCATTGGCTGTTTTCCGTTGTTTCGATTGGCCATTACAAAAATAAAAGTTTGATAGAAGGGATTACTAATTTAACAATGTTGTTGTGATAGACAAAGTTTTGTTTATCTTGTGATTTGCAAGTAGCTTTTATCCCCTTTTTATAGGTAAACAATGTAACCTGTCCTAAACCTGATACTTACTGTGTAAAATTGGTACACAAAATATCATCTCAGATAAATGGATTTGATTGACAAGGGAGAGAAACTTAATGGTGGTAGAGAAGGAAGGTGAAGTAGTGGCAGCCATGAATGCTTAGGAGGGGGTGAGTTTATGATGATCTTAGGAGGTAAAAAGCCGTGAATGCCTAAAAAGTCTTGATCTAAATTTATGGCTACACTACCCAAAGCAAAGTTGAAGTGACTAAATCGGATAAGAACAATATATGAACGGCTGAAGTGACTTGGGGAAGTTGTTTAAATCCTCCTGCTCCAATGGTAGTACTGCTTCGTGCGGTAGACAATAAGGTCCGTTCGATCAACAATTTAAAGACTGTTCTCGTTTGGTGTAAGATGATTTTGTTAATAGTAATAGACAAAATTGCATCAAAGGAAAAAAAAATATCCACAGACAAATATTATCTAGGCCGTCAAATGTTCGATCAGACAAACGAGATCTGTTTAGAACAGGGCGTATTAACTGTTGTATCGCACTAAAGATTTTTCCCAACCACACTTGTTCCGTTTCCAAAAACACATGTTATTCTTCAAAGAACACACGTTCTCCGTACAATAACACATTTTCTGTTTCCTAGAACACATGTTCTCCTTACAAGAACACATGTTCTCCGTCCAATAACACATTTTCAGTTTCCTAGAACACACGTTCAGTTTCCAAGAATACATGTTCTCATTACAAGAACACTTAATCTCTTTCCGAGAACACTTGTTTTCTTTCGAAGAACACATGTTCCGTTACCTAGAACACATGTTCTCCTTCAAAGAACACATGTTCTCCGTCAAATAACATATGTTCTCTTTCCAAGAACACTTGTTCTCAATCCAGGAACACATTTTCTCATTACAAGAACATGTGTTCTCTTTCCAAGAACACTTGTTTACGTTCAGTCTATACATATTCCGTTTCCTACAACACATGTGGCCTTTAAGAAAATTTGATGTGATCCTTCCAACAACAAACGTTCTCTTCGCAAAACATGTGCTCACACCATATACGCATGTGCTCAAAGATTAATTGTAACTATGTTGGGTGAAATTATTTGATTCAACATTATATGGGTTACGGGTATAACATATATCTTCTATACAAACGTTTATGGTAAATAATTAGGCTACACATTGGAGGGGTTAGTGGTATAACATAAGGAAAAATGACATCAAATAGGATAAATGGGTTGGGTACTGATTAATCAAATAGGGGTTAGTAGTACATTCATACACAATTATCTATTGCAGACATTGAAGGGTCGACTCTTCACTACTTAGATTAAAATGAATATTTAGTCTACACTAATATACTTCATTTAACTAATTTTACGTATAATCTTCAATTAAACAGGCGATTTAACAAAATCTATTTGGTGTATTTATTGATTTAAATGAGTTTCTAAATTTTAAAGTGAACAACTATCACTAATTATTAGATGAACATACTTTTGAACTTATATTTTATAAATATGTGTTTGTGGGGAAACCTCAGAATGTTTAAAAATTTAAATTGGGCTCAATAGGTAAATTAAAACTAATATTGGGTTCAATTGTAATACGTTTTTGGTACTAGTCGAGCTCATTTTATAAGACTTAAAAATTTAGTTTACACAACGTAATAGATTAGAAGTACTTAGGGTTGCAATTTAATACTCATAAAGGTCCTAGGGTTAAAAAAATTCTAAGTATGAAATTGTTAACATGTCATCGATCCGGATTAACCATAGAGTATAATCCCGACCGTCAAATATGTTGATCGAACGGTCTATGTAGCAGTCATGTATCATGTTGTGGTCTTCATAATTCCAGTATAGGTCGAATGCATAATACCTCTGTGTAGTTAAACGCGGTAACATTAATGAACTATCCGATCCACTCCCATTTACCAATAAAACATCATTACGGTAGGAGTTAATGTCTTTTGAGAGCTCGAGGGATAGACAAAATCTGTGAGAATAAATGAGAGAATAAAACGACATCATGGGTCGACTTCCCATTAAATATTTACTTATTCAAAGTCATAATTAATGGGAAAGTCTTTTTGAATTACGAAATCTCAGTTGTATATCCCATCTTCTCCGGTAAACCTTTCTTTTTTGCTTGTTTAGTCTGCCGTTCATCGTATCTATTCTCAGATTTTGTTCATGGAATTATAACAAAAAGACTTACTGATTTGGTTGTTGCAATTATAACAAAAAAAACACTGCATAACATTCAATGTTCTCTTAATACATTGTCAAATGTTTATCATTCACAACACTAAAAAATGGAAATAAAATTACTTGGTTCTTATTTGATCCATACCCAAGTGTCATTCTTCTTCACATAATCTTGATGCTGACGAATCTCTGACATGCAAACGTCAATAACTAGTCCAGGATAGTGCGGAAAATGCAACAACACAAGCATTTTTGCAGTGTTTAAATCCAACAATAAAAACGGACCACCAACCATTATTCCAATAAACATCGACATATTCACCCACTGAAAATGACATCGCCCTCTCTCTTGGTGGGATTGGCCTTATGAACTTGTGCTAAACCACCTCTATTAGAGGTTTGTTTTTCAAGCCATTTACAAGGGTCTCATATTGAACCACAAATTTCGGACTCCCTGGAATTGGACAAATTATTTCAGCACAATACATTGAGCCGCGATAATCTGGATCATTTCCGATAACTTCCACCTTGTCACCGATATTAAACAATGGAAGTTCTTCAAAATTGGACATTATTTCAGTTGTTACTTAAATGTGTTGAATTTTCCAAAAGATTTCATTCACTTAAATAGATACAACTAAGAATTTGGTGGTTTTTAATTTACTGAGAATTTGAAAATCTTCCATTAATTGGGTTGGGTCTCCAACACAGGCGGCTTTTGACCAGAAGGAGATGTGGGACGAAAGTTATTGCGGGTAGGTGGTGGCCATTTAAACGAGATATTATCACACCACATCACCTCATTCCAAATAGAATAGAGTAACCCATTTTTGGACAACTGTTCATCCATTTTGTGGTAAACTTCTTAAACTTCTTCAACCTTTAATTTCTTTTTCTAATATATATTTTTTTTTTTTTTGTGTTTGTTAAATTTAACATTAATTTATTTTCCAAAAAAATAGTTAACATTTCAAATGTCTCGTTAAGGCGCAACTCTTCAATTACTAATTCCACAGTACAATATCGGTGATAGAGTTGAAATAATTGGACATGAAATAATTTGTGTTTGTATTGACAACCAGTGTATCTGTGATAAGAATATTTTTAATATTTCACCATTTTAAAGCCGACAAACATTGCCGATTCATATTTGAGGAGCAAGATAGTTCCATGATTTCTCGTACAGGGCTTAAAAGGAAAAATAATACAAGACTAATAGATTGTTCAAGTCTTCAAACATACATTAAGAAGAATTAAAATAAGGAAAAATGTAATAATTTTTAAACTCTTATTCTTTTCTTGAACAATTTTCCGAACATGCTCCAGTTCGTCTTTCACCCCTGCAAATTCGATTTGTAACCATTTCATACCTCCTCCAGAATAAACGATGTATCTTTCGTATTCATCCTCAAGCCACCTAAAAAAATTACATCCGGCATTCATGTCCTATAAATAACAAAAAAGAACTGTCAACATAAAAGGCAGGAACACATGAAATCAAACTAGTGTTCATTCTTCTTTACCTTGAAAAAATGACAGCCAAAGTATTTTTTCCTCTATTCTTTTCCGTGTGCGCAGTTATGAGAAGGGATGGAAAATCACAGTGACAGAGTAGAACATTGGACGGACCGCGAGTCCTAACTCCATTGTTTAAATATGAACTTGATATTTTATGGAGAGAAAGGTTGGAGGGTAAGCTTTAGAAGAGGAAGTAATGAGAAATAGTAAGAATAGATCTTGATTAAAATGACCGTCAGATGTATTACGATCAACAGTCAAGATTACCCTCTAGGGTATATTCGGATTGATGACGTGGCTATTGATATCTTGTATAAATTACAACCCTAGGTCCAATACAATATATAAATTGGAACCTTATGTCCATTACAATATATAAATTGAAACCATTTTAGTCCTATAAATAATTACAAAGAGGTTCAAATGTTTTAAAGGAGATTTATTTAAGATGTACTTTTAAGTTTTATTTTTTACAATCGGATGCCTACATACTTTAATATAGTTTAATTTAACTATGATAATCTAAGATATACTAACTAAAGTTTGTTTGATAAAGACAGCCTCGCTGTATATATTTTCGTATAACTCACTTTGTAGTATATAGTAGTCGACGTGAGTATACACTAGGGTGTAAGATCATTATGTTAAACATTAGTAATAAACTATAGTGTATAGTCACATCGACTAGTATATACTACAATGTATCGTTATATAAACAAAATATAGCAATGTCGAACTTATCAAACAAACTTTAGTTAGTATATCTATAGCAATGTCCTAATCAATCAATTTTAGTATATTCGTCGTTGCTAATATTAAACATAATTCAATGATCAACGGGGAAACATTGCTAATTCTGAGTAGTACATCACTACTAAGTCCATGTTATAATCCACTCTAGTGTATTACAAAAGTTTACAATTGGAGAGCTGATGTTTGGTAAAGCTCAATTAACAATCATTGTGCATTTTGTTTTATTTCTGCAAAGTCTTCGTAGACGTAATAACAAGGGATGACTGGTGGCCGGCTAGATCAGGAGATATGTAGACTGTCTATTTCCCAGACTTTCGTAAATAAGTATTAGATTTTCAAGTATGAAAACTCCGATTAGAACATGACTTTGAGTTTGTTGATGGTGTTTGGTGTTATTTTTTATTTCGAAATTTATAGATTTATTCTCTATTTTTAACTTTAGTTATTTGTCTTGTTCTTGAAATTTAGGGAAATTCCCATTGTTTAATTTTCTTAATATATCATTATGTTGAATGTAATAAATTTTGGCGCAATATTTGACCAATGAGAAATTCAGACTAATCTGGATAATAAGTGATGTGACCACTGTTTTCAACTGCAACTTTAAAATCAGTCAACTTATTATAAGATGACATAAAAAATCATGAAGTCGGTGTATGATTCGAAAATTTTGGAAATTTAATATTATGGTTTCAACCCAACAAGAAAAAAGGAAACGGAAATAAGTTTGTTACAAAACAAAATAAACTCTTCAAAAAGCAGCAAACAATCAAAATGCTTAGACTATTCATTTTTGTAATTGATTTCTTTATATTTCTTCAGATGCTCCTTGGTTGTCACTCTCCGTCCTAAGCTGACTCCCAGATTCTGTTAGAATATAATCTCCTGCTTGAGATCCCTTCAAAACAATAATAATCATTATGATTAGCTAGTTTAATTTAAAAATAAAATAAATAACTAAACAATAATTGACCATATACCTGCGTTTGTGGCATGCAATCAGAGCCATAAGGGGTATGTTGTCAGTTGGTGCCTCTACCACGACGTCCCCGACCCCTTCCCCGGCCTCGTACCAGATTTTCAATTTGTACCCGAAACCTGTTTGACCTTGGTCGACCGCGAGTCCGTGTAACCCTTGGATTCTGAAGTATGGGTATTTCAGATAGTTCAATTGATTATGTATCAAATTGATCCAACATTGCACCATTCTCTTATGGACTTGCCTTACTCAACACATCCAATGTGTACTCAAGGCACCCTTTCATCATCTCGTACGTTGTACCGCAAAACAAAGCAAGTTATACACATTGATTGAAAATGGATTCCAAATTCTTGAATCTTCTATATTCTGCTGTCATCCGAGGATAACCATTATCAGTATACATAAAAATATGTCTCCTAAAAATATCTTTTCGCCAGCGTTTCAAAATGTATTTGTCGGGAATTGTGTCAATTAGTTTATCCTTTAAAACAATCAATATATGACCACACAAAATCCCCTTAGACTCAAACTTTCTACAGTTGCATTTGAAAAAACACCCTTCGTCTTCGAACATAACTGTATGCACAAATTGACGGACATTCCTTGTGTTTGCCATCAATCTCTCCATTACTCTAAGTTTCTCATAACCTCCTCCCAAATCAAAATCTTGTTCTCCTTCAAAGTTAGTTTCGCTCCCCTCCCTAAGCAAGTGACAGTACAACATCCTCTTGATTTCAGACTGAAATTCCTCAAATAATTCAATTGTATAAGCATTATGAAATTGTTTTTCCCACCCGTAATGTGTTAAACTTTTGACCAACAATTTTTTTGTCCTGAACTAGGCTGCCATCTCTTTTTCGATTTTACATTTAATAGCAATTTCATATTGCTCAACAAATTGTTTAAGACTACTCGATGAATGAACATACCCGTCGAAAAATGCGTGCATTCCCTCACTCCTTTGAGTAGACTGCATTCCAGCCCAGAATATGTGATTTACATACACGGGAACACACAATTCCCTCTCAGAATACAGCTTTTTTAGCCATGTACTGTGGGAAAGATTGTACCCATCAACAATTGAATTCCAATTCCTCTAAAAAATTTCTTTATCCAGGCTTTCATATACAAGCCTCCGGAACTCAATCCTCGCGGTTTTGTAATCTCGCACCCCCTTGAATTTTTCAGGGACTTTACTTAAAATGTGCCAAATGCAATACCTACGGATTGTCCCCGGCATTTCACTTATGATTGCATTTGCAATACTCTCGCACTGATCGCTCATATTGCAACTGGGGCCCGCCCGCCCATTGCATCCAACCATGATCGAAAAAACCATCTATATGTTGCGATATCTTCATTACAAATTAGAACCGAACCCAACAAAATAGATTGACCATGATGATTGATACCAACAATACAAACAAACGGCATTTTATATCTATTTACGAGGTACGTGGAATCGACACAAACCGCGTCTGAAAATTCTTGATATGCAGCCTTACTATGCAAATGCACCCAAAAAACACTATCTAGTCTACCTTCGTCGTCAATTCTTAGTGTGTGGAAAAAATTGGCATTTTTAGTCTGCATTCTATGGAACATTTTATATATGTAATCCGCATCTCCTTTACCTATATTCTCTCTCCTGAATATATCAAGGTAATTTCGGCAATCCTTTTCTAGAAAATCTAGTTTTTCAGGCCCCCCAGCTTCAACTTCCAATAATCGAGTGCTTTTACATGGTCTAATCCCAGCCTTATCAATAACTTCTAGCTTCCTTTTAACCATAGACAGAATGTGTCTGTGGCCTCTCATAAATCTAGACATTTCCAGTATAAGGTCATGGTTGTGAGCTTCGTATACAGAGGACACCTCCCACAAACCGTTTTGTCTTAAAATTGCATTTACCCGAGCCGGGCATCCTATTCTTTTTGTATGTTTATATTCTTTTCCATGTCTACCCTTATCACATCCAAAGCAAGTGTATTTTCTAACATCAGAGTTTGGTCCCTTTGAACTGGCTGTTTTTGTAACACTAAAACCAACTTCCTTTGCATATTGAAGGTAATGATCGTATAGTTCACCAAGACTATTAAAATAAGATCCAACAATGATTTGAGTGGATACTTGATTTGAATCCAGTCCATTCGTTTCAAAAATTTCTTCCTCCATCTCCTCGTCGTTCGTTTCATTAGTAATAAATTCTTCGGAAGCATCAACACGAAGTGGCTGAATTTCTTCTTCATGTAGTTGGAATATTTCCACATTGGTCATTTGAAAAGAATATTTTTTGTTGGAATATTTCACACTTGAAGGAAAAACTCAAAACTCAAATGAATGAAGAATGAAAAAGAACACAAGTAGTACACGGTTGAATTGGCTTTGAACACAACAACCAACCAACTTGTAATTAATTTCACTCTTTGAACACACAATAACATTGGCATTGTTATCCAACAATCAAATGCTTTAATATTTCTTTGCTATAGCCGGCCTGCATGACTAGGTTGTATGGGCTCGCGTCATTAAATCAGTATTTTATACCACATTAATGTTACAACCTGCTTATGCTTTTCTTCTTCATTAGGCAATGTAAGAACGGTTGACATGAAAATGCACAAAAATAAGCTACTGAAAATTTACATTCGTAAACTAAATTTTTTTTTTTACATAAACACACCGGTAAAATAACGATACTAATCTACATTAAAGCCTATATTTACCCGTAATACAGATAGTTAAGACAAAAGAAGAAATTTTACAAAAACAGAAAGTAAGAAAATACGATATGCACTAAAAAGAAACATAGTCAAGGTGATGGATCGTCTTGTAGTAGGTTGGGAGGGAGCAAATGTTCTAGATTTTCATCAGCACTTGGCGGCCCTAACCAATAGTTCATTGTGGATAAAGGTGTGCTCCACAAAATGTCATAAGGCCTTACACTTGAAGGCATATTAGGGGGAGATGGGTTTAGAATTTCAGTGGGGAGATCAGCAGTTGTAATTAACGATTGTGTAGGGCATGAAAAGGGTCGCGACAGAGTTGAGTAAATCAACGGATTATGCATGTTTATTGTGTTTACCAGTGGAAAGTAGTTCATATTGGGAAGGATTACCGGTGCAGAATAGGGCACCGGGTATCCCATCATTAAGGTTGGGCTGGTAACGAACCTTGGATTTTCGTGATACGAGGTTATGAAAAGACTCCAAGTTTCTTCTACTCGGTGCTGAAAATGAGTTTGCATGTGGCTAGGTACAAGTGCATGTCGGCACCGATTGCATTTTCTTCTCGGCATTTTTCTGGGGTTAAGAGTAGTTGAACTTGTCTTGCTCACTAATTTGCAAGCAAGAAGTGCAGACGAGTTGGGAGTAGGTGAACCATGTGGCGGATTCTTCAAGGTTCTACAGAGTGCTAGAGGTAAAATTTAGTGGAGTAGTTGTTAGATTGACATGCAAGCATATTGCATGCATTTGTTTGTGTTAGTGGGGGTGTCATCATTAGTTGTGGGAGGGGAAGGGGTAAGTGATAGATTGCCATCATGTATTTACTGAAGCCATTATTATCATTATCAAAATTAAAAGAGGATATTCTATTCTTTCTGGAATGAGAGAAACCCTATTTTGTTTTCAATTAGATTCTATATAAAGTAACCAATTCAACACTTTTAACTCATCTGGCACAAATGACAACTTGTTTTGGTATAGGTTGTTGAATCCTCATATTGATTAAGGTTCGATTCTTTCCTTCAACCTGTACATTGCTTCCTGCCAGCAAATCCAAATAATGAACGTGACAGGAACAAATTGAAGTTGTAAACAAAAATGTTCACTCCACATGAACACATGCTCAAATAATACAAACAAATGTTATCATTCCAAGAACGCATGTTCTCCTTCCAAGAACACATGTTCTATTCCCAGGAACACATGTTCTCTTTACAAGAACACATGATCTCTTTCCGAGAACACATGTTCTATTTACAAGAACACGTGTCCGTGCACATGAACATGTGTTCACTAATAAATAACACATGTTCTCCCTCTAAAAATATATGTTCTCTTATCCAGAAACACATGTTCTCCTTCCAAGAACAAATGTTCACTTAACAAAAAGATGTGTTTCACACAATAAAAAACAACTTGTTTTGGTATAGTTTGTTGAATCCTCATATTCATTACGGGTTCGATTCTATCCTTCCACCATTATTGTTATCTATTTATTTGTGGTTGTTTTATACAATCTGTACAAAAATAACTTAAGGCAAAACATAACAATGTAGGACATCTAGTATAACTGGCTTCGTAGGTTGGTGGTACTTGCTGTAGTTACTGGTTCGATTCTAGACTTTCACCTGTAGTGATAACAATTTTTTTGTTTAATTTCAGATCGCCTTTCTCACTCATCCTCGCATGACATGTTCGTCCGCCATTGTTAACATTTTTTAACAGTAATTTCTGGCCACTAATGAAATAAACACTAAGATGTTAATGTAAAGCATTTCCTTTCTCCTTGAAGAGACACCCACAGAAAATAATAGGAATAATAACTTCCGACAACTTTTTGGCAATGCTACTTAAATGAAGAATATGCAGGTGTTGGTGAAACTGATTGATAATGAAAGCATTGCTATCACAAACTGAAATGCAAGTTCAGATCCGGCAGTGAATCTGTATTGGAAATTTTTCCTGTGGTGAACAGTCACTTCCGCCACCGTTCCGGGTTGTGACGTACGTGAACAATAATTTAGGTGATAATACCATTCTTTGCCGGAAGTGAATAGTAAATTACGTCAAATTACCATGCTTTGCCGGAAGTGAATAGTTATTTCCGACCACGATGAGCCGGAAGTGAACAGTAGAATTTTTCCTGTGGTGAACAGTCGCTTCCGACCACCGTCCCGAGTTGCAACGGAAGGGAACAGTAATTTACGTCAAAACACCATGCTTTGTCGGAAGTGAATAGTAAATTACGGAAAAATACCATGCTTTGTCGAAAGTGAATAGTAATTTCCGACCACCATACCACGATGAGCCGGAAGTGAACAGTAGATTTATCTTGCTTCAATTTGCAGAGGAAGAACAGAAGGTTTTTGAAGATGGATTTTTTTTTGTTTTTTGAAAAAGTACTGTGCTGCATTAAATTCTATTCTTTTTATAACTCTTTTTTTTTTTTTGAAACTGGGAAGGGCAATTACTGTTCAAAAGGGCAAAATGGTCTGAAAAATATTTTAGCCGATTTTTTAGCCCATAATTCGAGTAGCCTATCAAGGTTCAAAATATTATTAAAGTTTCCTTATATTTCAATGCGGGATTCATATTAAAATATGAGTTCTCACATCTTGAAACTCCAACTTTCAAGATAATTGACTATATATATAACGTTTTTACACTTGAAGGAGTTAAATTTACATTTGATCCTTTAATCTGACGGCACATGTCAAACGTGTGCCAATAACTGACTGAATCCACGTCAATTTTATTAATCTGACAAAATGAGCAGCCCAAAAATTGTTCGTGTTCCTGATGGCTTAAAAAAGTTTTGCGACACAAACAAAAAAGTAAAATTGTTAGTGTACAAATATAGCGATTTTCTCTTGCACAATAACTCACTTCACTCTCATATAAAACTAACTACAATTTCATTTAGATATAAGTCATATATCTATAAGTGAGACCAAAATTAAAGATATACTAGTGGAGAGTGAATCCTATGACCAAGTTTCCCCATAATCAATCTTTAGAGTACGAATCACAAGGTCCAGAGCCCAGTGAGGAGATGGCCTGCCCACAACCAAGAGGTTGTGGGTTTGATACCCAACTCACACAAAAAGGAAGGATTTAATTTTCTATTCTTGGTTCCTCTTGTGTGGGTTCTTATACTCCCCTTCTTGGGGCACCCGCTAGTCGGGCTTCTACTACTCCCCTCACGAGGCACCTACTACTACTCCCCTCATGGGGCACCCGCTCAGCCGGGCTTCTATCCGCCCTACATGGGCTCCTCCTCGGTCGACCTCCTCTGGTGAGGTCCAATAATAAAAAAAAAAAATCTTTAGAGTACGAGGAGAACCTGTCATTTTAAGCCACGGAAAATAATCAATTTTAACTAGAAATAACTAAAGTACAGTATTGCAATGAGGCATTAGCCTATTTCTTCTAATAGATAGCCTACCTCTGTCATAAATAAATACTCTAATAGTGATGTCTTAGGTGGTAGAGGCCCTGAGTTAAATACATTTCTTACTTCTTCAACCCCTCTATTTCTCCTACTAGTGAGGGTCCAGGTAATCAAAGTCCTAGGTTCAACTACCATATCCATTTCTTAAATCATCTTATTTCTCTTAATAGATAGGTCTCTCCCCCTTAAATAAATAAATTAATTAAGAAAGAAACTAACTAATGTACAGTATATATCTTTAGCTTTCCTAGACAGGGACGAAGACAGAGGGAGTGGGGGGTGGTAATCGCCCTCGAGATTTCTAAAAATTAATCTACTTGCAAATTAATCTAAAAATTGATTAATCTCATTACATTATTCTTGTACCAAAAGATTTGCAAATTGATTTTCACTTCAATATTACATTCTGTTCATCACTTCCAGCATATTGTTCTTGAGATGTTGTGACTGAGCACATTCTAAACTTTTCAAAGCTGCGGTAAATCAAAATTACTCTACGTTTTATAATATGAGGCTTTTAGTTCACTTTATCATAAATTAATGAAGGAAATATAAGGTCCATTTTTCTTAATAATACCTATAAGTAATTTGATTTCAAACCAGACTCAATTCAAGTGCGTCTTAAGTTCTTCGCTCAAAGGTTATGAAATATCCAGAATTTTCCTACTATATGTAATTTTTGGTATAACTCAGTGATATTCACATTCTCTTATTTTATTTAAATATTTAATATTAAAATAGAAAATGACAGATCAATCATCCAAAATACTCATCTTCAACTCCCACCACGTTTTCTTATTATTATTTCCCTGGTACATGACTACAATCAGCACATAAAATCCCTTTCTTGAAGCCGATCGACCAACGTGAAAGAAAACAAGCTGTACATTATAATAATGGATGGGTTATTATTGAGTGACGATTGAATATAAATCAGTCATAGAGAAATCAAACAAAATAATTAGACTTAGCAATCCATGTTCTTGTAGTTGGATATTAGGTCACCTAGAAAGCTGATTTAAATTAAATATAACATTGTAGAAACCAAAAGTCTATAACAACCATTTTATGATGATTTGTTTTACTACTATCCTGGTTTTTCAATCCACGACCAGCCAAAACTTGCATTAGGTGAATTGTCTCGTACCCCAATTAGTTGGGTCTTATTTCTGTAACTAACCATTCATAATTCGCAATGTGAATATATTTTTCATTATAATTATAGACGAGTCATTATTGATTAACAATTGAATATTAATGTAGCATAGAGAAATCAAACAAAATAATTTAACTTAGCAATCCATTGTTTTCTAGTGGTATACTTTTGCATTCCAAAAGTCTATAGATCCAATCCACAAGCACCCAGAATTGCATTGGGTGAATTATTATAATATTCCAATTAATTAATCAGCTTTGGTATAGACGAGTCATTATTGAGTAACAATTGAATATTAATGTAGCATAGAGAAATCAATCCAAATAATTTAACTTAGCAATCCATTGTTTTCAAGTGGTACGTTTGTATTCCAAAAGTCATATAGATCCAATCCACAAGAAACCAGACTTGCATTGGGTGAATTATTATAATATTCCAATTAATTAATCAGCTTTGGCATAAACCGAGTATTTGCTTATCTAATTCTCTTTTACACCCTCACTATAATTTAAAAGACAACTACTTCTTTTTTATAAAAGAAAGCCACCTGTGCAAGTTCTAGCAATGACATCATGTGCAAGTTAATTATATATACCCTCATTATTAGATCAAAATTTTGAGATTTTTTTTATTTTTTTTTTACCTCACAAGAGGAGGAGGAGAAGCCTCACCAACGAGGAGTATTTATAACCTCACCAGAGGAGGTGTTATAGCCTCACTAGAGGAGGAGATTAAATTTGGATGAAAAACGTATAATGTTACATTAAATTATAACAATCATTTTCATTTTATACTTGTTTGATCCAAATTTTTTGATTGAACAATCATATATATATATATATATATATATATATATATATATATATATATATATATATATATACAGTACACACACACTAGCGTAAGACCCGTGCTATGTACGAGAACAAATTTAATTGTGAAGAAAATATTAAATAGCATAAAAGTGAAAAATATAAAAATTTATTTATATGCAAAATATCAAAAAAATATCTGGTAAGAGAGAATATTATTTCAATGATTTCTCAAGGTCGGCGTTGTACGTTTTCTTAAAAAAAAAAATAACGGTTTAAATGAACCATTCAAAAACAAATAAACTACTTCTCTCAAATTTATTGGGGCAAATTAAAACTCATTTAATGACACGATAAGAATTAAATTACTCGATCAACTAATTTTTTTTACCCTTTTAATGAAAAAAGTTTCGCGAGAAGTTCGCATGGGAGTTCAAAAGAAAACTAAATGGTTCGGTAAACTAATTTTCTTTGAAAAAAACTTTAACTGTTGGGATAAAAAAGTTAAAAAGAAAATTAGATTTTTCACTCAATTTAATAGACTAAAAAGTAAATCAACAAAATCATTGATTAAAAATTTTACCCACTATCTCTATTTATAATGTCGTCAAATTTCAAAAACTTTATACAATTTCGATGTGGGGTCTTGAATAATATTGAAAAAAAGTAAAAGAAAAGATTTGAATAGGAAAAATATTGAAATATATAATTTAATTTGAATTAGTCGAATATGAACTATCTGAAAAGCAAATAAAGTCTGCCTCTCAAATTCATTAAAGAAATTCCAATTCAGTTAATGATGTGACAAAAATTAAATGGCTCGATTAAGTAAAGTTTTTTTTTTTTGAGCCTTTAAATGAAAAGGTTTAGTGAGCAGACTTGCGGGTTCAACAGAAAACTAAATAGTTAGGTGAACAAATTTTCTTTGAAAACAAAAAATTTTACTGTTGGAATGAAAAAATATAAAAGCAAGTTAGGTTTGTCACCAAACTTTATGGACTAAAAAACAACTCAAACAATGAATTCAATTAAAAACCATGCTCAAATCCTTTATTTATATAATGTTGTCAAATTTAAAAAACTTCATACACTTTCAATGTGCAATTTTGAATAATATTTCAAAAATAAAAAAACCATTAAAAATACTAAAATAATATAATTTTAATAAGTCTAATATGAACCTTCTAAAAAGCAAATAAAGTATGTCCTTCCAATTCATTGTACAAATTTCAACTCAGTTAATGATACGATAAAAATTAAATGTTCGATCAACTACATTTTATTTTTTAAAATTTTTGACTCTTAAAAAAAGGTTTAGTGAGGAGGCTCGCATGCGGGTTTAACTAAAACTAAATGGTTCGTTACACTAATTTAATTCTTATCGTATTTGAATTTGAATAACAGATGGGAAGTAGATTCTAACTGAAACTACTAATCAATAAACCAATGTGAGATTAATAAAAACAAAAATTAGAAGTGAGTATGAATTTGCAAGGAACGTGATAAGAGGGCTAGAAATACGGGAGTCCGTGCTAGTGTAGTAATTAATATTTTCTTGATTTATTTCAAAATTTTAAAATTTTCTTAACCAATCACAACATTTGAAATTAATTAGAAAACTCTTTAATCTAGAAAATTTAGATTAGATTGGGAGTTAAAACTGAAAAGTGTGTTGAAGATTATGAGGAAACAATTAGGATGGTAGAGACATTTTTGTAAGTAAAATTGATATTTAAATATATTTAAGATAATAATTATTTTTTAATTAATTTAATTAATCGAAATTCATCTCAACCAATCAATTTTTGTATAATAATTAAGAGTTAGAAAATTCGAGATATTTGGGTTAGAGTTTTAAAGATTTCTGGTTGATTAAAACTTGTAAACATGTTCTATAATATAAATATAGATTGATTATGAAAAAATGTTTTAAATCAATGATTTTTTTTATATAAGAATTTAAAGTGTTAAAATTTTTATAAACTTCTAAAATATAATGATAAAAGAAGAGGTTAAGAGTATGAGATGAGTTTTGAATTTTGAAATTAAATAAGATAATACATTTAATATAGATTATTATATCATACCAAACTACTATTAGTTTAGATTTGTTAGAGATCGTGGAAAAGTTTACTTAAATTAGCATTCCATTGAAAGAATCAAAGAAAATAGTTGTCAAATACTTGTCAGAGTAGCTGGAAATGTGTTGTAACATTCGACCTGCATGTTTAGGGGATCAAATCCCCCTCTCCCAATTTAAATAAAGGGAAATGATAAACGGCTAAGCAAAATTGGCTATAATTGGCTAAAACCCCAAATTAAACACTATTCACCCCTAATACATATAATTGGCAATTATATGTATTTCACAAAAATGTACATAAATAATGAAGATTAAATAAGAATTAAAGGGGTTACCTATTTAATTCAAATAATGAAGGATGATGAGGATTGCTAATTGAGGATAATAGAAACCCTAATGACTAATGAGAGCCAAAAGAAAGGAAAAAAAAAAGGTCATTGTTGTTGTTGAGTAACAGAGAGTTGAGGCTTGATTGTTTAGAGCGGCTAAAAAATATAGCCATTGTGGACTTTTGCTACAACTAGCATGACCCTATGACTACTAGACTTGTAGTCTATAATATAGACTAGAGTTATACACATTTTGTTTAACATTTTGTTTATCTTTTTCTAGTAGTAAATTTTATTTATTTATTTATTAAATAAATATTATAGTCTCTTAAACACTTAAGCTTGTTACAATTATAACCAAAATTGGCAATATATAAGTAGTGTGATTCCTATAATTCACAAACTAAATAATCTAATTTTAAATCGTAAAGTGATTCAAAATGAGTACAATAAATAATGTTAACGGGACGAGCTGTTACAAAAACAAAACTAAAACTATAAAAATAAAATAATTTTTGGTAAAAAACTGCCCCACCAGGCCCCCCCTTGGCTCCGCCAGTGATCAAAGATATTGGTGATTGCTTGGTTTCTATTCATATTGATGAATCCCGTGACTTATCAATGAAGGAGCAAATGTCGATATTATTTCGTTATTTGAAGAATGAGCGGGGTATTGGAGCATTTTGTTGGTGTCAGTTATGTATCAAATACTATCGCGAATGATGTAATTATAGAATATTATTAAAGTATGAAAACGCGTAGAGAATAATTGTAATAAAATATTCTATATGATTTATAAATTTATTTTCAATATTAATTGTGCCCGTCCTATATTTAAAGTCTGCGTAAGCCACTGCCTTGGACTATGTATGTGAAATTGTATACGAAATCTGAGATTGAACAGTACGTTGTTGCTAAGTAAAGGTCCATACGATGTTTATGCAAAAGGCCCAGAAGAAAACTAATCTAGTGACAATATATGCTTTGGTGTATTCTCCACTATTCAAATTTTGAAATCTTTTCATACAAAAGAAAATAAAAATCTAAACTTAGCTAGTTATTTTTTTTAATACATTTTAAGGGGAGTCAAGTAAGTAACTAGGTTGGTAAAGTATTATTTATGGTAAAGTGTGTTTTACCAGATGGAATGATCTCGATGCTCCATTTCATATGGGTGTAAGGGAATTGAGTCTAGATATCCTTTGAATTAAGTGAATTTTTTTTTTTTTAATGAGAAAAGATGAAGTTTCACATGTTAGAAGTTTTGGTTTTATTTTAAATCAGACTCAATTCAAGTGCGTTTTAAGTTATGAAATCTTCAAATTTTTTCCTACTATATAACTTAGTGATATTCACATTTTCTTATTTTATTTAAATATTTAATATTAAAATAGAAAATGACAGATCAATAATCTAAAATACTTATCTCAACTCCCACCACTTTTTCTTATTATTATTTCCCTGGTACATGATTACAATCAGCACGGTAAATTTTTTTTTTGAAGTCGATCGACCAATGTGAAAGAAAACAAGCTGTACATTATAATAATGGATGGGTTATTATTGAGTGACGATTGAATATGAATCAATCATACAGAAATCAAACAAAATAATTAGACTTAGCAATTCATGTTCTGCTAGTTGGATATTAGGTCACCGAGAAAGTTGATTTAAATTAGATATAACATTGTAGAAACCAAAAGTCTATAACAACCATTTCATGATGATTTATTTTATTACTATCCAGGCTTTTTCAATCCACGACCAGCCAAAACTTGCATTCGGTGAATTGTCTCGTACCCCAAATAGTTGGGTCTTATTTATGTAACTAACCATTCATAATTCGCAATGTGAATATTTTTTTCAATTATATATATATTGTGAATGCTACATGAATAAGAACAACATGGGGAACATGCAATTTTTTGCCCAATTGATTAATGAATTAAGTTTTCGACAAAAACAACTTTTTGACATGAAAATGTCCGCCTATATCCAGGGACGAAGACGGGGGGTGGGGGGGCGACTGCCTTCTCCCCAAGTTTTTTAAAAATATTAGTAGGTATAGTAGTTTTACAGTAATTTTATGTGTAGTTTGGAAAATTTTATGTGTTTCGCCCCCAAGATTTTTTTTTGCCATTTTTATATGTAGTTCTACATACTGTTGCAGTTTCGCCCCTTCAACATCAAATTGCTATCTTCGTCCCTGCCTATATCCAAAGTCGTCCATGCATGCGAGGCTTTTGTTTTGCGGGATTTCAATATTCAGACTTCTGTCAATGGATTGGCTACATAAAGAAGTTAAACAAAATAATTAAACGTAATGTCATATAAAACCTTGCTAGTAGGTTATTAAGTTACGAAGAAAGCTGATTTAAAATAAATATAACATTGTATAAATTATATGTACATTATAATAATGGATAAGTCATTATTGAGTAACGAGTGAATACGAATCTGGCACATAAAAATTAAAGAAAAAGTTTAACTTAACAATTACATTATAATTATAGACGAGTCATTATTGAGTAACAATTGAATATTAATGTAGCATAGAGAAATCAATCCAAATAATTTAACTTAGCAATCCATTGTTTTGTATTCCAAAAGTCATATAGATCCAATCCACAAGAAACCAGACTTGCATTGGGTGAATTATTATAATATTCCAATTAATTAATCAACTTTGGCATAAACCGAGTATTTGCTTATCAAATTCTCTTTTACACTCTCACTATAATTTAAAAGACAACTTTGGACCACATTAATCATGTAAATATAACTACTAAAAATTTAATTTAGGATTAAGGGACCATTAACAAACTAAATATTATTTCCTTCGACATTAGTTTTACATCATGTTGGCATATGGCATACCAGCATATATTACATTGTTATATTCTTGAAATTGTACTTTTGTGCACAACCTAGACAATCATTATTAGTTTTTTTTTCCTTGGGGTCTTTTTAAATAATTGTTTGTAACCGTGTATATTCTCATTTTTGTACACAAACACTCACAATTTACTATGTGTATATATAATTAGAAAAAAAATATTCACATGACAAATTTTAAGTGGTTGAGCACAAAAAAAAGAACATACACAAGTAAAGACGATTTTCACTCATCTGGGAATGTCCAATATAGACCTAAAATCCTCGTTGCATGTGAGGTTTGGTTTTCTTCCGGGATCTCGATATTAGACTTCTTTTAAAACATTGGCTATTTCCTCCCCTGCCTTCTCTCGCCAGAGTTTCGAATTAGGTATGGTGCGGAAAGAGTGAAATTCTCCGCATCTGCGCATGATTTAAAATTGTGATATCGGTTGCCGACTCGGAAGTTACTATTCCATATACGATTTGGTGATATGATCATGTATTGGACGGCACACAATTTGTTTGGCATAGAGTGGTCAAAAAATTATAAAATAAATTTAAAATAAACTAAAATATAAGTAATATAATGATATCATTTATGGAGGTACACAATTATATTCAACATAACAACTACATATTTAATATAATAAAATAGTGCGATTACTGGGAAAAAAATTAGAAAAGATTCAACTTATATAACATAATATAATTAAAAAAGATAATATATTACATATATCTAACTATCAATTATGAGTGGAATTTTAGCTTGTTCAAAATCATTATCATTGGTCCTCTGTAATTATAATATTTTTTTATTTTTTTTAAAACTAGACCATTTATAAGTATGGTCTAGTTTATTACAATTATTTAATTATAAGACCTCTCCAGAGGAGGAGTAGTAGAAGCCCGTTGAGCGGGTGCCCCGTGAGGGGAGTAGATGTTCCCGTTGAGCAGGGTGCCCCGTGAGGGGAGTAGATGTCCCGTTGAGCGGGTATCGTAGAAGTCCCGTTGAGCGGGTGCCCCATGAGGGGAGTATAAGACCCACACAAGGGAACCCAAAGAAATGACAATTAAATCATTCCCCTTGTGTGAGGTGGGTATCGATCCTGGACCTCTCGGTCTCAGGCAGTGGATGTTATTTTATTTTATTTTTTCCCTTAAAAAACTAGACCATTTATAAGTATGGTCTAGTTTATTACAATTATTTATATATTAGACCTCTCCAGAGGAGGTCGGCCTCACCAGAGGAGGTGTAGTAGAAGCCCGGCAGAGCGGGTGCCCCCGTGAGGGGAGTCGTAGAAGTCCCGTTTTTTGAGCGGGTGTCGTATAAGGACCCCAAGAGGGGAGAAGTAGATGACCTCGTTGAGCGGATGTCGTAGAAGTCCCGTTGCGCGGGTGCCCCGTGAGGAGTAGTAGAAGTCCCGTTGAGCGGGTGCCCCGTGAGGGGTGTATAAGACCTCACACAAGGGAACCCAAAGAAATGACAATTAAATCATTCCCCTTGTGTGAGGGAGGTATCGAACCCGGGACCTCTCGGTCCCGGGCCAAGCACTTGCCCACCGGGCCAAAGCACTTGATGATGTAATTATAATATGAATATGGAAATAGTTTATAAATATTACCGCGAATAGGTAGAGAGTGATAATGTCGTGCATCATTTGTAGTGGATACACTTGTGGTGAATATGCTTGGGGTGTGTATGCTTGGGGTTGATAATAGATCGAAAATATCCCTTTTTTTTTATTATAGTAACCAAAACCACGGTAATGACTATAGTTCTGACTCGTTTTTAGTTATGTTCAATTTTTAGTGCTGAGTAGAGTTAACTCGTTTTGACTTGCCGAGTTTTCTCGATTCAGTCCTAGTTGAGTTGATATGGAAACAATTTGGCATTTTTTAGAACAGTTGTATCAACATGTCGTGTTTGTATAGGAGGGCACTGATCTGAAGTCTAGGACCGGCTATTATTGATATTTTATTTATTAAAAGGTAAACTTTAAAATTTGAAGTAATTTAGAAATATATTTTTGTTTTTTATTAGGCGTGAATCTTTAGGCAATCACATCTGTAGCTCAAGTCTTTTTGGAAAATTCCAAGTTAGAGCTGCTTTTGTGAGATTGGCCTCACAGGCATCGCACATGAATTGAGACGGGACCTATCTGAAATGTAGGCTCCACTTCAACTCATATGAAATGATTGTGGATCAGTCCCATAAGAGCGGCTACATCTCCAAATGACGGGTCATTTTGGTATGAATTCGGCCTTGTGAGATTAGACCCACAATCATCTCACATGAATTGGAGTGGAGCCTACCTGTAAAGAAGGTACTGCCTATAAACAAATGAATTTATTTGAATTTTCCCCAAGTGACTACGTCCTTCTACAGCCTATAAACAAATGAATTTATAAGGAGTTGGTAGCCGCAGAATTTTTTATATATATATATATATATATATATATATATATATATAAAAAGGTAGCGGGCTGAATAAGGAAGACTTGTTCGCCTAAAAGAATTTTTTTTCTCAACTTCTAGCAATGCCATCAAGTGCGAGTTTTTTTTTTTTTTTTGGCTAAACAATGCCATAATGTGCAAGTTAATTATATATAGGGAAGTGATTATTAGATAAAAAAAATTGGAATTAAATTTTGATTAAAAAGGTATAATGTTACATTAAATTATAACATGTTAAGTAAAAGTTTTTTTTTTGTTTTTTTAATTTGTTTTTATTTTAAATGAGAAAATATGAAGTTCCACATGTCAGAAGTTTTGGTTTTATTTTAAACCAGACTCAATTCAAGTGCGTCTTAAGTTATGAAATCTTCAAAAAAAATTCCTACTATATAACTCAGTGATATTCACATTTTCTTATTTTATTTAAATATTTAATATTAAAATAGAAAATGACAGATCAATAATGCAAAATACTTATCTCACCTATCACCACATTTTCTTATTATTATTTCCCTGATACATGACTACAATCAGTACGGAAAACCCCTTTCTTGAAGCTGATCGACCTTCGTGAATGGAAACAAGATGTACATTATAATAATGGATGGGTTATTATTGAGTGACGATTGAATATGAATCAATCATATAGAAATCAAACAAAATAATTAGACTTAGCAATCCATGTGCTGCTAGTTGGATATTAGGTCACCAAGAAAGTTGATTTAAATTAAATATAACATTGTAGAAACCAAAAGTCTATAACAACCATTTCATGATAATTTATTTTACTACTATCCAGGCTTTTCAATTCACGACCAGCCAAAACCTGCATTAGGTGAATTGTCCCGTACCCCGATTAATTGGGTCTTATTTCTTTAACTAACCATTCATAATTCGTAATGTGAATACTTTTTTAATTATGTATATATATATATATATATATATATATATATATATATATATATATATATATATCATCCAAGCGGGACCTTTTAAGCTACCAGCATATATGGAATTTTACAGATCATGCCTAAGCATGAGAAGCATTTCAGAACTCAACAGCCACTAAACCACGCCCAAACGCCCTAACGCCTTCATCCTCTCAATGGCTTGACGGGCTTAACAGGCTTAACGGTAAGTTCGGCCATTCCTTTCTGAAACAAACCTTCATACTTATTCATGTTCTAACCATAACGCCAGATTTCTTAGAAACCCCATGTCCTTAAGACATCTTCATCATGGAGGTTTCATTTATTCATTAATCAGCCATAATCCAACACAAGAAAGTTTAGCCTATAAGGCTAATAAACATAAACAAGTAATAAATAAAATAAAAACAAAAATTAAAAGACTTACAAAAATAAGTAGAGAAGCCTTATGCACAAAAGCTGCTGAAGATTATTATTGATAAGAGTTTTTTTAGTACAAGAGAAAGAGAGTGTAAGAAAAAGCCTCTCTACAAATGAAAGTTCCTCCGCCTTATATAGACTGCGGATCTCAAATAAAACTTAAAAACTACATAATCTACAGTAGTCAAAATTATTACATCTGCTTTATTAAAGCAAGTCCTTTTTCATAAAGGCGAATATTCTCACTTTATTAAAGTGACGATTATAATCTAGTCGGCCATTTTGTCGGCAATAATGTAAAGTAAAGATTCCTCTACTCCTGTAGCTTGTCTTTTCCTTTCTTGGATTTATCCAAGCTTTCTGTTATGAACTCAACTGATGTATTCAATATATCAGCAATATTAAGTTCAATATCATTTGGATCTTGAGCATCCTCCAGATCTTCCAATTCTTGGAATTTATTAACACTAGTCATGGAAGTATCACTCCCTGCAGATTTTTTCTCTTTTTCCATCTGCTTCTTTTCTGCCAAGACTTTTCCTAAGTCATTAATATATTTGGCAACAATTTCTTGTGTTGAAAGATTAATATCCTCCACTTTTTGAGTATCACCTCCGAATCTATAAGTCAGATTTTCCCGAAGTTTAATCTCATTATACTTATCAAGTTTCTCTTTGATATTATCAAGAGTATCTAAGCAATTTAATTGCTTTGTCTTGGGATCTTCCTTCATCATTGTATCCCAAAATCTTGTATATGAACATCTCTTTAAACATAATAAATTATTATGATCATTCCCAATTCTGGGATCATTCCGCCATATATATGGTATTGAAAACTCTATAAAAAAAGTTCATTTGGTTATAACCAGGATAAAGTCTTTTAGACATATTAGGAGTTACTTGAATATATTCATATAATACTCCTTGAATAATAGAGGTAAAATTTCCTCTGAAGCTCCATAGAACTGCCACCAGTTAATAACCCAGTTGGGTATCTTTCGATTATAAATCTGAGAACATAGCTTAATAAACCATGTATGGCTTCTTTTGCCATTCTCATATAAGAACACTTTATCAAATGCCTGGATATAATCCCAATAGTTGTATTTCAACTGAGTATTCTTTATAAAGAATGATTTTTCTGTGAATGGAGATATACCCCAATCTTCTTGATTATTATCTTGGAGAAATTATAAATTTCTTTATTGGTACCTGTGAAGTGGCTAAACTCACATTCATTATCAGATAACATCATTTCATAATATTTTTGAGATTTATAAGTCTCAAAGGTATTACCCATATTGTTGAGATATTTCTCATATATGATCCAGGGCTGGTCTTCCCATTTGATATCATCATCATTTAAGAGTAAAATAACTCTTTCCTCTTGATTTTTAATCATGAGTTCATCTTTTTTTTCCCCTTCTTCCACTATTCTAGCAAAAGAGGGAGCATTTGAGCTACTGGAGGTATAACCTTCTTGAGTTTCCTGCCAGGCTTTAAACCTTGCATATTCATCATCATTTATCTTGGATAAACCAGAAATATCAGAAGCTATCAGCTTCTTATTACCATGTTGAGCAAGAACCCTTTCAGATCCTCTGCCTCTACCACCTCTTCCTCTATAAGAGGAATTTCCCCTGTATCCTGACATTACTGCATTATTTGGATACATCAAATTTATGTTATTAGAGAAATTATAGGGATCCATAAATAAATTCATATTATAAGAATTAATATGACCATTAATATTATAAGGTTCATCATTAATGTAATTCAATTCATAATGATTGGATTTTAAATCTTCAGAAAATATTTCTGTATCAAGATTTTTTATTTCTTGAAATGTTTCTATGTCCATATGCATGATATCTTCAAATGGTTCTTCAGATAATTCATGACATTTTAAATCAATATTGATAAAATCATCATTTTCAAAATAAGTTTTTAACTCATTTGTTATGAAATCATTTGATTTTTTATACATCTCTTGTATTATTGGATTTATATGTATCATAAATATTCACGAGTTAAAAAGTCTGGAAGACTATTATCTTCTCCTTTTTTATAAATAATCTCAAAATCAAAAGGAGCTAAATTAGCTTGTCATCTAGCAAACATTTGTTTAGAAACATCATGTTTAAAATCTTTATTAAACATATACTTAGCTGATTGACAGTCTGTTTTTATAATAAATTTCTGATTATATAAATCATCTTGGAATTTTAAAACACATTTAACTATGGCTAGGATTTCCTTAGCTATAGTTGCATAATTCTTTTGACTATCATTCCATTTTCCTGAATGAAATCTAATCAAATTCTCATTCTTATTGTCAGGATTAACCTGTTTCAAAATACCACCATACCCTATATCAGAGGCATCAGTTTCTATAATTTTATCCCAATTGGGATTGGATATCATTAAGCAAGGCAAAGTTTTTACTCTTTGCTTAATCTTCTGTATAACCTTAGTATGACTTTCAGTCCAAGGTTTAGGATTCTTTTTCAATCTATCATATAAGATTGCTGTATTCTCTGCTAAATTCTTGTAATAAGGTAGGATGTAATTTAAACTTCCTAAAAATCTTTGTAACTGAGTTTTATCAGTTATTATATCTGGAAATTTACTTCCAAATTCAATACTTCTATCGATTGGTATAATTTCACCTTTCTCAATATTATGACCTAAGAATCTTATCTTAGTCTGAAATAAAACCATTTTAGGTTTAGAAATTACTAACCCATTAGTTATTACTAATTTCTTGAATATTTCCAAGTGTCTAAAATGATCTTCTATTGTCTTAGAAAATACTAAGATATCATCAATATAAACAATAATAAAATCAGTATAATTCATAAAAATATCATTCATAATTCTCTGAAAATCAGAGGGAGCATTTTTCAAACCAAAAGGCATAACATACCATTCATATTGACCAAAAGGTACATTAAAGGCAGTTTTATACCTATCTGCTGGATTAATTTGAATTTGCCAATATCCTGATTTTAAATCAAACTTAGAAAATATCAAGGCATCATATAATCTATCCAATAAATCTTTTTTATTGGGAATAGGATATCTACCCCATTTTAATACCTTGTTTAAAGGTTTATAATTTATTACCAATCTTGGTACACCTCTTTCAATTTCTGAGTGTTTATTAACGTAGAAAGCAGTACACGACCAAGGAGAATTAGATGGTCCTATAATTTTCCTTTCTAACAAAGATTGAATTTCTTTTTTACAAAATTCTAAATATTCAGAATTCATTTGACAAGGTCTAGCCTTGGTAGGAATATCTTCCTCTTTAAAGTTTTCCTCATAAGGTAAACTTACCATATGTTTTTTCCTATCCCAAAAAGCATTAGGATGGTCATTACATATTTCTAAAGCAAACTGATTAGTTATATTAACTATCTTTTCCTTTAATTTAGGATTGTCCAATTTTTCTTCAATTGTAAGCATATTTACTTCATATTTAAGAAAACCTAATTGTCTTTCTTTATATAATATATCCTCATATAAATTATTTAACACCTTTGTAAAAGGTTTACTTATCCATTTAAATGTAATCGGTGCATTCTTGTAAGTTGCTACCATTTTTTCCTTATCTATCCATCTAAAAGGATAAATTTTATTAATAAATGGTTGTCCTAATATCACAGGAACAGATAATTTATTCTTAGTTAATAAGAAATTTAATGGTATACATTTACCATCAGTACAAACCATAGTTTTGGATAATCTATATTTGATATCCATTCTATCATCACCTGCATGTTTAATATTATGAGTGGTTTTTTCAAAATATTTAGTAGGTATTACCCCTTCTTGAATAATATTTAAATCTGCACCACTATCAAATAAAGCAGTAAATTCCTGAGAATAATAATTCCCTATTAATAAAGTAATTTTTATATGCCATTTTTGAATGGTAACATACTCAAGAATTTGTAAAAATTCTTCCTTTTCATTCTCAGAAGATTCTTTAAGAATTTCTTCTTTTGCTTTATTCTTAAATTTCTTATCAATTTTTTCAACAATTGTTAAGGTTTCTAAATTAGAAATCCTAGTATCATTTTCAACATTTTTCTTTTTTAAATCTTTTATATCAGATTTAAGATTATCAATCTCCTTAAGAATATCAGAAACTGAAGTTGGTTTTTCCTTATAATTTTTATTTTCTAAGATCATTTTATGAACTTCAGACATACTATATTCTTCCTTATATTTGTTAATATCAAATTCTTCTTTATAATTAATTTTACCCTTAGAGGTACTAGGTGTATTACCCATCTGATCTATCATTTTTAATCTTAATTCTGGATCCTTAATTGTTTTTAACAATTCTATCCAATGATCAGATTCTAAAACATTAATTTCATGATCTTCATCTTGAAATAGTGATATCATCTTATAAAGCTGTTCATCCTTTCTAGGAGTCTTTATACAAGATTGTCCTATTTGACAAGGTTCACATTCAGATTCACTAGAAGAACTAGTATAATAGTCACTTTCTATGATATCTAAACTATCCGATTATTCTGAACTATCAGTAGAGCTGAGCAATAATTTGCACAATTTATCTTTGACTTCATTATCAAATTCAAGATTTTTAATCTCTTTTTTAATCCAACAATTTTTTGCAATATGTCCGACTTTTTTACATTTATTACAAACAATTAGTTTGTCTTTCTTCTTATTATAATTCTTATATTTTTTAGAGGATTTCCTCTTTTCTTTCTTATCAACTTTTTCCTCTAATTTTTTCTTAGAGTACTTTCTTTTCTTCTTCCTATAATAAGAAGGTTTATCAACAATTTTCTTTTTACCTTTATGCTTATAAGCAGGCATATCCATACCAAATTGGCCACAAAATTCACCTAATTGTTTTCTTTCAACAATTCTTTGGTTTTTTAATTGTTGATTTAATTTGATCTCATTACAAAGATTTAATCCTTCCTGGGTACAAGTTCCTATTAACTTCCCATAACTATATTCCTGAAAAGGAATTGTAGGTTTATTACCCTTTAAAGATTTTCTAATCCTTTCCGCAAATAAATGAGGTAAGCCATCTATAAACTTAGCTTTCCAGTGAGTACTATCACTCTCTGGTAATTGTAATACTCTATTAAGAAAAGTATCTTTATACCATCTAAAATCTGTAAGTGTTTTACACCTAAGATTTTGCAATAAAGTTCTGATAGTATCATAATTTTCAGAGAAAGTCCCTGTGAAATGTTCAATTATCTGAACTACCAATGTATAAACAGCATTTTCTTTGGTTTCACCATTTTCAACTTTAACAGTTTTTAAAATGCCTTCTCTAGTTTCAGGCTTTAAGTAATTATCCCACCAACCTTTTAGTTGGCCTGTAAATCCTGCAATTATCATTTTTGCAATATTATGGTCACTATTACCTTCATTTTTAGCAATTGTAGAATACATAAGTATTCTATGCATATGACTGAAAATTTGATTTTGAGTAAAATTATCTATGTTCCATTCATAGATATATTTTCCACCATAGCTATTATTAAGCTGAAAATAATCTTCTTCTTGAAGAGTATCTATTGGGGATGGTTTAGTATAATAATACCTCTTTTGGATAGGCTTAGTTGCCCATTTCTCATTTACCACCGTATTAATATTATTATCAGATTCATCAGAATCTTTTACTATAACATTGATATTGTCTTCTGATTTCAGAAGTCTTACCAAAAGGGTTGATTTCTTCATCACTTAAAGTATTTAAACTTAATTTTGAAATTTGACTACCCAAAATTTCTACTAACTTATCAGTTACATCTTTCTCCCATAAAGAAGATTTTTTAGACTTAAAGTCTTTAATCTCAGGAGGACTTTGTAAATTAGTTTCCACCTTTAATGGTTCAACAGTTTCTGGTTTTACCACAGTTATATTACTATTCATTAGTGTTATTACACTATCAATTTTCTTATGTAAAGAAACAATCTGTTCTCCTAATATGTTAAGATTCAGATTTGCAAAATTATTTTGTGTTATTAACAAATTAATTTGTTTAACAGTAATATTCAGAGTATCATCTTCAAATAGTTTTGATAAAGCTAGAAAATCACAATTTTCTACTTTAAACTCTGTTAATGGAGGATTAACATCCTTTATTATATTTCCATTGGTTAATCTATAATTTCTTTCTAAAATATTAATATAATTTTGAATATAGGTAGTATAAAACCATGGAACAAAATATATAATTTCATTGTGTAATTCACAAAATTCATAGAATTCTTTTTGAAATTCTTTTTGTTGAATTTTATCAAAATTCTGAAATAACCATATTCTAAAAGCTTCCCATCTGGGTAACTTAAATTCATTACTAATAATTTTCCTGGCTATTGAGCCCGGAGTAAAATCTATTTTGGGTTTACTATCCATTACCAAAATTATAACTCATTTGAGACATAGTCTCAGGGTCCTTTTTATTATTAAAGGCTCTTAATATATTATCATCATGTAATTTTAATCCATCAACTTTATTATCTTTGACAGATTCATTGCTACTATCATCTTTCCTATCCTCTTTTATATAAGAGGTAGATAACCTAGATGGTCCAAGATTTTCTTCAAAAAGTCTTGAGGGTCCAGGGATATCTGGATCTAATGGAGAAATAAAAGATCTGTAAGATCTTGGAGTTGATGATCTAGAAACATCTTTTAATTGATTATTATTTCCAAAATTTAAAGATACAGATCCTTCTGGAGTCTGTACTACATTTAATAGATTTGTCTGTATAACAGGTTGAGGTCTCATGGCTCTATCAATTTGCCAATTATCAGGGAAAATTATTTCATCCCACTTAATAGATCTTCTGGTAGTTATATTAGATCTACCAAAATTGGTTTCAATTATAATTGTTTCATTCAATTTTTTATCTGCCAATTTGCAGTGAGGATTCAAAGTATATAAGGGTTTGAAATAAATCCTATAACATATACAAATAACTTCAGATCCTGGAGCATAGTTATAACCATGAGTCTTAACATTTAATGTTAAAGCATCAAGAATATTGCTATCAGTTAATGAAAGCTGTAAATTTGGATAAACATTAAAATATACTGGTCCTCTGGCCAGACTGGATTGTAACACACCCATGATTGATTTTTTCCAATCAAGATTTCTTCCATCTCTTAAAGCTGCTATAAAACTTTCAGGTAAACCTTCTAAGGTTAAAGGTTTAAATGCAACTTGCACTAATCCTATGTGTATAAACTTATGTTCTGAATACCTATAAGGATTAATATCACTTTCGTTTAATAAATGAATTATCATTTCTTCATTATCTAAGGAAATAGATTCCTCTGTTGTTTTAACAATTTGTTTTAAACCCAGTTTTTCAAAAGTTCCTAACTGGTAAATTGTCCTAGGTTCAACTCTAGGAATTGTCCATCTATTTAATAGATCTAAATTCTGAGGTATCTCAGATTCTTGAGTTCTACTGTTTTTAACAGTTGTCTTATTGTTTATTATGCTTTTAAACTTAAAAGACATATCTTATAAACCTTATGTTGAATTATGAACTTCATAATGAACTAATAAAATTCCATGGCTCTGATACCATCCATCAGGGGGCAAGACCTTTTAAGCTACCAGCATATATGGAATTTTACAGATCATGCCTAAGCATGAGAAGTGTTTCAGAACTCAACAGCCACTAAACCACGCCCAAACGCCCTAACGCCTTTATCCTCTCAACGGCTTGACGGGCTTAACAGGCTTAACGGTAAGTTCGGCCATTCCTTTCTGAAACAAACCTTCATACTTATTCATGTTCTAACCATAACGCCAGATTTCTTAGAAACCCCATGTCCTTAAGACATCTTCATCATGGAGGTTTCATTTATTCATTAATCAGCCATAATCCAACACAAGAAAGTTTAGCCTATAAGGCTAATAAACATAAACAAGTAATAAATAAAATAAAAACAAAAATTAAAAGACTTACAAAAATAAGTAGAGAAGCCTTATGCACAAAAAGGCTGCTGAAGATTATTATTGATAAGAGTTTTTTTAGTATATATATATATATATATATATATATATATATATATAAATATTGTGAGTGGTTGAATAAATAAATAAGAACATGGGGAACGTGCAATTTTCTACCCAATTGATTAATGAATTAAGTTTTCGACAAAAAATCCTTTTTAACATAAAAATGTCCTCTTATATCCAAAGTCGTCCATGCATGTGAGGTTTTTGTTTTGCGGGATTTCAATATTAAGACTTCTGTCAATGGATCGGTTACATAAAGAAGTTAAACAAAATAATTAAACATAATGTAATATAAAACATTGCTAGTCGGTTATTAAGTCACGAAGAAAGATGATTTAAATTAAATATAGCATTGTATTAATTATCTATACATTATAATAATGAATAAGTCATTATTAAGTAACGAGTGAATACGAATCTAACATATAAAAATCAAGTTTAACTTAACAATTACATTATAATTATAGACGAGTCATTATTGAGTAATAATTGAATATTAATTTAGCATAGAGAAATCAAACAAAATAATTTAACTTTGCAATCCATTGTTTTCAAGTGGTACGTTTGTATTCCAAAAGTCTATAGATCCAATCCACAAGCAGCCAGACTTGCATTGGGTGAATTATTATAATATTCCAATTAATTAATCAACTTTGGCATAAACCGAGTATTTGCTTATATAATTCTCTTTTACCCCCTCACTATAATTTAAAAGACAACTTTGGACCACATTAATCATGTAAATGTAACTACTGAAGATTTAATTTAGGATTAAGGGACCATTAACAAACTAAATATTATTTCCTTCGACATTATTTTTACATCATGTTGGCATATGGCATACCAGCATATATTACATTGTTATATTTTTGAAATTGTACTTTTGTGCACAACCTAGACAATCATTATTAGTTTTTTTTTCCTTGGGGTCTTTTTAAATAATTGTTTGTATCAGTATATATTCTCATTTTTGTACACCCTGGCTCCTATGCGGGATAGATTTTTGTTCCGCACGTGCGGGAATAACTTCCAGCCATCTGATGAGATTTTTTAACGGTCCAGATCTGGAGAGAGATTTTTTTTTTAATATTTTAAGTCCAGCCGCAACTTTTCTCTCTCCAGATCTGGGCCATTCAAAATCCAGTCCGACGGCTGGGATTGTTCCGCACGTGCGAAACAATCCCTGTTCCGCATAGGAGCCTGATAACTCGTAAATTTATCTATATTTTCTTCTACTTTAATAGTAATTTTGAGCTTCAAAAAGTATTTACATATCAAGTTTTGAGCTTAGAATGGTATAATCCTCACTTATTTGTGTTTGCATTTGTAGGGGCAAAATAGTCTTTTGAAGGATAAAAGTGAACCGACTTGCAGAAAAAGAAAGAAGCTGCTGGAATTGAAAAGACATCTTTACATACTGGAAGAGAAGATATGGCAGCTACTTTAAAGGATGTTGATGAGTTTTGGTTTATGGAAACTACTTTAAAGAATCTTGAAGAGTTGTATTTTATGTCAACTACTTTAAAGGAGGGAGAGTTTTGATCTATTTCAATTACCTTAAGCTAGCAGGTTTCTAGTTCTATAAATACTCTTCAATAGTCTTAAGAATTATTAAGTCATTATTAGATTATTCTAGGTTTTAATTTGTTATTGAATTTTTCTCTAGTATGAGCTAAATATTTATTCTAAGGCCATGATGTAGCTAGATTAATTTTATATATTATTCTTGTGATTTTGTTATTCGATGAGTGTTGTGAAATTAATTTCTTATTATTGTTCTTAATGCTTTTGTGTGATTAGCTACCACTCAAATTGTCTTTACATTAACTTGGAAGATTTACGACAAATTTGACCTTGTTAATTAGGTTAAATAATCGAACATAAATTGCATGCAAGATAGACATATACTTGTATGGTTTGTGCGATCTTTATGATTTCATATGTTTAATGCGTTTTTGTGGGTTAAAATCAACATAGACATATAGTTGGTTTATTCATGAGAATAGGTTTGATAAGCCTTGAAAGAGGTTATTAGATATAATTGGAAATCGATCGATTAATGAAACTCACTCTAGAATAACATATCGTTAGGATAATATATTGGTTAATTTAGTGAATTCATGTGCCTTAGATCTTTCTCGTATCAAACTTCTTGTTCAAGTTATTTGTTTTATGTTAGTTAATTAATTTAGTTAAATTAAATCATAATCGACCATCGAATTTATTTTACTTGCTTTTGATCATTGTAGAATTATTTACTTAGGAATTAATTAATCATTATTCTCTGTGGGATCGACCTTGACTACTACAACATCGACCTAGTATACTTGCTAGTATAGATTTTGCGTATCAGAGCCGGACTGATTTTTGTACACAAACACTCGCAATTTACCATGTGTATATATAATTAGAATTTTTTTAAAGTGAATAAGAAGTAGTATTCATGGTTGGTTCGTTTATTTGAAAAGTCTTTTATAGTTATAATATGGTAATTGTTTCAGCGGCCGAGACGTTGAGAACTTATCGAGTCAATCCAGCAATTATCACAACTAAAGTTTAATGAAAGTAAAAATTATTAATTTTTTTTATGACTTCGGCATGGTATATTTTTCAGCAATCGGACCCCCGTTTAAGGACCCCAACATTACCACTGTCAAAGTTTAAGCAAAGTAAAGACTATAAGACTTGTTTGGCTTCAACATGATAATTGTTTCCGCAACCGGATCCCGGTTAAGGACCCAACAATTATCATAGTCAAACTAACGATTTTTCTAGCTTCAACATGGTAAATGTTTCAGTCACCAAAGTCGATCGATCATAGGTTCATGACTCATTGAATCACCCAACATTACTACAACCAAAGTATATGTGAATTTTGAAGTTTTCTGCATTTTGGTATTATGACTTAAAGTATGTTTCAAGGCTCGTATTTGTATATTCATTGAAGTGTTTTATATAAATTTGTGGTCGGCTAAAGGACTCTTGTGAGTCAATGTTTTTCCTAATCGAACAAGTATCGTTTTGCAGTAACTATTTCGAATCAAGCATTTCTAATGTTTATATAGTTACTGAGTCAAAGGATAAAAGTTTTGTGTCTGTTATGATTCAAGTTTATTGTAAAGTTATTTACGTCAAGTGAATTCTTTTCAGATGATGTAGAAGTTTGTTTCCCAAAAGAGTTTCCGTTCTTTTAAAAAGAATGATTATTTGGAAAGTTTTCAAAAGTTCAAATGTAGCTTTATACCAAATATTATGTATCTAGAAAAGTAAAAGTATTATTTCCAAACTAAATGATGTTTTGAAATATTCAAAGTTAAAAGACGATTTTCTGTCAAAGGATTATATTTTTGTAAAAGTACGAAAAGAGGTTTTCAAACTGCTTGATTCCGGAAGGAGTTTAATTTCTTACTGAGTTGGAAGCTCATTCCTTTCCATGTTTCTTTCTAGGTGAAGTTAGCAATGGTGAGAATGATGTATGAGATTGAGAAAAGTGTCCTTTGATGATGAAGTTATGTGCTTTATGGATTCGAGTTTTGTTATGAAAGGTTTATTCTTAATAGTATGAGCTATTGACACGATCGTGTCCCGCCTCTTGAGTACGGGGTGTGACAATATACAAGAGTTTGATACCTAAATGATAGCTAAATAGCCACAATTTAAACACCAAGCACATTAATAAAATAAATTAAAATCAGAATTGGTCGCTAAATGGTAGCTAGATAGTTTCTCTTAACAACCAGCCTCGTTCATAAAAATAATTCAAAATAAAATAAGATTCCGGTCGTCATTTGCTAGTTCTATAGCTACTACTTAGAGACCAAACACATTAATACAAATATTCAAAATGAATAATAATTCGGTCTCTAATCGGTAGCTAAATAACTATAACTTAACGACAAATCTCATTAATAAAAATCATTCAAGATCAAATAAGGAAACTTAATATAAGTAATAACTACATGTTTTCACGCTGATGATATATACAAGGATCTGTAAAAGATTTGGGACACCTAGGAGTTTATTGCAAGGTCAGAAAGAAACAAGAAATCGAAACGGACGAATGTGTGGAGTTTAAACTTTGTTTGTTTGTGGGTGTTATGATTGGTACACGAGGGTGTTTAAATTTGTGTTTTTTAAAATATAGTGGTAAAATTTGTTGGGATGTTATTATTTGTTGTATTGATATGCTTTTATGTTTATTTTTGGGATGTTATTGATGTCCTTTTTATGTATTCATGTGCATTTCTATGTGGTTTTTGGTTTTTATTGCTGTTTTTGGGGTAGGGAGTTAATGAAATTTCAATTTTTAATTTTTTTAAAGTAAGATTAGCGTCGAATCAATAACGAAATTTAAAAAACAAAAAGACAAAAAACCGGTCGTCAAACGGTAGCTAAATAGTGTCAGAAGGGAAGTTGCATCTCTACCAACTCGGTCGGTAAATACCCAATGATCGCTAAACATATGGTATCTAATTCGTCGCAGAGCCAACGATTAAGCCATTTGGATTGTGGTATGAAAATGCTCGCAATATAGCAACGAATGATATTGGTCGCTAAAGATCGGTCACTAGATTATAACCGAGTCAAAGTCAAGAAAGTAGGGTCTCTTTTCGGTCGGTAAATTGTGACTGAAATTTTCGTCGCTAGATATTCGGTCGCCAAGTGGTCGCATAGCCAAAAGTCAGTCATTTCAGTTGGGTCGCAAAACGGTCGCTCGGTCCTAACTAGCTTAGTGATGAAAATTATTCGGTCACTAAATGGTCAAAATTCGCATACTAGCAACCGTTTAGAGACCAAACACTCCATAGCTAACAACTTGATTTCTTATAGCGAGGCCATTTTATGGTGCGAAATAAAAACATTTTAAATTCATGTGTGGTATGGTTGATAAATAACATTAGATAATGTATGAGTGAATGAATAATTGATTTTATTTTTCATCTACGTTGAATTTAACAAACGATAAAGTATCTTGTTTTTTCCAAATACATTAAATGATGATATGGTTCATTGGAAACATTGATAAATGTATATAGGTTACACAAATCTAGTGGCCATATATCTAGGTATAGTTGCCAAGAGTTCTGAAATTGTTTAATGCCATCCCTAACATTTTCATAGTTCTATTATTATTGTCTGTTTGATGAATATTTTGGCCAACTGATAAACTTTCGAGGTGATAGAATTCAGTGTACGACATTACAAGTTTGAACTATCTTCCTTGCAAAGAGTTTCATTGTATTCTTTCACACCGACAAGTGGACGAATATTAGCTTGAAGGAAAACCATTTTCAACTGGCGATTCAGTTATTTTACCAGATATTCTTTCGTTTTTTCGTATATGAAATTTTCTTCTAATACGTGTATTTTTCTGGATTTACCGTTTCTAGATCATATTACTGATTAAAGTATTTTGATATTCTGGTTGATTTACTGTTTTGGATTTATTTAGCCTTCCATGCTATTGTTATTGATAATTGATAATATTAGTGGATCTGATTGAGGATATGATTACATTTTTTTCTTTAAAGTTCTACCATTATTTCAGATTATAATTTTTTTTTTAATAAAAAAAAACAAATTGACACTTGATAGTTTATTAATAGTAGCGAAAGAGATGAACCACCAAATGGAACAAAAGATTCAAACTGGTCAAAGATTCAAACAAGGCGGTCTGGTTTAAACATAGGTATCACTATCAAGGACCTTAAAAAAAAAAGCAAAAAAATTAAAGCATTAGTCTGTCAAAACTGCAGTGGCAAGAAAATGGAACAATTTTGATCATCATACAAACAATAGATAAATAAACGCCAAAGATAGCTAATAAATGAGCTTCCCATGTTGCCCGAAAATAAGCAATTTCATATCTGATTATATAGATGAGATAATAACGATCGATGACTCGGAATAATTCTCACACTCCCTTAAAACAAATTATTTTGAAAAATCGTATCCAACATTATAAGAAAAATTGAGAAAAATGAAAATGTCACACAAAAGAACAAAAGTATCACTAAACTTGCTCTGCAACTTCAAGAAATGCGCACCACCGGGTGAATTTCAATGTGCATTGTTTATCAGCAATTCATACCAAAGATGCATTCATCAAGGAGAATACGAGCTGAAAATAAGAAAGAAAGAATGAAACGCTGTTTAGCTTCGGGACAAAAAACAGCAGTTACATATAAATCTGTTGTGATTTGAAGCCTAATATCGCAAGATCTCATTGTTCCTCAAATGTAATTAATTTATGTCCTCGTGGAAAAACTAATGACTTCATAAAAGGAAAGAAAGTGGAATCGAATTTACCTGCAAGTGAAAAGTGGTCATTCTTTATCTGGAAAATCTGTTGTGATTTGAAGGCCATCACCTCCAAGATCTCGTAGTTCTGCAATGATCTTGCGTACAGAATTAGCGAGTAATTCATTGCACCGAAGAACCTTAATCACTTTCAAGGTATGACGTTCTCCAAATATGAAAGGGATCTCAGTAAGAAAACGGCAACCACTCAAAATAAGTTGTTGAAGTTGTGAGAAGGAATCTGTGGATACATGACATTCTTTAATGTTTGAGCCAAAAACTTGCAGGTATTTAAGGTTTAAAAACTCTTCATCTTCCACATCCCATCTTCTACTTTCAAAACGAACATCCAATAATTTTAAAACCTCGAGATTGGGGAGCTCGCCAATTAAAGACATAATACTTGCTGAGAGACGTGGCGTATAGGTACCATTCATTGTCAGCTTCTTAAGAGTTGATGGCAAGTCAAATTTAGCGGCAGAGAGATGTTTAAAAGCCGTCAAGTTTAGAGAATAAAGCTTATTCAGAAAGGTTGATAGCCTTGCACAAAAATTTATCCGGATACTTAGTTTTCGAACATTTGGCATCATTTCGAGTAGCCATATGAACTCATTTTCAGAATACATATGTTTTGATGAATAAGTCTCTAAATTATGCAATTGCAGAGACTCTTCAATCAAATCATCTGTATCGTAGAAATTGCCACCCAGATATAAATGTTGCAAATTTCTCATATTAAATATAGATTTTGGTACCTCAGAAAGGCGCAAAATAAGAAATTGCAGTTTTGATAGGTTAACTATTGATGGTGGAAGTCGAATATCACCTTCAATCTCCAAGTAGTACAAATGAACTTGTTGAATGATGGCATCAGGGTCATGAATTTGGCAGTCACCATCAATCTGCAACACTCGGAGATATCTGAACCAAACAGTGATGGAAGAGGGAATGGCAATATTTATACTCTCACGAAAGAGTAAAATACGGATTTTAGGTATTGTGGGTTGCAACTCAAACGATGGTCGGCATTCCTCATGAAAGTCTAGCCGATATGGCTGTTGTATTGGGTCAATGGGATAATTATATGAAATATTTGAAAACAGTAACAAGTTTTCTTCTTTCGCCTTTACCAAACATAATTTGCGCACCAAATCATGAACGACACACTTCTTGATCCCATATTTGGAATTTCTCTCAGCTACAAGCAATAGACTTCTACTGACCAGATCCATCAAGTACTCGTTTGCTACATCCTCCAAACTCTTACCCTCATGTTTGCATATGAATCCCTCAGCAATCCAAAATCGCGACAATCTCTTGACAAGAATTTGGCTATCCTCTTTGAATGCTGCAAGATATAGGAAGCTAGGTTTCAAATAATCTGGTAAATACTTGTAACTCAGCTCCAGAACGTCCATGCACCCTTCCTTTGCCACTTGTGAATTTAAACTTTCAGCAACTTTTTTCCAGGTGGCCATATTAGCGTCTACTTTTGCAAGTAAACCTGCAGTTATCACAACGGCTAAAGGTAGTCCTCTACATTTTTCTACAATTTCCTTCCCAATATCGAACAAATTCCCGACTATTTTCAAATCAGGTAGCCTCAATTGTAGTAATTTCCAACTATCTTCAAATGAGAGCAGATGAAGCTCATGAATACTGCAATTAGGTTTAGCTTCCAAAGCAATATTATGCATTCTACTAGTAAACACAATTCTGCTCCCATTGTCATCATCTGGAAATGACGCTTTTAAGTCATTCCAGGGCCCAATACTCCAGATATCATCAAGCACAATGAGGTAAGGTCTTCCCTTCAAACATCTATATAACATTTCAGCCAAGTCTTCATGACTTTTAGAAGAGATTTCATCATCTTCACAAAATTTTGGGTCGACTTGTTTTAAGATGTCAATGAATACAGCTTTAATGTTATATGTTTGAGATATGCAACACCATGCGAATCTTTTAAAATGAAGACGTGCACGACTGTCATGATAGAGTTTCTTTGCAAGAGTTGTCTTACCTTGACCTCCCATGCCAACAATTGCAACAATGTCGCGTTGAGGTAATCCTCCCGTCAGACAATTAATTATTTTCTCTTTCTTGTCCTCGAAACCCACCATGACATCATCATTTATGTTGTTGTAAGCTTGAGGAGGGAGGACACCACCAGAATTCATCTCGTCACTAGGGGCTCTCATCTCGTACATGATCTGAGGATGTTGGGACTTATTCAACTCTGCCCTGAATAGATTGAATTTCTTCCGTGACATCAGAAAGGCACATCGCATTATGCCAATAATGAATAGGATCACTAAGAGAACAGGAGTCGATGACATACTCAGCACGGTATATCATACGCAAATTTGCATTCCAAGATCTTTAAGGACCCCATTCTCATCTTGCAGCTCAAATGCTCCAATGATCAAGGGCTTAAGACTCAGTAGCTCTTTTTGGATAGCCGTAATTTGATTTCTTTGGTAAGTGGTCAAAGCTACCGGATACATGAGCTTTTCAAACAGATTTTCCAAGAAAAAGTTCCACTATTTTGAGTCATCTGTCCTCCTCCGGGACAAATTATTCAAAGACGAAGAATCTTTGGCTCGATTGATTTTTTCAAATGAATCATGAAGAAAAAGAATACTGCTTCCCTTGGCGATGCCCTCTTTCAAATTGCTCGTGTAAAGTGAGGAAATCAAATATGCAGCCTCTTTGACAAATATATGATCAACGCCGTCTTCATTAGCATACTTGGGTGGTGGATTGATAAGAAATGATACGAAAAATGTGAGCTCGTGTTGGAACATTTCAAATCCTTCATCAGTAGGGAGAACAAGATCCTCTAATAGCACTTCAACAAAACGCTAAGAAGCTACACGTTTGAGACATAAATAAGGTACTGTTGTTGATTCCCAATCTGCAAAAGTTATTGGCTTTAAGGCCATCAAGGGTCCAAGATACAACTCTGCAAGCTCGAGCGTTAAGGGTTTGAATCTCTCGATCAGATTACAAGCCACATCATTCAATCTTTCATCTTTTTTGTCAACCAAAAAAAGAAATGATACAGCAACCGCGCAGTTGGACCAATCTTTAAAATGATTGAAGAAACTATTGAATTGATCTTCTGATGAAGAACCATAGTAGAAAATTGCAAAGACGAAATCTAACCTTTTTAAAATCGGTCCCATTAATGTCTTTTCCACTGAAGGTTCTGAAACTAGGAGATCATCCTTCAAACTGTTGATGACTGTTCCAATGAGTTGTATGAAGTCATCTTTGCAGGAACATTCGCATTCCACTGAGAGATTTGTTAAATCAATAATACTTTGTTTAAGAATTGACTTAATGTGCTGAAGCTTTCCAAGTGCTATTTCAATCAATTGACTGTTAAAATAGACCTCTGTATCATCATCATTTTCATTTTCCATATCTTCTTCACTTTCCGTTTGGTCATTTTCGGAAATATCATCATCTTGGAAGAAGACCTCAGCTAGGGAATCCAGAGCTTCTAATGCTTTAATGGCAGAAGGCGAATCTTGCTCCAAAAAACGTGACCAATTCTCATAGCACCCTAAAAATATTTTGAGGAACGTTAGCTCCTTTTCGAATGTCCGTATTTGACGTGAGGGAGAGAACAACGTTATACAGTCATCTAACTTCTCTTCAAAACGCTCAATCAGAGTGCGAATGGATGTTATTTTCTCCATCAAGCCTGCACAGAGGTTCTAAGAGGAAACTCTCAAGGCTAATAATATTGGAAGAAATTATCAAGGATATCACTTTTTTGTTGGCTAATAATGTAAGAAATACTAGCCTGCTTGGACAGTGCTTTTATATTGTAATAAAAAAAAAGAATTCGTCATCAACCGATTGGGAGCCTATTTGATTATTTAACTAAATTTTTTACAGACTGGACACAACTAATCCTTGGTATGTATAGGAATGTGATAAATAATTTTGCGGGCCCGATCTTTAATTACTTGATTAAATTTCTACGGACTGGAAACAACTCATCTTTTCACATATTCTGACTTCTCATACAGATACAATATTTAGAAACACATGTGAGGTTCAGATATTTTTGTAGTAAAAAAATACCAAATTTCAGTTTCCACATTTTAAAAGAAAATTTTATTATTATGGAAAAAGAAGGTACAAATTTAGAATGTATAATCTATAATTTCAAATTGGAAGTGCTCTTGTAACCAATTGAAAACTTAATAAGTAAATTAGACGTTGGACGACGAGCATATCAATATAAGAGATCAGTTATATCATATTCCTTTATTACAAAATAAAGTACTAGGAAGAAAAGAGGAATACAATGTTTTAGGTTCTTATGTGCTTATACATAGGGGAAGAAAAAAAAAAGCTTATACATAGACATAAACTCTTCTTAGATTTTCAATGTGAATATTATACCAATATTTGGACCATAAATAAGCATATCGAAGAAATAAGATACCATATTTCGGTTACTAGTAATCGAGGTCACGACTATAGTGAAAAACACAAAAAAATTAATATCGAATATTTTTGGAAGGTGTTACATATTTTAGATATATGTTACATTCAATATAATAAGTGTTCCCTCCTATTAACACATGACATAAAGAATGTGCCACATGTTTTACACAACATGTACAATATTATATTATTATAATAATTGTTTGTTCTAAAAAATATTAAAATATAATTTTTTAAAATACTTACTGAATTTTTTATTTTTAGTATCATAGCCGGACCGAATGAATAACTAAGTACTTTACCGTATGACAAGTCACAAACCATGATGATCACATTCCTATATAAAGTGTGGAAACTGAATTTTGGTACTCCCTCCATCTCAAATTAATTGTCCACATTCTTTTTTTTATTTGTCTCAAATTAATTGTCCACTTTCTAATTAAAGTATGTATTAATAACAAAATTTTCAATTTTACCCTTCTTCCAACTCCTCTTTGAATACTCTTAATTAATTAAAATTATCACTTTCCAACACATATTTAAGAGGTGATTGGATATTGTGTGAGAGGAATGAGAGAGATAGACATCAAATTTAAATGAGATTAATAAAATTAAAGTGGGGTATCGTAGACTTTTACTTATATTTTATCATCAAAATTACTAAAACTTTAATACTCGTGCATTTGCTTAAGTGGACAGATAATTTGAGAGAGAAAGACTTTTTTGTTGGCTAATAATGTAAGAAAGACTTGAGACTTTTTTTTTTTCTTTTTGGAATAAAGAAAGACTTGAGACTTGGACAATGCTTTTATATTGTAATAGAGACTTTTTTTTTTTTAATAAAGAAATACTTGAGACTTGGGCAATGCTTTTATATTGTAATAAAAAAACAATTCATAATAAAGAAAGACTTGAGACTTGGACAATGCTTTTATATTGTAAAAATTCATCATCAACCGATTGGAAGCCTCTTTGATTATTTAACTAAATTTTCTACCGACCGGACACAACTAATTCTCACCACGGCTCCTATGTGGAACAGGTTTTGTGCGGAACGAATTTTCATCCGTTGGATTAAAAATTTGACGGCTAAGATTGATTTAAAATGAACACCTATTCTAATTTCAGAACACCTGTTCGCGTGGGCAAAAAAAAAATGTTTTGCATGTGTAAAAAAACCTTGTTCCGCATAGGAGCAGGCCTGACTAATCCTTGGTATATATAGGAATGTGATAAACATGTTTGCGGGCCCCGGTTTAATTATTTGATTAAATTTCTACAGACTGGAAATAACTAATCTTTGCACATATTCTGACTTCTCATACTGATACAATATTCAGAAACACATGACCGATCTTAGTAAACAAATACTCAAATTCGGAAAACAATACATGTGAGGCTCAGATCATTTTTGTAGTAAAAAAAGACCAAATTTCAATAGAAATATATTAACATAACAATAAATCTGACAAAAAACATCAAATATAACAATATCATAGACCAAACACGATAAACCTCGTACTATAAGTTCAACTAAAATAGAAAAATATTCAAGTTCACGTTCCAACTTCCAAACTAGATCATATCAACCAAAGATAGAAAACAATCGAACTCAAATACAAAATAACCCACAACATAACAGGCAAAAACACCGATTTCGTCCACATGATATTTCAAAAAAAAATCTCTCTCTCTCTCTCTCTCTCTGAAATTCTCTTCTCTCCCCAAAATAAAACTTCCCCCTCCCCAACCGCCGGTAGCCGGAACTGCCGTCGGAACACCTGCCACTGTCGCCGTTCACCGAAATTTGGCAAATATTTTTTTTTTTTTTGGGTTTTTCGAGCTAACCGCTCTAGATCGACCGCAAAATATAAATTCAAACAAATTTGGCGCAAATATGGTGAGGCACAAGGGATTATTACATTGACCTAATTAAAAAAAAACGAAGCGTCTGTTCTTGCCACCGCTGTTCTTCCAGGTACGTTCTTATTCTTCTTTTGCTTCCTCTTTATTTTCTCTGATTGTTTTCTTCTTCAATTTCTAATTTTTTTTCTTCTTCAAACTTTGATTTTTTCTTCTTCAAATACAAGCAAATAGTGTAACAGGGACGGACATTTCCGTCGCTACTCTTAGTTTAGCGACCGATTAACGACCGAATCACGTAGTCGTGTATTTTTCGTCGCTAAGCAAATTAACGACCGACCATCGACGGAATCTATACCAACCAATAATTGGATCGCCATATACTGACGGATTACCGACTGAACGTTAAACATTGTTGACCTTTGATTTTGACTTATTAACGACCGAATACCGACGGATTATGTAGCGACATAATATTGAGTCTCCATATAGCGACCGAATATCGACCGACGGGTCAACATTGTTGACTTTGACTTTGACTCTTTAACGGCCAAATACCGACGGATTTTTTAGCAACCGATTATCGGGTCGCCGTGTTGCGACGGAATAATATGCTTGCCAATTGGTAAAATCCAGTATAATGCCTCTGCAAGGCATGACACTCAACGCCGTAAACTGTTCCACAGTTTCCAAGAAAACGCCACATAAAATTGTTTTAAGGAATGGATGCCAACACCATTACTCTCAACACTCCGAGCCATGTTCCGCCAAGACATCCAGTGCTTACACTCTTTCCCATCCGTTTGGCCCCAAACAAATCTAGAGAACATCCGCTCCAATGTAGATAAAACCAATTGAGGCACATTACAAGTAGTCAGGATATGAAGGGTCATAGAATTCAAAACCGATCGAACCAACAAAAGTCTACTGCCCATTCTTAACAAAGTCCGCTGCCATCCCTCCAATTTAGAGGCAATCTTATCAATTAATGTATCAAAATAACGGACCTTTGACCGTCCCGGAAAAAGGGGACAACCGAGATAAGTCAACGGAAAATCTGCCTCGACAAAGCCAGTTACATCCTGTATCACTGTACGCTGCCCATCCGCGATCTTAGAAGAAGCGTAGTATGAGCTCTTCCCAAAATTAATGCGCTACCTAGATGCTTTAGCATACATATCAAGAAATTCCATAAAAACGCGTAGGTTGCTACTGTGGCCATTAGTAAAAATAATAATATCGTCTGCAAAAGCAAGGTGAGAAACACTAAATGACTATTTAGGAACATGATAAGATAAAGAAAATGCGACCCAAAACCGAAACACTGTAAAAACCTTGAGAAGAAAAGAGTGAGAAACCCGGTCAAAATCCTTCATCATATCCAGCTTGATGATTAAATTCCCTCCTCGCACTTTGTGATTAATAGAATGTACTAACTCCATTGCAAGTAAAACATTATCTGAAATAGCACGTCCCTTTATAAAGCCAATCTGATTGAGAGATATAAGTGAAGGTAAAACATAACCCAGGCGGGTAGCAAGTACCTTTGTGACCACTTTATTCGTAAAATTACAGAGAGAGATAGGTCGAAAACCGGATAAATGAGTCGGATTCTGCGATTTGGGTAGAAGTATAATAAGCGTACTCGCCATTGCTTTGGGCATTGGCAAACCAGCCCAAAAATCACAAACTGCTTGTACCACATCATGCCCTACTATCTCCCAACAATCTTGGAAAAACCCGCCAGAATACCCATCCGGACCTGCAGCACTATGTTTATCCAATGAAAAGACTGCTGTCCTAACCTCCAAAGCAGACGGGAGAGCCGAGAGTTCCCGAGTGGTAGAGGCACTCACCAGATGCGGAATAGCACTCAAAATACCATCAACCGGTTGCGGATGATCATCATCTGAGTATAGTGTAGTGAAAAACCGATGAGCCTCCTCACCAGTATCTTGTGCATCCGTTAACCATAAGCCATTATCATTTTGCAACATAGAGATATGTAATCTTTTCCGCTTACTGTTACACATAGCATGGAAATATTTTGTATTACGTTCACCTTCCTGTAACCACTTGATTCTGGATTTTTGCCTCCAAAAGGTTTCTTCCGTAGCCAAATAAAAGTGATAATTCATTTTTGCCTCCAACCATATGTCCTTAGATTCCTCCGCTGGAGAGGCATCATAAGCCGCCTCAGATGCGACCACAGTAAGTTCAGCATCGTGTAACGGAGTGGTGACATTACCAAAGCAATCTTTATTCCAGGTTCTCAATGTTGTCTTTAATCTTTTCAGTTTGCCCGTCAACACCACCATTCCATTCCCATCAAATCCAGCCGCCCAATTGGTCTTAACCAGATCATGAAACTGCGTATGCCTGGACCACATATTCTGGTACCTGAAAGAAGAAGAAAAATCAGTGCTGGTCTGCTGACTGAGAGTTAGGAGTAAAGGACAATGATCCGAGAATGTTCTATGCAAATGCTCCAACTTAGTCAAAGTAAAGAAATCAAGCCATTTAGTGTTAACCAAAACATGGTCAAGTCTGCGCAATAATGGCGGAGAAGAACTTCTGCACCACGTATAAGGACTGCCCACAAAATGAACATCCTACAAACCACAATCACCCACCACCTCGACAAACTCAGAAAAAGGCAAAGAAGTAGGAATGGAACCCAAACTTTCAGAACTACTACATTAAAGTCTCCCCCCACTAACCATGGGATATCATGTTGTGAAGTAAAAGCGCGAAGCTCATCCCATAATACCCGTCGTTGAATGTAGGCACATTTGGCATAAACAAAAGATAAATACACAGAAGTGCCAGCATAATTATCTACCAAAACAGTAAGCAATTGGTCTGTATCACCCACCACAACAATATCCAAATTACCATTCCAAAACAGCCATATTTTCCCATTAAGATTGCTAGCCCCATTGTCAAATCCAAAATGCCGAGTATAATATGGAAAATCAGCAATATCAAGCATTGGCTCCAGAATTGCAATTAAAGAAAGTGTGTTATCAATTTTTAACTTTCTTAGTCGAGCAATTGATTCAATGTTTCCTACTCCCCGAATATTCCATATCAAACAATTCAACTTATTCATAGGAAAATTAAATACTAAGCATGTGTAATCCCCTTAGAGGGTATTACCTTTAGCCTTCTCTTCCAACCGAGAAAACTTACGGGACGCAGCTGGTGGGTGTTTTTTCGATTTCCCAGCTCGGATAGTATGGCTCACTCCGGGCAAATCAATTGTAGGGTGGCCCAAACCAGCGGTTGGTTGCTCCAAGGAGCTTAATGTCAAAACATTCATCGTCGCAATGGCATCCGATTGGTCAGCCAGTGGCAAGACATCCCCCCTTCCCCAACAGGAGTTGTCTCCCCCCCCGACCAAACCATTCGGGTCTTGTTCCATCGACGTGCCGGCTAATCCCGAGACTCCACCCTCTTCAATTGTCGGCGAAGTCTCGGTCTCAAGAGGCACAGCCGAGACTTGATTCTCTGTCTCCCGGTCCCCTTCGACATCAGACATGGGAAGCATGCCTTCAATTCCCGACAAAGGTGCAGCAATCGTAATGATCGAACCCTTACCAGCGGAACAGAGCATTCTGGAACAGGGGATTCCGGGTCAGGAGCGATGAAACCCGGGTCAAGTACGGATGGTATCGAGTCTGGTAACCCGATGGAGGAGCTGAGCATGGCAGATTTTCCGGCAGCTAATTGCTATAATTCCTCCAAGAAAACAGTCGGATCAGTCAATGATTTACCCCCCGCAGATTGGTACACCCGGGAAGTAACTAACTGCACCTTATCACAACCAATTCCAATATCATCAATTCCTTTTGGTTTAGGCGTTGCATTTATAGAGGATTGTAGGGGTTCTATGTTGACATGCATCATTAAAAACTTCATTTATGTTAGGCATAGGCTTAATCATCAAGGTATGTGACCTAACACCCCCAAAACTATCATTTAACCCTTTCAAGAAACTGATAACAAAGTCAGATTCATAATATTGCTTAATCACATTCAATCCCCCACAAGTACAACTAGGAATAGGCCTCAGAAGTAAGAACTCATCCCTGTTTTATGTTGTGTTTCTCTTCTTGTAGACTGGACAATCTACAAGCATCTCCCCTTTGAAATCTTGCTTCAAGATCCTGCCATACGTCCATTGCTGTACTCATCATCTGCACAATTTGTTCTATTCTTGAACTCACAGTGTTGGTAATCCATGTGAGAACCATTTGATTTTCTTGCTCCCAAGCACGATACAACCTTTCATCAGGTTTAGGAATAGATACATCTTCCAAAAGTTCAATGAAACATTTCTTATTCTTAGTAATAAGAGATCGTCTGATGGATCTCCTCCAAGCAAAATAGTTTTGGCTTCCAGTTAACACCTTAGAAGTCAACATTAGAGGACTCTCATTTGGATGAATGTAGAAAGGATGTGAAATGTTAATTTCGTTATTTGTTCCAGATGTTGCCATGAATTCAACTCAAAGAAGAATGAAGAATGTTCTGAAAGAATAAGAAGAGCAGAAAGCCAAGTAAACAATGAATTATCTCAATTTGAGATGAATTAGGAAAGAACGAACCCAAAAATCAAGAAATTGCAAGAACAAAGCAATTCTTGACTATAAAAAAACAATTTGAGAACAATCAAACAAAATTGTAGTAATTACTCACAGTAATTTGCTTCAAAAAATGAAGAATCAATCAAGAATTGAGAATGCGGAAATGAGAATCTCGTAGCTTGAGGCCTACGAGGCTCTATTACAATGTAAAATCTAGAGAAACTGCAAAAGATATTTTGGGATTTCTGCAAAAGATATTTTAAAGATATTACAAAGTCCTATTTTTTCACCCAAAAAAAAAAAAAAAACAAAGTCCTATTTATAGTTACTAAAATGTAAAATGAAAGGATAACCAACTTGCAAGTTGGTAGGTTGCTAAATAAAGAATGTAAAATATCTAGGCAAATTGGCTCTACGGGTCCAAAAACAATTTTACTTTGGTGATTTTTGTCCAAAATCTATTTTTTTACAAAACTAGATATCAAAACAATTTATGTTTGGTGAGGTAGGTCCTTCCGTCCAAAATTTCGTCAGTCAACTGTTAATTAAATTTTGAATCTGGTCAACCCTAAAATTATCAAGGGTATTTTTGAATCATCGAGAATAATGGATTTTGTATATAATGTCTGCAATTATCTATAGTGCTTAAAGTCAATGGTGGACCTTTTATTTGCTGCCGTTACGGTGGTCTGGGAGGGTGGTGAGTGGTGATCTGTTTCGGGAAGGGGGGGGGTGGTTACGGCGGAGATGAAGGAGGAAGATCAACTAGGGTAGGGACGGGGTCGGGTAGTAATGGTGGTTAGGGGGTTAATGTAAAATCTCAAAAATACCCTTGATAATTTTCGGGTTGACCAGATTCAAAATTTAATTAATAGTTGACTGACAGAATTTTGGACGGAAGGACCTAACTCACCAAACATAAATTGTTTTGATACCTAATTTTGTAAAAAAATAGATTTTGGACAAAAATCACCAAAGTAAAATTATTTTTGGACCCGTAGAGCCAATTTGCCAAATATCTACATGTCTAAGTATGTACAATATTTACTGATGGGCTTACAAACTAGACCGGCCCAACTTTAGTCTAGCTTTTATGTTTCACACCTTTAAGCCCATTTCCTCTTTCAGTCTTCTTGACCTGTTTATTCATGCTGCAACTGCAAACAGAAGACATTCTTTCTTCCTTCACATTTGAGCTCTCAGCATGACTTGTGTTCTTCTCTTCTTCACACTTCAACAGTTCATTTGAAATTGCATCCACATATATAGCAGCAATGACGGATATAGCACGGTGGCAGCAGGGTCACATGCCTTCGGTGAAAAAAATAATAGTATATAGAGTATATTTTGCTTCATTTAGATAATAAATGTAGGCATATTGGCAAATTTCGTCCCAAATCTTCAATGGTTTCGCGATAATGGTCCTTATTCATTATAAATTGGTAAAACAGTCCCCAATCATTTTGCGTTTAGCGGAAGTAGTCCTTCCGTCCACTTCTGTTACGGTAAAAATGAATTTTGATTTATTTTTTAAAGTTGTTACAAAATGACCATTTTACCCTTCTCCTCATTCCCCAAATCAGCCAAAATTGGTGAATTTCATCCCTAAACAATTTGCGATTGGTTGTTTTGGTCCCTACCACGTCTAACTCCCAAACTCAGTTTTGAGGTTGTAATTTTTTTTCTTATAAGTTTGTTTTGAAGAAAAATTGATATCAAAATCTTGTTATTTAAGTCATTAATTTTGATAATTTGGGGTAATTTTTAACCCACCCAAAGACCCACTCACACCAACTATCTCTTCATCTTCTTCTTCAACCCCACTAAAGACCTACTCCACTCCCAACTCTATTCATCTTCTTCTTCAAACCACCCATAGACCCATCCCTATCCCACACCCCGAGACACTCATACCTCTTAATCAAAGGAAATAGGAGGTTCCAAATGTATAATGACAAATGGGGTTTGATCTCCTCATTTCAATTTTTTTGTTTTAAAAGTTTTTTTTTTACAAAAATAAGCGTAAAATCCTTATTGAAGATTTCGGTTGTGGCCAGTAAGGGTGTAAAGAAGAGGGAGAGAGTTAGCTGGGAAGAAGGAGGGTTGGGGCACTTTTTTTGGGCAAATTTGTGAATTTAGTCCCTAAACAATTTGCGATTGGTTGTTTTGGTCCCTAATTTAATTTTTTCCTTAAATATCCTTCCCATTATCGATTTTTCATTTATTTTTTTGCACTCTAACAGCTGAAACTAACGGAAGTGGACGGAAGGACTACTTCCGCTAAACACAAAATGATTGGGGACTGTTTTACTAATTTATAATGAATAAGGACCATTATCGCGAAACCAATGAAGATGTGGGACGAAATTTGCCAATATGCCATAAATGTATAAGTGATCTAACACAAATTTTTGAATTGTCGGGTGTCCTAGTGATCTTTATTCTTGGATCCGCCACTGTTAGCAGTGGTTGCTAATGTTCTTTTCCGTATTGAATCTTTTCTGGGATCTCTTCATGTTCTTCTATTCATTGCATTTATCCATTCCATCTCGCCTCCTCTGTTATTATGGTTTCTGCTACTTTAGAGATGCAACGTAGGAAACAGCATTTTGGTTTCAGTTTCTTTGAAGGAATTATGAAATTAAAAGCTCATAAATGTTTCTGACAGTAATATGAAAGCTTATAGTAAGATTTGTTTATATTTGGATTGTAATTCAATTCAAAAGACATCGTATTTTTCCCCAATCATTGTTTTACTCACAAAATTAAAAAAACAAAACAAAAAAAGTTTCACATTTTTCGAAAAAAAAAAAACTATGTACTTTTCAACCAACATCAGTTGTAGTAGAGTGATGAGGGATCCTCATCCTTTAAGAATGACCAGGGTTCGAACCGCGACCCAGGCATTTGTATGGAGTTATTGATATTGGGAGGGTCGCCCCCCTTCTTGGACCTCTACAGTACCCGGTCCATATTAGTCAAGCATGTCAGTTTAGACACTGGATGTGAAACCAAGAAAAAAAAACAATGTACTTTTCAATTTTGTAAACAATGTAATTTTCAAATCATTGTTTTTACTCACAAAATTAAAAAAACAAAAAAAGTTTCACATTTGTTAAAGCTATCATCACCTCGGCCTTTTTCAGTAAAAAAATTAGCTCTCCAATAACAATTTTTTTGTTATGCCCCTGCTTGTTATCCAGAATTTGTAGAAATGGATGTTACTTCATTTGTTTCATAATTCAAGGAATAGTATATTTTTTTAATTATAACCTTAAGAATTTAATTTATTCTCGTTAGAATTTAAATATTCAATATCTCTCTTGTAAAAGTTTAAACGAAATAAAGCGCTACTTTTTGTCTTTTCCTACGTATGCTCTTTTTTCACAAGAGCCATTCATTTCTAAAGCAAAATTAATTTCATCATATTCTATGTTCTGTTTTATATCCTCACGAATAATTTTCAACACATGTTAATTTTTTATTATTGTGACAGAGAATATAACACCAAATTCCTACCGCCTTTCTAATAGTATCACTAACATTCTATATATAGTTACGGTTCAAAGTGCGTCTGTGGTTATTTGAGAAATCTAATGAAGCAATAACTTAATCAAAGAAAAAATTCAAAATTAATAGGGTAATCTGGCTTCAAAGAATATACCTTAAAATATGAATCAAGTTGGATTTTTTTATTTTATATTTGCATTTTTGGATAAAATAAGGATTAATTTACTTTTGTTAATATATATATATATATATATATATATATATATATATATATATATATATATTTTTTTACAGGGAATGTGTGTTCTATCGCCGATGTTAATCCTACGACCAACGAGTTGCGGGTGAGAATTTCTACCACTAAGACAGCCCATCCAACTAGTTTTGTTAGTAAATTAATTAGTAAAATTACATTTGTTAGTCGTTACTAAGCCTAGGAAATTGAATACATTTGTGTTTGGTATGAATTATATAAGATTACGTTTACAATAAGTTTGGAAAAAATGATTTTAAAGTTGCTAAAGCCTAATATTTCGACAAGGCGAAACAAAGAATAAAAAGAAATAAAATATAGCTGATTTTTTTTTTTTTTTGATTAAAAAATATAGCTAATCTCTGTTATGGAACCCAAAGTAAGAGGGACACTATTTCAAATAGGGCTAAAGGTACTTAATAGCCACCTGTTATTTTACTATTTCAGGTTATAGGTTCAAACAATTATTTTCGCGCCTTTTGGCCACGAAACATTAACAGGCTACAAGTTTTAACAACCGGCCAAATTTTCGGCCACTTTCTTTTAATTTTTTGCCTGAAAATATAAAAAGATTAGTCTACCCTCAATGACCCGACCCGACCCGACCCGACCCGCAAGCAGTTCCACCACTTCCCAATCCACCCAACAGATCCACCGCCACCCAATTGCTTGTTAAAGCTTCCGGACATATTTTCCGGCACCCATATGCTTGTTAAAGCTTCCACTGCTGCTACTTTCTCTATGTTGCTGTACCACCATCGCCATTTCTTTTTCTCTAAAACTCCAAACCCCAAACCCGCATTATCGCCATCACATTAAACTTGATCCTATAAACTTTTTCTCTAACTTTTGTTCACACCAAAGCTTCAATCTTTAACACAATTTCCACCTGAACCCAGCACAAAACAATTGATTTCCTACCTTCAAAATTAACTGAAATTAATCAAATTGTAGGTGAAGAAAAAACAAAAGAAAGAAACGAGGCATAATTGAATTATTCGATGTATGTGAACCCCAAATTGAAAATTTAATCATAGAACCTAAACCCAGAAAATAACAATTGAAAGCAACATTTTCATGAAACCCATTTTATAATCCCCCTCTGTCATGTACCCACCTCAAAGACACACACAGATCTCAGACAAACAGGCCTATTTGCATCTAAGTGGCCTCAGGCCCACAATCAAAAGACAAAAGCAGAACAAAATATATCTATATATCAGCAATAATCTTCCCAATGTTCCGTACATCAACAATCAGAATGATCAACTCCAATTAATACTAATATGTTCAATGTACTAACATTAACTCATTAAGGAAACTAAAAGTAAATAGTAAACTGGAAGCAAACTCTTCTGCACTAGCTGATGAACAATCTGCGGGGACCTTCAATGCTAAGAACCTCAACCCATAAACGGACCCAGGACAGGAAATGAAACTTGAAGGAATCGAGCTAGCTGCCATCTCCAATCCAAATCATCTCAGCAATAATCTGGAGGCAAAGCAAGCACACTCTATTTCAGTAACTTAGAATATGTATCAGAACAGCTCCTGGAAATCAAGGATGATTTCAGATTAGAACAGAAATGGGGGAAACTTAAGAAAGAATCGAAAAGGGAGAAAGAAATTCCAAAAGAGGAATACCAGGGAGGAAGAAGGGCTGCTGCCACTATTTTGGGGATATATTTTCTGGACCCTCTTCATACTTGCATCTTCTTGTATTTATAGTTAGGGTTGCAATCCCTAGAAGGAATCTCCTCTATCCAGCTGTGCAATCTTCTGACAACATAGGAATCAACAGTGCAGCTTGAGTGTTGAGCTTCAGCATTAGGGATGCAGCAAAGATAAATGCTCCCAGTAGTATGCCCTCTTTTTTCCAGAAATTACATAAATTAGGTCTTAGCTAAAACGATCTCGTTTTAGGTAGAGTATTTCATTTAATGAAATTGTGTCGTTTTGGTTCAATAGGGTATTTTTAATTCATTTGCCCTAATCCCCAATTACACCTTCCTTCATTTTATCTAATTTTCCCTCCAAAACATATATGAATATCCCTTATTCATGTCAGTATCTGACAATTCCCCCTCCTTGAAACAAGTCTTGTCCTCAAGACTTGTCGATTGGAGATTGCAGCTTCATGATATCCTTATCTTCCTCAATAACATCTACTTCAGACATGTTGAACCAAGGTATGAAACTTTGCATACGAGTTTAATTAAAATTCAAAAACCGCGGAATATATTTCTTTGCACAGACTAGCATATATATATTTCACTCTCGGCTTTACGGTGGAGCTCAAAGTCACTAGAGCCCTTTGCTACATGAGATGAAAGTCGATTGCTTCTCTCCATCTTTTCTAATAGGGCAACAACATCGTGATAGCCATCAGTATGATCTTCATTCAGTGAGGTTGATTCAACTTTTATAGCATCATGAAGGTTTATCTGCACTCTAACTTTGACCCTTTCTTTTTCTTCTTGCGAATCTCGAAATGGGCCAATCACAACATCACTAATTTTAGTAGATGTACTAGAAATCAATTTATCTTCCTTTGTGTAAAAAGTCTCCAAGTGAAGCAAATTAATTCTCTGCAAATTAAGCATCTTCACACTCGGAAAATCATGTTCTTTTGGAAACAATGGACCAATTGAGAGTGTAGAAATCAGTTTTTCCTTTAGAGCAAAATCCACAGAAAAGAGAAAAGAATCATGCACCTCATACTCTCGGATACGGAATACTGGTTTAAGCATTGCACACTGATGAGGACATCTGCGGCCCATACACTCACTTGCTTTTACTTTAATGACTTCTTGATGTAACTCCATCTTTCTTACCGGAATATCACGAAATGAAGCTTCTTAAATAATTAATTTAGAAGCGATTTCTGCAACTTGCTTGTATTTTTCTTCATATTTCTTGTCTAGCAACACGGACTCCCGCTTATCTGCTATTGCCCTCACAGTGATTTCATTAGGTCGGTTATCACATCTACTTTTGTAGAGAACAAGATCCTGCATTTTCGTTTGGTAAAATTCAAGTTTCTCCTTCGAATCCAGAATCACCTTCTTATCAGCCACCTTGTTTTCAGCTTTAGCAGCCTTTTTTACTCCTTCCCAATGTTGCTTGTTTGCCACTTCTGATGATCGTGCACTCATGTTCTTCTCCTCATTAAGAATTTCCAGCTCATTGGTGACAGTTTTTACATAATCGATACCGGAAGTCTTTGCATTTTCCATCTCTTTTCTCACATTTTCAACTTCAGACATAGTTTCAGCTAACTTTTTCTCCAGATTCTGAGTGGCTTCCGGATCAATTTCTTTCTTCAAGGCAATCAATTTCTTTGCAGAATCTTCGAGTCGAGCTTTATAAGACTGTTTCAGGACATTCCTTTCAGCGTATACCTTTGATTCTTCTTCCTGTGTCTGAACATTTGCAAGCTTTACCTGCTCAATTGACTCGCTTAGAGAAAAGATTTCTTTGGAGAGCTCATCTGCTTTCTTCATATAAGCTTTGGCAGCCAGCCCGGCCTCTGCTGCCTGCTCGATTGTTGTAGCCTTTACTTCGGCAGATGCATCAGAATCTAGGCGATATCTCATCAGTTCTTGTTTTTGCGAGCATCAAGTCCCTCGTAATTCACATTTATGGTGTGTTTTTGGAGAGGTGACTCAAAAGTTCGAACAGCTGAAAGTCCAGTATTTCTCCATCCTCGGCTCTTACTGAGGAAGCACCCTCGAGATCCCCCATATGAATTTCACTGCCTTCAGTATCCATCAAAATCGCCACAACAAAACCTTTGTCTCTCCTTCTATGGTACTTTGCTACCATTTGCTCATTCTCTTCATCTGCATAAGGCTCTAGCATTTTACTCTTTGGAACAGATGTGACCTCAGGAGCCTCTTGGGCCCATGGTCGAGAAGTACCAGGGTCGAGTTAAGTCATAACTAGCTTTCACATTGCATTGTTGACATGGCGGCAGAAGCAAAATGCTTTGCTCAGATAAATTGTTTTCCTTTGTCGGCATTAAAGCATCTTCATGCAACTTCGCAGTTGCAGAAACCTCTCTTAACTTGCTTTTAAGGAAAGTAGCTTCCTCGGCTGCTTTCTGTAACTCCTCTTGAGACTCTATTTTAGCAACTTCTAGTTCTCTATTTTCTTTGTTACGCTGGAAGATTTGATTTTCTGCACTTGCCAGTGACTTCTCCATCAAACTCATACCTGTCTCGGTTTCCTTTATCGTGCTCATTATAGTGTTGGTGCCATGCTTAAATGTCTCCAACTCTCGCCGTGCTTGTGCCTCTGCAGTTTGGCAAACACTCAGAAATGTAGCAAGCCCTTTTACCTTCTCAGCAGGCTTTTGACACACAGCATCAGACGGAAGATCAATGCCGTCAATACATTCTATTAGCCCTTGCAACATGTTATTGCTCTCAAGTAAGAGTGTTTTCAGGTCCTTCGTTCTTTCCTCAATAGCAATAAGTTCAGTTTCCAACTTAGGTATTCGATCAACTTTAGCCACCAATTTGTCAACCTGATCCAAGTCATTACAAGAAACAATTTGGTCACGTAACTCAGACTTTAAGCTTTCCATTTCAATATTGTTCGTTTCTAAGATTATTTTCAAGTTATCCCGGTCTTGGACAAGTCCCTTTCCCTTTTTAACAGCCATAGATAACTTTTCCCTCAACAGTGTCGTCTTCTCCTCTAATCGTTCAAGATCTTTCTGACCAGAGTCTGTTTCGTCTTTAAGTGAGCGAAGTACTTCCGTGGCAACTACCAACTCATTAGCCAACCGATTCATCTCTGCTCTATCCAAAATATTAGCCATACCCACAGCCTCCAGGATAGAAATGCTCTAATACCAATTTGTCATGTACCCACCTGAAAGACACACACAGATCTCAGACAAACATGCCTATTTCAGTAACTTAGAATATGTATCAGAACAGCTCCTGGAAATCAAGGATGATTTCAGATTAGAACAGAAATGGGGGAAACTTCAGAAAGAATCTAAAAGGGAGAAAGAAATGCATAAGGGGAAAAGAAATTCCAAAAGAGGAATACCAGGGAGGAAGAAGGGCTGCTGCCACTATTTTGGGGATATATTTTCTGGACCCTCTTCATACTTGCATCTTCTTGTATTTATAGTTAGGGTTGCAATCCCTAGAAGAAATCTCCTCCATCCAGCTGTGCAATCTTCTGACAACATAGGAATCAACAGTGCAGCTTGAGTGTTGAGCTTCAGCAGTAGGGATGCAGCAAAGATAAATGCTCCCAGTAGTATGCCCTCTTTTTCCAGCAATTAGATAAATTAGGTCTTAGCTAAAACGATCTCATTTTAGGTAGAGTATTTCATTTAATGAAATTGTGTCGTTTTGGTTCAATAGGGTATTTTTAATTCATTTGCCCTAATCCCCAATTACACCTTCCTTCATTTTATCTAATTTTCCCTCCAAAACATATATGAATATCCCTTATTCATGTCAGTATCTGACACCCTCCGGCAAGCCCGTTTGTTTCTTTGTTTTGAGCCCTCTTTCAAGAATTGGGTATTGCTTTTAGAACCTTTTTTTTATTGGGTGAATTGGTGTTGTTTGAGAGAAGTGGTAGTGGTGAATTAGTGTTATCTGTGACATAGCCGCTGCAATGGAGTTTGGTGGGTGGAGATGGTGCGGCATGTGGGAGGGGATACGTGGAGAGGGTGGTTTTGCTGGGAAGAAGAAAGGAGCAAAGAAAATGACGAAAATGCCCCTCACGTGGCCAGAACGTAAGAAATGGAGGGAGTATTACTCTTTGTTCCGCCCATTAGCATTCAATCTCATGTACCCTCCATTAGTCGAAACTCAATTCCTCTATGCAATGGTGAATCTAAGATCTGAGAGCAGTCAGGTCACTCATTGATTTACCTCATTTGTGAGGGGTTATTTTTGGATTTATTATCTAAATGTAGCAAAAATTCACTTTAATTACTAAAATAATTATTTTTCATAGGAGCATGTAACCCTGTGGCGGCAGTACACTGCCAATTTCCTCTATGATAATGTTGTAAAGTTGCATTTCTACTTCTTTGTCACCTTCATTGTTGAAAAAAACTCCCAAGGTTATAAATCTCGGTCCATCCATCTTTTCTCCCCTTTGGAAATATACGTTCTCGGACTCAGATACGGGTATATGTTTAGATATTAGACTAAACATATAAAATAAAGTGTTTGATCGGTATTGACCAAATCCGATAAGTATCTCATACCCATATTCATGTCGTATCATGTTTACACTACTACAAAAGGCATAAACTAGGGAACGGTTAACATAGCAAGAAACCATTCTTGAGCACGTTAAATTATCTGACCAGATTGTGTTGTTCGCGTAAAAAAGACGCGATTGTATTCATTACTAGAATTGTCAGTAAATTTGGCATAGGTGAGCGTATTAATTTTAATTTGATACATAAAAAAAATATCAAACACAAAGAAAATTAAAATAAGTAAAAAAGGTATAAAATTTCAAAAACTTCATTACAATAAATATATAAGAGGAGAAACAAATAACAAATGATCAGTTAGTCGAGCGCCTCATCGCGCAATATATATGTAGGAGGCCGCGGGGTTCAATTCTCATCCCTTTGAGTATGATGTAACTTTTTTCTACATCATTCATAGGTGACTAGACTCGACGACTTGACTTGTTTAAGCTCCGACTCCGACTCAGCTCGGCTCGACTCAGCTAGCTTGACTTCAAAATTTACGAATGTCAAAATAAATATCTTATTGCGACTATATAAAAATGCTTGGAAAAATATCGTTTGATATACTTTAAAATGACGTAACGCAACAAACGTCGTAATATATAGGTATCGACGATTGCAATAAATGTCGTAAAAAATCATAACCAGACAGACAAATACGATATTTGTAATAAATATTATTATAGATCTATTTTGACGTTTTTGTTTTTAATCTTATTCAACATATGATAAACATCGCAATAGATACGTTGCATAATCTGTATTCGGTGACAGCCTTTTAATATGCATCTTGCATTGAATATCAAGCAAAGGAACTTGTAAAAGCTTCGCCACATAAAAAACCCTGAAAGAAGAACATGTCTGAAAGTTCCTAAATAAGATTTATTTATAATACAATATACATTTCAGATCAAAAGGAATTCTTGAAATGATATTCATTAGTAGTAAATAATAGAAGTGATCAATTTCAAAATTACCATTTCATAGTGATTGGTTTTACCAAAACTTAAGTTTTTTTTGTTATTACTACTTTGCATATCTTTAAATTATGTTTAGTAATATTTTAAAGATTCACATCGATTAGTTAGTGAATATGTTTGTTCTTTATAAGGATTGTGCAATCCTCTCCCTCTCGAGGTATCTTTTGAGGGATTGAGTTAGGCACAAATATGTTTTTAAGATGGTATTAGATCCATCTAGTTCGATGTTGGCACCTATTATTTTTCACGGTCCAGATATCCAGTCCTGCCCGTGAGGGGTGTGTTAAAGATCCCACATCGACTAGTTAGTGAGAAAATTTGTTTTTTATAAGAATTAGACAATCGATAATTTTAAAGGATTGAGTTAGGTACAGGTTCATTTTTTATCTTTAATTTCTAGGGAGTCAAACTATAGGTAATTTTTTTAAAACAAAGAGCATGGTATTATTATTTTTCATTTAATTTCTGGCTACTTACATTTAACAACTACTAACCTGATCAATTTCAAATTTGCTAATTTTTCTATTAAAATAACTCGAGGATTTTAAAACTTGATCTCGAATTTGGTGACAACACTTCCTCTATTCTTTATGAAACAAGACCACGTGAAACTTGTAGCATTGAGATTAATAATTATAAGTCTTGATTTTTAAAACGTGGATAATTATAAGTCTTGATTTTTAAAACTTGAAGCAAATAGTAGTTAAAGTTCTCCTTCTGGCAAGAGTAATATTTCTTGTACTTTATTTTTTTTTTTTGCCCGGATGTCGACTCAATTAATCTGGTTGAGATATGAACATGATAAACATTAAGTTAGGTAATTTGAACCCATGACCTTTTTTCTTTGTTTCTTGAGGAGTAAGGACAAAATATGTATCATAATCGTAGCTAAGTGTGGTAGGAGCAACCCCGGAGGGTCTCCAAACTATTGGGAAAATGTTCTAGTCTTCGTGGCATTCTTAACCTATATATCAGCCGAAGAATTACAAAACCTCTGAACCTACAATATATTGGAATCTGTGTTTCAAGCGGAGGATATTTCTGAGTAATTTAAACCTATGACCTTTTTCTGAGTAAATATTTCTTGGGAAAATATTGTATTATTTTCTAGGGTACTCTTTTTTTATTTATTTATTTACACAGTCAGGAAAATAAATGTTCTTGAAAAAATTTAGTAGGATAAGATATGTTTTATAAAATAAGACTGGCTGCAAAAGCTCACTATAGAAATTGGGATCATTCAGAAACTATGATCAATATAGAGTTCTATTAATTCTTTAATTTGTGCTTGGTACCAACTTAATGGGCTTTGCATGGGCCTGGCCCAACTTTTTCATAAAGGTCATGACATGCCACCCAAAAATTGGGGACAAACATTTTTGTCCATAACGGAAGTGCCACTTCCGTCCTAGGGCCATAACGGAAGTGGGACTTCCGTCCTGGGCTGATGTGGCACTTCCCAGACGCGCCTCGCCACGTCAGCCGAGGACGGAAGTTCCAATTCCGTTCTGAGATGACTTCCGTTCTCACCTTGAATTTTTTTTTTTTTTTTTATGCTTTTTTGGTACCTCTCCACGTTGTCTTTTCCTTCTCTTTTTCTTTTTTCTTTTTCTTTTTCTTTTTTTTTCTTTTTTCTTAAGGTTTAATATATATATATATATATATATATATATATATATATATATTATTTTTTTCACAATTGCGAGTCGAAAAAAACTCTAAATCCTTTAGACATTATTTAATGTAGTAATATGATTATTTTAAACACATTAATTAATTTTACTCCAATAGCACTACTATGTATACAATAATTTTAATAATATATTACATAATTTATTCTAGTATACACTTAAATGAAATTGACATTTTAAAGGGAAAACAAATTGAGTCATATCCACTGTTTCTTTCCTTTTTAATTTTCTACTTTATTTCTTATATTATTTTATTAAGTAACCCCTATTTAATTCCTTATTAAATTGATGTGATTTTCTATATATATTATTTATATTATACTAACTTTCCTAATCCAAATAAAATAAATTCAGCAAGTCGTGAAAAAATTTAATTACACATAATTAACACGTAAAAAATAAATTCAAGTGCTTTTCATCCTGGCACAGGGGAAGGGATGGCATGCACCTAGTGCATGGGACATGGCTCACACATTCTCTCACATATTTTGATGCATGACCCACCTGTAGGGTAGGCCCCTCCTCAATTCAGGCTATACAGTCCCATTGGGACCTGTCCACCCCAGATTTTTCTGAGTCACAGAGTCTAGTTTGTCACGGAACATTCTCCAAATTGTTTTATTTTTTATTTTTTTAGTAGAGTGTGGAGAAATTACAGGAGGTGCCTACTAGTCTTGATGCCAAACTCGCAAGAGAGAGTACGCTGTCATTAAAACATGTTCCCATTGACTCCAAATTAATTACTTAGGAGTATAAATTCTAACCCTGATAACCCTAACAAACCCTAATAACACTAACAACCCCTACTAACCCTAACAAACCCTAATAACACTAACAACCCCTACCAAACCCTAATAACACTAACAACCCCTACTAACCCTAATAACCCTAACAACCCCTACTAACACTAACAAACCCTAATAACACTAACAACCCCTAGTAACCCTTGTTAATTATGTGTAATAAAATTTTCGCTTACGTGTAATTAAATTTTTTCACGACTTGTTACATTGACTTGAATTTATTTTGCTCGATATGAGATTTTGAACAATTTATTTTTTCATCACGTATTACATGCTATATTTGATTAACGTTTTGTTGATGGGCGTTTCACTGGCGTATCGTAATCGGGGGTGTAGTTGTAAATCACGTAGATGAATAAGTTAATTAGATGTGGGATTGGTATTAGAATTAATTAGAAATTTTATTTGGATTAGGAAAGTTAGTATAATATAAATAATATATATAGAAAATCACATCAATTTAATAAGGAATTAAATAGGGGTTACTTAATAAAATAATATAAGAAATAAAGTAGAAAAATAAAAAGGAAAGGAACAGTGGATATGACTCAATTTTTTTCCCCTTTAAAATGTCAATTTCATTTAAGTGTATACTAGAATACATTATCTAATATATTATTAAAATTATTTTATATATAGTAGTGCTATTGGAGTAAAATTAATTAATGTGTTTAAAATAATCATATTACTACATTAAATAATGTCTAAAGGATTTACTGATTTTTCGACTCGTAATTGTGGAAGACTAATATATATATATATATATATATATATATATATATATATATTAAACCTTAAGAAAAAAGAAAACAAAAGAAAAAGAAAAAGAAAAAAGAAAAAGAGAAGGAAAAGACAACGTGGGAGAGGTACCAAAAAATCATTAAAAATAAAAAAATAAAAAAATTCAAGGTGAGAACGGAAGTCATCTCAGAATGGAATTGGAACTTCCGTCCTCGGCTGACGTGGCGAGGCGCGTCTGGGAAGTGCCACGTCGGCCTCGGGGACGGAAGTGGCGACTTCCGTTATAGACAAAAAATGTTTGTCACGATTTTTGGGGTGGCGTATCGTGGCACTTTATGAAAAAGTTAGGGCTGGGACCCATGCAAAGCCCCCCAACTTAATAATACTAGTTTATGGCTACAATTACTTTATGGGTATAATACATTCTGCATGCAAGGCCCAGTTTTCAGCGCCCGCCCCACAGCCCATTGGATGAAATAAGTGAGTACTTTTCTTTTTCGCAAAGAGAAATCTCCTATTAATAGTCATTATCTATTTATGTATCTTTATAATAAACCTATCTTTTATTAGGTTATTTATATCCACATCTTTTTACGGGTAACAATAAATGTCCAATTAGTGCATTCAGCCACTTTTCAGGCCAAAAAATGACATGTGACTTGCACATACTCTTTAATCGCCTCTTTCCAATCTTGATACTCGGCAGCTCATGGCCTCCGACCACCAGGTCATGGTGGCCGCCGCCGCTATCCCTACACCTTGGAAACAGAAGAGTTTCGCGGAGCTTCTCTCCCAACCCTTATCTGCGACCACTTCTCTTCCTATCTCGCCTCTTGATGTTTATAAGGGGGAGCCTAATCTAATAATTCTGGAGGATGAACAAGATATCTTAATTAATCCATGGAGATTCGCTCTGGTTGGTAAATTTCATAAATATGCCCCCAATTTGGATTCTCTTCGTAAATCTTTTCACAAAGTGGGGTTTAGGGGTGGTTTTTGGATTGGACGTATAGATCCTAGGCATGTTTTAATCAAATTTGATTTGGAGGAGGATTATTGCCGATTATGGAGGCAATGTATTTGGAATTTTTTTGGTTATCTATGAGAGTCTTCAAGTGAACTTATGATTTTAATGTACATGAAGAGCCTTCAATAGTGCCAATTTGGATTGGGTTTGAGGGATTACTTATTCATCTTTACAATAAATCCAAGTTGTTTTCGCTAGCAAGGGCGGTAGGTCAACCGATTACTTTGGATGCTCCCACCGTCGCGGCCTCCTCTAGGCCAAGTATTGCAAATGTTTGTGTTGAGGTGTATTTACTTTCATATTTACCATATAGGGTTAGAATTACACATGCCAAAACGGGGAAGGCATTTTGGCAAACAATTGTTTATGATAATTTGCCTGATTATTGTCTAGGTTGTATGCGAATTGGGCATAATGAGAAACATTGTTCTAAGAACCTAGAGGCGGTCAAGTCGCCAATCAAAGAACAACTGAAAGTTGCTAGACCAGTGAAAACAATGATAATGGTAAAGCCAAGGTGGTGGCGCCGCCTAAGGCTCCAAACAAATCGGAAAAGGAAGCATCGGCACTTAAATTCCTATTGTTTGGGATTGTGGTTCAGCAAAAAAAATCAAAAACCTCGGTATGGATTAAAACAGCCAAGGAAGCAGGGCCTTCGCCGAAAAATTGAGTTCAGCAGACCCGACCCGTAAAACACATTTACAAACCGCTATTGGCACAGCCGGGTTATTGGGTAGTTTGGGGTTGCTTGCAGACACACCGGTTACGGGTGAGACAGGACCCGAACAAAATGCTACGGTTCTGGCTACTGTGACTGAAGTCGAAGCAAGGCCAGTAATTGAATCCCCGAATATTGAGCATGGAGAGGTAGTGGGCTCGGAATCGGAGGATGAAGGCCTGAATGTTGAGCCTAATGCGAAAGTGGGCCGAGAATCAGACGACCAAGTTTCGGGTGAACCAGATGGAACTGTGTCATTGCCTGGAGTTGAAGTGGGTGGAGTCGCGTGACCGGATGGTCAACCGATTGAACAAGACCCGAGAGGCTCGGACAGTAGTGAAACAACTCCTGAAGGTGAAGGGGGCTGTTTTGCCTATGGAAGGCCAATCAGATGAACTTGAAATGGTGAATGTTTTGACATTATCCTCAATGGAGCAGTCAGTCACTGGTCATGGAAATATTATCATTGATTTACCGGTCATGGGACAACCAACCCGAACGGGAAAAACAAAAAAAACAAAACATGACTGCTTCAAGGAAGTCTTCTCGTCTAGAGGAGAAGGCTAAAGGTAACACCCTCTAAAGTGTACATATACTTTCTATTTATTATTCTTATGAATATGTTGATTTATTTGATATGGAATATTCGGGGAGTAGGAAATAATGAATCAATTGCTAGACTACAACAACTTAAAATTGATAATTCACTCTCATTAATTGCGATTATGGATCCTATGCTTCATTTTGCTGAATTACCATATTATGTCAGACGTTTTGGTTTTGAAGATGGTGTTAGCAATGTTAATAGTAAAATTTGGCTGTTTTGGAATGGTTGTTTGGATATCTCTGTGGTGGGTGATTATGAACAAATGTTGACTGTTTTGGTGAATAATGATGCTGGGACTACTCTGTATTTATCTTTTGTTTATGCCAAATGTGCCTACACTCAACCAAGGGTATTATGGGATGAGATACGTTATTTTAGAAAACAACATGATGTCCTCTGGTTAGTGGGAGGTGATTTTAATGTTGTTTTAAGTGTCTCGTGAAGTTTGGGTTCTATTCCAGCTTCCTTGCCTATTGCTGAGTTTACACACACGGTTGGTGATTGCGGTTTGTCTGATGTTCCTTTTGTGGGTAGTCCATATAAATGGTCTAGAAGTTCATCTCCGCCTTTATTGAGAAGACTTGATCGTATTTTGGTGAATACTAAGTGGCATGATTTCTTTGATATGACGAAGTTAGAGCACCTACATAGGACAGTCTCAGATCATTGTCCATTATTCATTAAACTCAGTCGGGATAGCAGAATTGGGTCTTCTTCTTCTTTTAGGTATCAAAATATGTGGTCAAAGCATGCTCAGTTTAGTGATGTGGTAAAAGCGAGTTGAGCTGGCAGATTAGTTGGGAATGGTATGGTGGTGTTGACTGAAAAGCTGAAGTGATTGAAGAAGGCTTTGAGGAGATGGAATAAATAGTGTTTTGGTAATGTAACAACTCGGCTAAAACAAGCTGAAACAGTGGTAGCCGAGGCGGAGGCGGCTTCTCCGTGTGATGACCTTTTGGATACATTGATGGCGGCAAAATAGAATTATCAATTTTATTTGGACGCAGAAGAGACTTTTGGAGGCAAAAGTCAAGAATCAAATGGATATAGGAAGATGAAGGAAACACAAAATATTTTCATGCTATGTGTAAAAATAAGTGAAAGCGCTTGCGTATCTCTACTTTGTAAAATGGTCAAGGAATATGGTTGACAGAGGAGGCGGACATTGGTGCTGAGGCTCATCATTTTTTCGCTGATTTGTACTCGGCTGAAGAACAACCACAACAAGTTGATAAACAAAGTTGAGTGCTATTCCTAATCTTGTGGGTGACTCGGCAACCCGAGAGCTTTCGGTTCTTCTGTCTAAATTGGAAGTTCGTGCGGTGGTCTTTTCGTTAGATAAACAAAATGCAGCAGGCCCGGATGGATATTTTGGTGGTTTTTTCCAGGATTGTTGGGAGATAGTGGGGAATGACGTGGTGCATGCAGTTTGTGATTTTTGGGCAGGTCTACCAATGCCTAAAGCGATGGCGAGTACGCTTATTGTTCTTCTTCCAAAGTCACAGAGTCCGACTCATCTTTCCGGTTTTAGACCTATATTTCTATGTAATTTTTCTAATAAAGTGGTCACAAAGGTAATTGCAACCTGACTTGGTATTCTTTTTCCATCGCTTATATCTCTCAACCAGACAAGCTTTATAAAAGGAAAATCTATTTCAGATAATGTTTTACTGGCAATGGAATTGGTACATTCTATGAATCATAATGTGAGGGTCGGGAATTTAGTCATAAAGCTCGATATGATGAAAGCTTTTGACCGGGTATCTCATTCATTCCTTATCTAGGTGTTCCAGCGTTTTGGCTTTGGGTCGCATTTTATACATCTCGTCCGAAACATTTTGAGTTCCAACTGGTTTTCGGTGATGGCCAATAGTGTCTCGTATGGTTATAGTCATGCTAGCCGCGGGGGGGTTAAGCAAGGGGATTCTCTTTCCCCACTTCTCTTTATCCTTGCGGCTGAAGGGTTTTCTCGGGGACTCAATGCTTTAGCAATTACGGGTACTCTTTCTTTATATCATGTTCCTAGACAACCATTTACTATTTCTCACCTTGTTTTTGCAGACGATATTATTATTTCCACTAATGGTCAACGCTAGAATCTGAATATTCTTATGGAGTTTCTTGGAACGTATGAAAAGGTATCTGGACAAAGAGTTAATGTGAGGAAGTGTTGATACATGAGGTGACTGGCTTTGTAGAGGGTAATTTTCCAATGACTTATCTTGGTTGCCCTCTTTTTCCGGGAAGGTCTAAGGTGAGATATTTTAATACTTTGATTGAAAATGTAACGACTCGAGTGGAAAGATGGCAGCGGAAGTTGTTTAGCATGGGAAGTCGTCTTTAATTGGTTAGAGCGGTTCTAAATTCTATGACAATTCACATTCTGACTACTTGCAATGTGCCTCAATTAGTTTTGTCAAAACTGGAGAACATGTTTTCTCGGTTCGTTTGGGGACATACGGATAGGAAAGAGCATAAGCATTGTATGTCTTGGTGTAGGATGGAAAAGGTAGTAGAATGTAATGGTGTGGGCGTTTATTCATTAAAACATTTTTATGTGGCTTTTTCTTGGAAATTGTGGTGGAACTTTCGAACTTGTGATTCCTTGTGGGCGGATTATTTGAAGGCTCGGTATTGTGTTGGTATGCAACATGTGAAGCAAGGGAAAATTGTTTTAGGATGTTCATCTACTTGGCGCCGAATGATTTCAGTTAAGGAAGAAGTGGAGAAACATATTGGTATACTGTTGCGTAATGGTGAGTCAAGTTTTTATTATGAGAATTTTACATATCGGGGTTCGCTGGATAATGTTATCCCAACTTTCTATGATCATCTTGGGTGTGCAAAGATTTGTGATTATTTTATTGGAAATGGTTGGAATCGGAGAGTGATGTTAGGACAGGTGCCGACTAATTTTTTTGCGGAATTACCCGAGTTTTGTTTGTCTGAGGACTATGATAAACTCATTTGGATGGCTGATCCATGTGGTGATTTTTCCCTTGCGTCGGTTATGGCAATATTGCAAGGCTCCGATGTTACAATTTTCTTGAGGACTTGCATTTGGAATAAGGTAATGCCTCTATCCCTTTCTTTGTTTATGTGGAAACTGCTTAATGGTTATCTTGCTTTGGATGAGGATAGAATGCGTTTTGGGTTGTCTATGGCTTCTCGGTGCTCTTGCTTTAGGGACATTGAGACTTATGATCATATTTTTGCGAAATGTATGCTTGCACGAGTGGTTTGGCAGGAAGCGGCAAATTCGGTGAGTTTGATCTTACCGGCTATGTCCATAGACAGTATTAGAGGTATGTTGTCTTTATGGTGGTATGCTGGTGACTCAAGTTCTAGACAATCAATTCTTCTAATGGACTGTTCTGCTTGTTGGATCTTATGGAAAGCCCGGTGTCGTTTCGTCTATGAAGCGAAGACCACTACTCAGTCTAGTAGTATCCTTGCACAGTTTCGTGATTACACTTTCTTCTTGATGAAAGCAAGGGGCATTCAGTTACATCATTTGGATTTTGTTCCTAGAAGAACTATGGTGGTCAGATGGGGGTGCAAACTTGACTATACTGGTGTAGTGCTTAACATTGATGGTGCATCTAAGGGTAATCCGGGGCTAGCCGCTATAGGTGGGATTTTTCGTCAACATACAGGTGCATTCATTGCGGCTTTCTCTATATATATGAGAGATTATTTTAAAAGCATGTAGACGAAATTACAAGCTTTGCTGGAAGGATTGTGTATGGCGAACAATCATGGGATCTCTGATTTATTGGTTCAATCGGATTCACAAGTCCTTGTAAAGGTGGTGGCTTTAGGTATAATCTCTTCTTGAACTTTGGACACTATATTCCGTAGAGCTATTTCTCTTCTTGGTCATTGCAGGATGGTACATGTGTTTCGCGAGGCTAATTCGGTTGCAGATGCTTTGGCAAATCTTGCTACATCGACAAGAACTTCAGTTGTTTTTTCAAATTTACATTTATTACCTTCTGAGATTATTGGTCTTATCAAACTGGATCAGCGCAAGACACATTATTTACGCATTAAATAGGTATTGTTGCATCTTATATTTATTGGTTTTGCATTTTGATTTAGGAATCTTGTATCACCTACTCCATATGCATAAATGGAGTAGTTTCTTTGCATTGCTCATAGATTTTATTTGTATCACCCTTGAGCATAGACATAAATGCTCAAGGTTGCATTTTTATTTTGCTATCTTTTATGTAAGAGGTGGATTTTTTCCCATCTTTTGGGACGTATTGGTTTAAGCCCCCTCCTTGAATATTTGCCAATTTTGGCTATATTTTAATAAACGGGGGTCCTCCCTACCACTCTGTTGTCTTTCTTTAAAAAAAACAAATACTCTCTGAGTGAAGGGTAGAAATGTCCATTCTCCTTCATCCTATGGGGCAACCCAAAATGAGACTCGAATACAAATCTTACCCAAATACTAAAAGACCACCACTAGCCCCCATTACCCCTCAGAAGCTCACCGGTAGATCAATGTCTGAATTCAAGATCATCACAACTTATTTCTTGTGATAGGATTTAAGGTTCAGGGTTCTGATTGACAAAACAAGAAACCAAAGAGCAAATCAAACCCCAAATATTGGCCAAGTCCATCAAAAACACAAAAGAATCCCATAAACAAAAATATACCCTTGAGTACCAAACAAACAAAGGGCTAAAATTAAGGTGCTAATTCATTATCACCGGCAAAGATATAGATTCCCATTACTCAAGTGCCCAAAATCAAATTGCTCAAAGAGAAGTATCTTCACTGCCTCAATCTTATGGAAAAGCAAAAAGGAGTAATTTGGAATGAAGGGAGTAATAATATACACATCGATTTGTCAGGCAATTGAAGGGTGGTTTTTTTTATGGAAAATTTATGGATATAATTGGCAAGTGCCTTGATAAATTTATGCAACTGAGATTTCGAACAAGAGCAAAAACCATCAAAATTATCAAAATTTTTCCTTTTTCTGATTTGAAATCTTAATTTCTACAAAATATGGGTAGGATTCGAGGTTTCTTGCCACAACAAGAAAACAGTTAAATAACGACCGAAATTACCGATTGAATTTTTCGGTCACACTTGTAACGACCGAATGGAAACTGAAAACATATCGGTCGCTATTCCGTCGTTACTGCGTCGGCCATACCGGTCCCGTTGACCAAATTAAAACGACGTCGTTTTGTTCACCATTAACGCCCGAATGCCGACGGTAATTAAGGACCGAATGCCGATGGAATACATAATGGCGTTAAAACGACGTCGTTTTGATATTTTATTTCTTTTAAAAAATTAGAGTTTAAAATTAATTAAAACGACGTTGTTTTGTTCACCCTTAACGACCGAATACCGACGATAATAAACGACCGAATGCCGACGGAATATATAACGGCGTTAAAATGACGTCGTTTTGATATTTTATTTCTTTTAAAAAGTTAGAGTTTAAAATTAATTTAAACGACGTCGTTTTGTTTACCGTTAACGACCGACGGTAAGTAACGACCGAATACATAACGGCGTCAAAACAACATCGTTTTGATATTTTATTTCTTTTAAAAAAAATAGATTTTAAAATTAATTAAAACGACGTCGTTTTGTTCACCGTTAACGGCCGAATTCCGACGGTTATTAACGACTGAATACCGACGGAATACATAACGGCATCAAAACGACGTCGCTTTGATATTTTATTTCTTTTAAAAAATTAGATTTTAAAATTAATTAAAACGACGTCGTTTTATTCATCGTTAACGACCGTATACCGACGGATTGGAACGACCGAATACCGACGGTCGTCAACATCAAAACGACGTCGTTTTGTATTCCATTCTCTAAAAGACTTCAACAGAAGTCAAAATCCTAATATTTTTTCCCCCGCGAAACCCATTCCCCCTCTGCGAAATCTCTCCTCCAAACTCCATCTCCGGCACCTAAACCTTCAACAACGATGCCGGCATCTCCACCTCCACCTCCCACAGCGACGCCACCACCACCTGAATCCCTAAGCCACATCATTCAATTATTCCATGCCGCCATATCCAGCTCACAGTAAACGGTTTTTTGAAGACTTCACAGAATCTTCCACCACCCCCATCTCCGTCTCCTTCTCTGCGAGCTTCGGCCTTCACCACCAAACCTTTTCTGGGAGGGAAAACCTTCTCAATTGGCTTTGTTCAAGAACAGAAAGAGGGAGAACCTTCGCCAATCGGTAAGAACATATTGCTTAGACAATTTCTTCACTTTCTCTCCTTCCATGATGAGGAAATTTGTGTTCTTAGCTTTAGAATTGTACTTTCATCGATGTGCCGGTACAAATTTGCAAATGAATTTGGGAGGTTTTCGGAATACATTTCGAGTTGTTCTTTGCTGCGTCTGATTTTCCAGTGAAGTTTTGCCTTTTTTCTTTCTTTCAGTGAAGCTATTTCATTGTTCTTCAGTGCTATTTCATTGGGGAATTTGCAAATGAATTGGGGAAGTTAGCTCTGATTTTTCAAAAAATTGATCTTTAAACTTTGAATTGATTCTTTTATCCAAATTTGGATTCTTGTTATTCAATTTTGTAAGGACTGGAGTGTTATACGTGTTCTTCATATTGACCTTGCTACATTCATTTCATTAATCCTGTTATGGGGAAAATTTCCTCTTTGAATTGAGATTGTAATATGTTAAATTTGTTGTATCTTTAGATTCGGGAAGCTGACATATTTCGGTTGTCGTGTGTTTGAACTTGTTGAAGAATTCTACGGAAGATGTGCAATTCTTATCTTTCGTATATATTCGTCATGTTTAATTGAATGTCTTTAGTTTGGCAGATTAGCTTATCTATGATTTCGAAATGAATCGGTTGAACTTGTGTGTTTAGTGGTGTAGATTTATGATGAGCAAGAAAAAAAAAAGGACAAAAATAAGTAACATAAAGTTATAATGGGACAACAAAACCAGCTTGTATGTTTTCATTATAAACATGAAGAAAAACACAATTATGCATGCTAAGATCAATTGTGAATATAGTGTGAAATCAGCAAGTCAAACAAATGCAGAACGAAATGGAAGCAAAGTTTAAGAAAGAGATGGCCGAGAAAAGAAGAGAATTCCACAGGAGGGAAAAGAAGAGAAACAAGGGTTTAGCTAGTATGTTAGCGGATGTTTTAACAAATAGGGACCATATTGTATTATGTGCCTCTAAGATAGAGGCCAAATTGAGTAGTATCTTAGATGATGAGTTAGAATCAGACTATGATGATCACCCCTTAATTGTCGATGAAGTTTTAGGGAGTCAATAGATTATTTAGTTAATTTTGTATCAATTTTTAACTATTGTTATGTTTTTTTAATATAATATTTAACTATTTTATGCTATTTTTGAGTTATGTTTTCTGATTATTTTGGAATTTATTTGGGTATGTTTTCTATTGAATTGTGGATATACTGAATTGTGGCAGGGGGTCTGTTCTATGTTTTCTGCTATATGTTTCTGGAAAACTTACTTGCGACGGACCAACGACCGTTTTAAGGTTTAGAGTTAGGGCTGAGCGACTGATTAGCGACGAAAATAGTACAACGACGTCGTTTTAAAAATATCCGCTGCAATTTATCATATGGGCGACTAAATAGCGACCGAGATCTAGAGGTCCGTCGCCAGGCAGCAAAGGGGCGGCGGAATAGCGACCGAATTTGGCGGTGCGCTCGCCATTTGGTCGGTATATGTCACACCCCGTAACCAGGGTCGATGACATGGCAGTGTCTCATTGGTTAATGAAATACCAAAGCCGACAAACAGAGTTACTAAATGAGAATTCAATTAGGAAGTAATCCGAAATAAGAGCTCAACAACGAAAACTAATAATTACAAATGAAATTGTTCAACTATACTAATAATAAAATAAACTAAATTCTTTAATTGGAGTCGGTTATGAGTCACTCATCATGGTCCCCCTTCCCAAGCTTCAACAATATCATCAAATTGCTCATCCTCACCTGCAAAGTAAAGCGGATGGACTGAGCTCCGGTGCTCAGTAGGGACAGACAATCACAAGTATCAAATAGGACAAGAACAACAAGTTAAGGTAACAAATAAGCTAAATAACCACGCTCTTCATGTCCAAGCACTTATACAAACGAATGTACGAAGGGCACCGTGCTCTGTCCAAACGGTACGCACGAATTGTATACTTGCTAAGACACTACGAGTATAGCTACCGCTGTGACACGACTTCCCACATTTCGAGCTCAGGTATCTAGTCACGACTATACGACAATAACTGTAATGGTCCTAACACTTTGCCTTGTTAGGAAGACCCCCCCGAGAAGTTCATATACACTGGGTTCAGTTTCACCCCCTGAACGAACGGGTTCACGCCTTAAGGACTCATTCTACATTGTATCATCATCCAACACCTTGGACTCCACAAAACCGTTACAGTCCCAATGATTTTTCCTCATCAGGTGAAGGTCCATGAAGTGCCACGCCTGATCCCCGGGATCACCAAATTCGCACCTCATCGTGCTCACGTTTATACCTTTCGAACGAGTCCTGTCATTTAGTAGGTTCTAGACACGAGCTCAAAATAGGGCGACGACTCGGTCGACCAAAACCAAGAAGGACTAAACGATGACAACCAAATAAGACGACCAAAACGATAAACAACTAAGCAAGTTCGTAAAATAGCCAATTACGATCCACGTTACACGTATAACACTTAACAATAACCAATTAAGTAATTTCAAGTATAATAACACATTAATTCAATTTACGATTCAGATTATAACGCATTTAAATCAAGTCCAAAACAGTTTATACAATATCGAAAGCAATAAACACAATTCATGCAAATATTTTTTAAATAGAATAGTTTATTCGCTTTTACAGTGCAGTTATATGCGAGAATTAAATGACGTAGGGGGGTCCCTACCTCTTACGAAGACAATTAAAAACAGAAAATCTGAAACAGCACTGCAAGTTCTACTCGCGGAGCTATAACTTCCTTCTCGGGACTCGGAATGACGTGCCGTCTGCTCTCACTCGAAGCTTATTCGATTATCTTCGAATCGGTATATTATACACTGAAAACGGACAAGTAACGATCCCTCGGTGATCTCTCAAAGTCTGCCCAGAAAACTCACCACTCTCAGAAATTCTCACTGGCTTGCGGCCTGAGATGCCGCTGCCCTTTTATTTATTTCTCCTCGTCTCTTGAGCAGCTAAAGGATACTGCCACCTTCTAATGTTTTGGTTTGGTGAATGTGATATCCCAGGCCCCTACCCCTAAGGGTTTATATATATATATATATATATATATATATATATATATATATATATATATATATATATATATATAAACCCTTAGGGGCAGGGAGGGAGCATATATATATATATATATATATATATATATATATATATATATATATATATAAACCCTTAGGGGCTCGGGATAAACCCTTAGAGGGCGGGGAGGGAGCGAGGGCTCTGGGGATATCACATTCACCAAACCATATATATATTGTTGGGTTTTGGCCCATATTCACTGGATTACTAATTAGATATAAACTAGAATAAGAATTAGTAATTAGGTAAATTACTAATTAGGTGGAATCCTAATTGGATACTAATTAGGTTAAGAATTAGTAATAATTAGTAATTAGGTGAATTTCTAATTATGTGAACTCTAATCCATTTAGCAAAAGGTTTACTACTCCTATATATATGTGCCTCTTATATGGTTTTGTGTAGTAAGGCGAGGAGAGCTAATGGATTGGAGTAATCTCCATTGTATTCTTGTTTCTCCATTATAATGAGAGTATGAGCTCGCCTTACCCGTGGATGTAGGTCAGTTGACAAAACCACGTAAATCATTGTGTCTCTTTATTGCTTTGCTATTGATATTTGCTTGTGTGCTACAATTGGGAGGGGATTAATTTCCCAACAACTGGTATCAGAGCGAGGTTCAAAACAGAAGAAGAGTTGTTTTGGTTCATCGGTTTCTCCAAAGATTGGAGGAGAGTGTTGGATATAATCGAAAGCGGATTATTTCGATTGGTTAAGCCAAGGTGGGAATGCAGTGCTGCTACACCAGAATTTGGAGTTACTCTCCAGTTAAAGATCGACCAATTGTCAACTCAGAGTTCTGTGCAATTCTAGCCATCGTCACAAAAAAACCATTAACACAGGTGGAAAGATTTTTATGTATGTCCTCCAAAGATGGAAGAGATCTGTCAGAGATGGTAGTAGAGACCCGTCAGAGATGGAAGAGAGATCCATTGGGGGTGGAGAACACTTGCCGACAAGGGTTATGGCTGATGGCTGAGAATATGTGTTGCTGAAAGAGATAAAAATCTAGTGTGGTTGGTGTACAAGTCAAGCAAATAAGAAGGATTAAATCTAGACGGTTGAATTGGAAGGGTGGAGGATTGATCCGGTATGTTTCGGGTGCATGGACCCAGAGGTGCATCGAGTGTCCTAAACCAGAGTGCGTTTAGTGGACTTTGAACGTTGAGCTGTTTGTTCCGTTATTGATGTTTCCGTGTCTGACTGTTGATCAAAGTTGACTAAACTCATCTTAGTCAAATTCCCCTTAATTCAACGTGCTGATTCGAAGATTCAAGTGCAGAGCACGGGGCATATGACACGTGGGGCATTTGGGATGCGGAGCGTACTACCTGGAGATTGGGTGAATACGTGTCAGGGTGGAGATTGTTGGGTTTTGACCCATATTCACTAGATTACTAATTAGATATAAATTAGGATAAGAATTAGTAATTAAGTAAATTACTAATTAGGTGGAATCCCAATTGGATACTAATTAGGTTAAGAATTAGTAATTAGGTGAATTACTAATTATGTGAACTTCTAATCCATTTAGCAAAAGGTTTACTACTCCATATATATATATATATATATATATATATATATATATATATATATATATATATATATATGTGCCTCTAATATGGTTTGGAGTAGTAAGGCGAGAGAGCTAATGGATTGGAGGAATCTCCATTGTATTCTTGTTTATCCATTATAATGAGAATATGAGCTCGCCTTACCCGTGGATGTAGGTCAGTTGACCGAACCACGTAAATCGTTGTGTCTTTCTTTATTGCTTTGCTGATTGATATTTGCTTGTGGGCTAGAATTGAGAGAAGATGATTAATTTCCTAACAACTGGTATCAGAGCGAGGTTCTTAACAGAAGAGGAGTTGTTTTGGTTCATCGGTTTCTCCAAAGATTGGAGAAGAGTTTTGGATATAATCGAAAGCGGATTCTTTCGATTGGTTAAGCCAAGGTGGGAACGCAGCGCTGCTACACCAGAATTTGGCGTTACTCTCCAGTTAAAGATCGACCAATTGTCAACTCAGAGTTTTGTGCAATTCTAGCCATCGTCACCAGAAACTGTTGACACAGGTGGAAAGATTTTTATGTATGTCCTCTAAAGATGGAAGAGATCTGTCAAAGATGGTAGTAGAGACTCTCAGAGATGGAAGGGAGATCCATTGGGGGTGGAGCACACTTGCCGATAAAGGTTTGTCAGATAAGATGTGTTGCTGAAAGAGATAAAAATCTAGTGTGGTTGGTGTACGAGTCAAGCAAATAAGAAGGATTAAATCTAGACGGTTGAATTGGAAGGGTGGAGGATTCATCCTGTATGTTTCGGGCACATGGACCCAGAGGTGCATTGAGTGTCCTAAACCAGAGTGGGTTTGGTGGACTTTGAACGTTGAGTTGTTTGTTTCGTTATTGGTGTTGCCGTGTCTGACCGTTGATCAAATTTGACTAAACTCATCTTAGTCAAATTCCCCTTAATTCAACGTGCTGATTTGAAGATTCAAGTGCAGAGCATGGGGCATATGAGACGTGGAGCATTTGGGACGCGGAGCGTACTAGTTGGAGATTGGGTGAATACGTGCCAGGGTGGAGATTGTTGGGTCTTGGCCCATATTCACTGGATTACTAATTAGATATAAATTAGGATAAGAATTAGTAATTAAGTAAATTACTAATTAGATGGATTCCTAATTGGATACTAATTAGGTTAAGAATTAGTAATTAGGTGAATTACTAATTATGTGAACTTCTAATCCATTTAGCAAAAGGTTTACTACTCCTATATATATGTGCCTCTTATATGATTTGGACTAGTAAGGCGAGGAGAGCTAATGGATTGGAGGAATCTCCATTGTATTCTTGTTTCTCCATTATAATGAGAGTATGAGCTCGCCTTACCCGTGGATGTAGGTCAGTTGACCGAACCACGTAAATCATTGTGTCCCTTTATCGCTTGCCTTGTTGATATTTGCTTGTGGCTAGAATTGGGAGAGGATTAATTTCCCAACATATATATATATATATATATATACACACTACCTATCCTTAATCCCACTACTCCCAACGCACAAAACCCCACGAACCCATGATCTCCTCTTTTCTTGTTTCGTTGCCTTGCACGAGTTCCCGAGAACCCCTCACGTCACTAACACGTAAGAAAAGTCTCGGGTATCACAGTATATTTTCCCGAATTTTGTTTTTTATAAAATATCGGGGTTTTTAAGGATATATAGAAACATTTTTCCTATTTTAGTTACTATTACTAATATATATATATATATATATATATATATATACACACACACACACACATATCAACTTGAATAGTCAAACGAGTAAAACTTATACTTATTCACAAAATACCAACATAGACTCGAAGCAGAACAATTCAAGTAATACTTCGTGTTTACATTTACGTGAATCATTGAGTAATGTAATTAATTTTTTAATAATTGATTATTAATAAAGAAATAATTACTAAAATATTAATATTAGTTCGTACTCGCATTCTGAACGATGTTTGTTTTCCGATTTATAATTTTTTTAACATTGTCTGTCGCTATTCGGTCGCTAGGCATCTATGGGGCAACCGAATACCGACCGAATTTGGCAAGGCGGTCGGTATTCGGTCGCGAATAATAAAGGACTAAACGACGTCGTGTTTTGCTTTTTATTTCTTTAAAAATATCTATGGCAAGAAGCCTCTCCCTCTTTCTTCATTCTGCCCAGCCGTGACCTCCATCTCCACATTCACCTCTTGCGATTTCCCCCAAATACACCGTGAAACCCCTCCCTCCTCCCATCCCCACCACCTTCGGCACTTCCAAGACGTCGCCACCACCTCCGATTCAGTTGCATTATTTAGGATTTAGGTGAGAATCTTGCTTTTTCTATTTATTATAGTGTTATTAATGTCTAAATTCATGCTCTTATACCATTTCTTCTCTAACTTAATCTCATGTGGTACAAGGGATCACAATAAAAGAATGAGAGCAAAAGTTGGAAACTTTGAGAGAATTTGACAAAATTGGTCACAATTCATGTTTTTTGCCGAAAATTTTATTACCCCTAGGAGTAAGAATGAAACCTTTGGGGTTGAAGGATACAAATATTTGGTTCCATGTGGGCATTTAGTGAAATCTTAGTAGCTTTAGGGCATTTTACCTTTTATTTTTTGGGTTGAAGGTAAGGTGTTTGATGATATGCTTAAAAGAAGCTTAAAATTCAAAGATAGCTTAAAAGATGGAAAATGTGTCAAAAAAAAACCAAAACACAAAAGCAAAGATAGGAAGAAGTTGTCTTTTTTAGTTTGTAAGCATAATTAGGAATGTCCAAACAAAGCATGGCTTCATGTAAATTGTACTTTGCACCAAACTCAAAACACTTATTTTTCTATTGACCTTTGGACTTTAGATTTCAAGTCATTTTTAATATACAATGAAACATTAATTGAATTGAAAATTTATCATACTAAGGGACTGTCCAAGTTTACTAGCTTTTTACCTTTAGTTTAGTGTGTAAAATTTCAGCTTTTTTCTCACATTTAAATTCTGTTCATGCACACAATCATGACTTTAATGAATTTCTTGTAAGAAAATTGTGATAATTGACCAATATTTATATTTTTGAGCAGATTCCGATCACCCAATTGCCAGTTTGCATGTAAAAGGTGTGTTTCAGCAGCGTTGTATAGATGAGACCTGTTATGAAGACCTATGGAAATGTTTTACATTTTTCTTGAATTTTTTACATTTTCCCTTTTAAAAGATCCGTCATTGTATTATCTTCCCGGTTGTTTGCATCTTTATATTATCTCCCCGGTTTATGCATCTTTGTATTATCTCCCCAATTTTTCTATCTTTGTATTATCTCCCCGGTTTTTTTAATGTTTAGGGATTTCCATTTTTAATTATTGGAATGTATGCTAATTATATCATTTTAGTTCCAATAAGTAAACAATTGATAATTGAACATAAAAATTGCTTGAAAAATATGGTTGAAAATCATCAAACATAAAGTTCAAAGCTAATATTCATTTACTTATTAAAACTTGATATATGCAGATATTATGTTTATATTGGAGGACCGTAGTTGGATGTATATGGATTCGACAAAAAATGGTGGACCTCGTCAATGTCCAGAATTTATAGCGGGATTGAAACGAGTTTATGAGAAGTGTAAACTTTGATTGTGAATGTTGTAATATAATAAGAAGTGCACACTTTGATTGTGAGTTTTGATAGTAATGTAATGAGAAGTGTGCACTTTGATTGTGAGTGTTGTAATGTAAATGAGAAGTGTAAACTTGTGTGTTTTAGTAAGATAATTGGTTAGGTAATGTTATTTTTGGGTTTATTTATTATTTTTGCTATTTGGGATCTTATTAATACTATTTATGGTTCGTATTTCTGTGTTTTTTATAATAGGGATTTAATTAAATTTCAGATTTATTTTTTAAAATAAAAAACAATTTAGCGACGGAATAGCGACCGAAATATCGGGTGCTATAGTTTCCGTCGTTATTCGGTTACTAACAAGTCCAAATCAAACGTCAACAATGTTGACCATTCGGTCGGTATATGACGACCCAATATTCGGTAACTAAAGTATCCGTCGGTATTCGCTCGTTAACAAGTCAAAGTCAAAGTCAACATTGTTGACCATGCGGTCGGTATTCCGTCGCAATATGGCGACCCAAGATTCGGTAGCTAAATAAGCCGTCGGTATTCGGTCTTTAACCAGTCAAAGTCAACAATGTTGACCAATCGGTCAGTATATGGCGACTCAATTTTCAGTTGCTAGACTTTCCGTCGGTATTAGGTCGTTAACTAGTCAAAGTCAAAAGTCAACAATGTTGAATGTTCAGTTGGTAATCCGTCAGTGTATGGAGACTGAATACTCGGTCGCTATATATTCAGTCAGTATTCGGTCGTTAATTTGCTTAGCGATAAAAAATACACGACCACGTAATTTCGTCGTTAATCGGTCGCTAAACTATGCTTAGCTACGGAAATGTCCATCTTTGTTACACAGTTTTCTTGTAGTGTGCTCAAACATAGGGTGGCCACAATTTTCCAGTGGCTTCGCCGCCGGTACCGGTGAGCTTTTGAGAGGTAATGGGGTCTGGGTGGAGCTCTTTTATTATTTGGGTAGGATTTGTATTCGGGCCTCATTTTGGGTTGCCCCATAGGGGCGAAGGAGAATAGACATTTTTGCCCTTCACTCAGAGAGCATGTGCAAGTCACATGTCATTTTTTGGCCTGAAAAGTGACCGAATTTACTAATTGGACATTTATAGTGGCCCGTAAAAAGATACAGATATAAATAGCCTAATAAAAAAATAAGTCTATTTTATAGAAATACGTAAATAGATAAGGGTTACTAATAAATGATTTCTCTTTTCGCAAAATGACAACTATTATACTTTCCATTTTTGAATTTCGAAACGGTTGTGCTGATCTTCTTTTACACGAGAAATTTATTTTGGTTAGTAATTAATAAGTTTAAAACTTATATCTAAACCAATAAATGCAATACAAGTAGGGTAAAAAGTCAATTCTCTTCCCTGCGAATTGGTATTGTTGGTCTACGTGCATAGTATTTATTGGTCTGGATGTAAGTTTTAAACTTACTCAATAACCAAGATAAAGCTACTCCTTTTACACTATGTCTTGGACGTTTAGAGAGAGATTTGCAAGGATTTTAATTTTTTTAAAAATTATAAATGGTGTAAACATAAGCAGCGGGGAGTGGGTCATAAGAACTTAAGACCTCTACGTTTTAAGGCCTCAACTTTGACCACTAGAACAATGCCTCATCGTGCAATAATTTTTATATTGATACGTGCTTCCACTGTATAAAGTTATCCTATGTTTTTAATTGTAATATTTTCATTTGGTGCATATTTACTTTCTTCTGAACATGCCACTCACCAGGGACACTCTTATGTATTCAAATGTAAAGCTTGATTAAAATTTAGGGTTTCATTAAACTGCAGCAGAAGGTTAAAGTTCCCACCAAACCTTATTCCTACGACATATGATTATTTAGTATGAATTACTTTCTTTCTGTATCTGAGTTGTTCGGAAAGAAGTAGATCATTTCTCGGCTGTTTTGAGGGGATTCTTGCCGATTGGGTGTATGTTCTAAGATGGGTGTATTCAATACAAATTTTAAAATATTTTAATTGGTTTTAAAAAGTTTATAAATTTTACTGACTATATGGATTGTTTGAACTCTATGCAGATTCTATCCGATTCTATTAGATTGATTTATCCTGATTTCTTTTAAATTGTAAAGTTTATAAATTATTTGAATAACACCCAAAAATAAAGAAAAAAATATTCAGTGGTGTATCATACAGATCCAGCGGTGTTGAATTTCCAAAGTCAACATATGTTTATCAATCCTTTTTTTTTTTTATCAAATTATTTTGTTAAAAATTTAAAAAGTTTGGTGGTGGGTCTTTGATTTTTTAGAGATCACGAACCTGCGACCCTTGTTTTGATTTATTTGCTCAATATTTGTATAATTTAAATACTGAGATATGTTTTGTGATGGGGTTTGTTTGAATTATTTTTTCTTTTGATTTTCTCTTTTAGGGAAATGAAATCTATATTTGGAAAATGTAAATTTGTGGTTAGATTGAAAAAAAAAATTGTTTGCTTTCTTTAATTTCTGTTTGAAGATGACCAGGAAAAAATATTTGGATATTATGACAATATATATTGTTTTGGAGAAATAAACATTTCATGTTGAGTTGTCTGACCATGCAAAAAATTTTGTAATATTTTTTGAGTTTGGATAATTATTTATTTTTCTTTTAATTTTAAAGAAATTGGATCATTGTATTCTTAGATAAAATTATTAAAGAAATTTAATTTTAATATTCATGAAAGAAACTTAGAATCTTGAAGAAAAAAAGAGATTTCTCAATATAAATTTATACCCTATGAAATCCATCTAAATCCTCCATTTAATGAAATCTATGAGAATCAATAGAATTTTGAATACCCCTAAATTTTAATGGAATTTTTAAAATATAAATTGAATACCTATAAATCTAAATCACAGAGCCAAAACAGTTTTCAAGATAAGTGTTTTGGGGTCACCATATGAGAAATCATACTCCATTTTCTTTATCGGAGGTTCATGTAATGGTTTGTTAATCTTAGTTATGGATAAATCTCTCTTCTTGTGGAATCCATCGACGAAATATAAGAAAATCTATTGTCACCTTGCCGATAAAGAGTTCCAAAATTTGTTCACTCGAAAACGCATAACCTCCGAAGCCATTGTATATTATCCGTCGATCTCTAATTTCAGTCTATAAACACGTAAGAAGTATTTCTCAGGGGTAATGCTATGACACGAAGCACGATCTTGCCATTCTTTTTGCCACATTGTCCGCCGCTATAAAGTCTGGCCAGATATTTTTTTTTTTTTTTTTTTTTTTTTTTTTTTTTTTTTTTTTTTTTTTAAATTTTTTAAAAAACTAGACCATTTATAAGTATGGTCTAGTTTATTACAATTATATTATTAGACCTCACCAGAGGAGGAGTAGTAGAAGCCCGTTGAACGGGTGCCCCGTGAGGGGAGTAGTAGAAGTCCCGTTGAGCGGGTGTCCCGTAAGGGTCGTAGAAGTCCCGTTGAGCGAAGAAGCCCGTTGATCGGGTGCCCCATGAGGGGAGTAGTAGAAGTCCCGTTGAGCGGGTGGACCCCGAGAGGGGAGAAGTAGATGACCTCGTTGAGCGGATGTCGTAGAAGTCCCGTTGCGCGGGTGCCCCGTGAGGAGTAGTAGAAGTCCCATTGAGCGGGTGCCCCGTGAGGGGTGTATAAGACCTCACACAAGGGGAACCCAAAGAAATGACAATTAAATCATTCCCCTTGTGTGAGGGAGGTATCGAACCCGGGACCTCTCGGTCCCGGGCCAAGCACTTACCCACTGGGCCAAAGCACTTGATGAAGAAACATTTATGGCCAGATATTGGATATTAAATGTTGGTGATCTAGATGTTCCATCTACACATAAATTGAAGAAACATTTTATTCAACCAATATTACTAATAGAGAAAAGTTTCATATATACATAAATTATTTTCTCTTTTCTCTTTTTATCAGTGAACATTTATTTTAACTCTTTCAATATATAAACTATTTTCGAACTAATGTTTTTGTCAAACTAATGATTTTTCTGCCACTTTTAATCACATGTTCTGCATATATTCCAAATGTTAAGGAATTAAATTGACAAAAATATCCTTGAAACTGGCGAATATGTACATAACACATGTTCAAAAGTTGCTGTAAAACACAAATTTTACACAAATTTGACAAAAAGAGTAGTTAAAAAATAATTTATGTATGAAAACAGATAAAATAAAAGTTGAGCAAATAGCCTTTTTTACCACAAAACTAGTTACGAGTGCTATATTTGCCACAAATCACGTTTTCCTGCTATATCTGGCACAAAACTAGTTACAAGTGCTATATCTGCCACAAATCGTTTTTCCGTACCTTTTTTTCCATGAAACATTTTATGAGTGCTAAAAATGCCACAAAAAGAGGGAGGGTGAAAAGAAAAATAGGTAAGAGATCAAATTAATTTCAAATAGACCCTAAAATCAAAATTTTATATTATATTGTGTACCTAATTTTATTTTATTTTTAATACTTGACCCTTCTTCCCAAATTTACAAAAACCCTCACCGCTACCTTCTTCTTTCTTCTCTTCCCACATCGAGCCACCACCACCTCCCATCCCGTTACCCAATCCCTGCCCCCACCCATACCAAAGAGTACCAAATCTGCCAAAAAATGTCTGCTTGAAGATTTGGAGAGGCGTGGTGAGGTGATAGCCTAGCAAAAATGCCTAAGAACAATTAGATATTCTTAGGAAATTGGTCTGCATTTTGCATATTGCTTTGCGAGAGTCCTTTTTGTTCAAGAATTCTGATGGTTTCAGATGCAAAGCATCTTTGTTAGGTTAATTATGTACTACAAACTAATCTACATTTTGTTTAGTACTTTGACTGGTATGTATTTTGTATAAAAAATTTTAATGGTTTTAGCAGCAAAGCACTTGGTTAATCATGTAGTGCAAATTGATTAGTATTTTGCTTATTTCTTTGACTTATATTAATTTTGTAAAACAGTTTCTAAAGGTTAGAGCAGCAAAGTATTGTGAAATTTGTTATATGTGTCTGAAATATAGACCTTGAAGTGCTTTCATCATATGGATTGCTATTCTTGGTTAATTTTTCAGGGGGTATGGGTGGGGGTTAGGGATTGGGTGGCGGGATGAGAGGTGTTGGCGGCGGCTCGAGGTGGGAGGAGAAGGAAGAAGAAGGTGGTGGAGGCTTTGATAAATTTGGGAAGAATGGGTCAATTATTTGAAAAAAAAAAATTGTGTACCCAATTAAATATAAAAATGTGATTTTAGGGTCTATTTGAAATTAATTTGATCTCTTACCTATTTTTCCTTTCACCCTCCCTCTTTTTGTGGCATTTTTAGCACTCATAAAATGTGTCATGGCAAAAAAGGCACGGAAAAATGATTTGTGACAGATATAGCACTTGTAACTAGTTTTGTGGCAGATATAGCACGAAAACGTGATTTGTGGCAGATATAGCACTCGTAGCTAGTTTTGTGGCAGAAAAAGGTATTTGCTCATAAAAGTTTAATAACAAAAAAAAAAAAATTGTTTAGTTATATATGGAGATCATTTTCTCAATAATAATATATTTGATAGAAATTCAATGAAATTAAAAAAAGAAATTCAATGAAATTAAAAAAAAAAAAAGTTCTTTTACATAAGTACGATTTGATGGAGGATGAGGTCCCGGGCATGGAGACGAATCCTGGCAAAATTCAGTAACTCCATAGAGTGTACGGATAACAAAAGCATTCTTTGGAATGGGATTAACTTATCTAGCGACGCCACTATTCCGACAAAAAGTGTTTGGCCAATGGATAGCTAACTTCCATGACGCTGGTCGAACGTCAAGGGGATATTCAGAGCTTCCCGAAACGATGAAAACAGAGAAAGAAGAAGCCTTGTCATTTTGTTGTGCAAGATTGAGCCATGGTTTTTAGCTATATATATATATATATATATATATATATATATATATATATATATATATATATATATAGTTGTACGGATAATGAAAATTATGACATATAACGAAAATTAAGGAAACAAAAAACAAATTACGTGGTTAATCAAAATATAAATATTATTCTATTAAATAGAAATAGCTGTATACAAGTCATATTTAAGAGATATTGATATTTTGACTATCAAAGTACTTTTTTTTATTCTTTAATTTTCGCTACATTTCCTAAACGACTTATATTATGAAATGGATATAGAGTACTTCATAAATGAAGCAAAAAATAATGTATTTTCTTAATCAAAATATCAATATTACTCTCTTAATTAAATAGAAATATTTGTATACAAGTCATATTTAAGAGAGATGAGTGCCACAATTATACTCATCAACTAGTGAGTCTAATTAGTCCAAATAAAAACTAGTGAGGATAATATGGTAATCTTAGATTAATACAGTTAACCTTTTCTAATTTTTTCTTTATTAAGTAAAATATAAAAAATTAATTTAAGATGGAGTGAGTCTATAAATTTATTTAGAAATAGATAAGAGAAGTGTAGATACATTAAGCATGAGTTGGTTTCCCAACTATAATGGAATATAAGAGAAGTCTCCAATTGATAGAGATCCAAATTTGCAAATTTCGTAGAGATGATATATATGCACAAGATGTGAAGCAAACAACTTCATTCAAATGGTGACTTAACAAAGTATATAATTTCGTAGGAACTCTTTTTAATTGATATTAACATAAATAGTAAGTTTATAGGTGTAATAATTAGTCCCTCCATTTTTTTTATCATTCAGGTATTTGTTAAGCAAGTGTCGCATCAGTCAAAGATGTAACTTTGCTAAATCCGATGTAAAAAATAATAGCCCAATTAGTGTATTTAGTCATAAAACTATTTTCGCTTGTCAGACAAGGTCCCTGATGATTGTTTGTAACTTTGTAGGTCCCCATTCAAATTACGGGCCAGGGAATTTGTCCTTCCGTCTTTTTTTTTTTTGTTGAGATTTTGAATGTTAGTCAACAAGTAGTAGTTAAGTGATGTGGGAAAAATTGAAACTTCACGTTTTTTTAAAATAATTAATACCATATGACTTAATTGTAAAGATATTTAAAAGTAAATACCTAATTGTAAATAATAAACCCTACATCTCATATTCCCCCTCCTCCCTCCTTGCCGCCAATGTCCATTGAAGAAATCTCCAGCGACCTTCAACCGGCGTCCCTCTTCCCCAAATTTCATTGTTTTTTTTTTACCTAAACATTGGCACCCAAATCTAACCCATGTTAATTTATCATCAAATCAGTTGAAATGAAATCTCCGGCGACCTTCAACTTTCGTCCCTCTTCCCCAAATTTCTTGAACAGTAAAGGCCCTGTTTTTTGCCTCTTTATTCCATATTTTGGATGGCAAACTTGAAAAGGAAAATTGCGCCAAAAGTTCAGAGCTTCAATTATCAAATAAATATTACAATAGAAACAGAGAAGATCAGGCAGCAATCCATTGTAGTAGCTGACGTATCTTAATCATATTTCCATCATCATCCAAATGTAGTATCTCTTAGCCGGCTTCCTCCTCATCATCATCATCAAAATCTGATACTCCAATCCTTTCCAAGTACGATTTTTAGTATCATCCCATGTTTTGAATTTCAGTCCAAAATGTTGTTAAGAATAATGGGTTTTTGGAGATGTCATTAGAAATCTTGATTCTTTCAATTCTTTAATCTTCTCTTGATTTTCACTACAAGAAAACTGTGTAACAGGGACAGACAATTCCGTCGTTATTCCGTCCCTAAACTCAATTTAGCGACCGAACGTGGTCGTGTATTTTTCGTAGCTAAGAAAATTAACGACCGAATACCAACGAAAGATATAGCGACCGATAATTAGGTCGCTGTATACCGACGGATTACCGACTGAACATTCAACATTGTTGACCTTTGACTTTGACTTATTAACGATCGATTACCGACCGAATATTGGGTCGCCATATACCGACTGAATAACGACGGAATGATCAACATTGTTGACTTTGACTGGATAACAACTGAATACCGACGGAACTTTAGCAACGAATATTGGGTCGGCATATAGCGACGAAATACCGACCGAAAAGTCAACATTATTGACTTTGACTTTGACTTGTTAACGACCGAATATCGACGGTTAGCAACCGATTATTGGGGTCGCCATATAGCGACGGAATACCAATCGACAAGTCAACGTTGTTGACTTTGACTTTGACTTGCTAACGATCGAATACCAACGGAACTGTAGCAACCGTTATTGGGTCTCCATATAGCGACGGAATACAGACGGAATGGTCAACATTGTTGACGTTTGACTAGGACTTCTTAGCGACGGCTAATATAGCACCCGATATTTCGGTCTCTATTCCGTCGCTAAATTGTTTTTTATTTTAAAAAATAAAGCTGAAATTTAATTAAATCCCTATTATAAAAAAACATCAATACACACAAAAATACGAAAAAGAAACAGTATTAATAAAATCCCAAACAGCAAAAATAATCAATAAAACCCAAAAATAACATTACATAACCAATTATCTTACTAAAAAGCACAAGTTTACGCTTCTCATTTACATTACAACAATCACAATCAAAGTGTGCACTTCTCATTACATTACAACACTCACAATCAAAGTTTGCACTTCTCATTTACATTACAACACTCACAATCAAAATCCACACTGTGAATTATCAAAACTCACAATCAAAGTGTTCACTTCTTATTTACATTACAACACTTACCATCAAAGTTTACACTTCTAGATGTTGGTGATCTAGATGTTCCATCTACACATAAATTGAAGAAACATTTTATTCAACCAATAATACTAATATAGAAAAGTTTCATATATATACATAAATTATTTTTTCTTTTCTCCTTCTGTCATTGAATATTTATTTTAACTCTTTCAATATATAAACTATTTTCGAACTAATGTTTTTGTCAAATTAATGATTTTTCTGCCACTTTTAATCACTTGTTCTGCATATATTTCAAATGTTAAGGAATTAAATTGACAAAAATACTCTTAAAACTAGCGAATATGTACATAACACATGTTCAAAAGCTGCTGTAAAACACAAATTTGACACAAATTTGACAAAAAGAGTAGTTCAAAAATAGTTTATTTACGAAAAAAGATAAAATACAAGTTTAATAACAAAAAAAAAATATTGTTTAGTTATATATGGAGATCATTTTCTCAATAATAATATAATTGATAGAAATTCAATGGAATTAAAATAAATAAAAAAATTCTTTTACATAAGTACGATTTAATGGAGGATGAGGTCTCGGGCATGGAGACGAATCCCGGCCAAATTCAGGGACTTTGCATTGGACTGGCCATGGTTTGGCATAACTGGCCAATCATGATAGTTATTTTTTTGACCAACATTTATGTCCAAAACAGAATTGTCACTTCCGTACTGGGAGAGAACGGAAGTGCCAATTCTGTTCTCGGCTGACGTGGCACATTCCAGACTGCCTCACCACGTCAACCGAGAACGAATTTGACACTTCTATTCTCCCCCAGGACGGAAGTAGAAAATATGTTCTCCCCTTGCCCTAAATCAATTGCAGCCCCCCTTATCCCTATCTCTCTCTCTCTCTCTCTCTCTCTCTCTCTCTCTCTCGTGTTTCATAAAAAAAAGCCAAGTTAAAAAAAAAAAAACCCCAAGAACCTCCTCCTGCCCCTAGCGTCGTTGCCTCAATGACCTTTGACAGCCACCATCCATCACCACCTCATTGCTATCTCTCTCAAATTGAAAGGTATAAACCCTTGAAAAAAAATTAATATTTTGGGGAAATTTAAATGTAATTTATTGTGAATATTTGTATACTTGGTTACATATGGTGAATTTGTTAAATTTGTTTTTTTAAAAAAATTATTTTTATTATTTATTAAGGGAGGGGGCCTATCTATTAGAAGAAATAGAGGGATTCAAGAAGCGGGGAGGGGAACTCATCAGCCTTGGTCACTAAACCAATGCATCATTTGCATTTGTTAAATTTGGTGATATAACATGTACGTAGTTGTCCAATAAAATCTATGTTTATTTGTTTTTTGTATAGATGTCTACACTTGCTCATCTTCATTCGGGTCCTTATGATATGAGTGTTTTAAAAACAATAGCCATACAACAGGTCGTTAGGAATATGACACGGTGATGAATCATTAAACACTTCATTAAAAGTTATTAGAAACGATAGTCAGTTTTATGACGCGTATAACAGTGAAACAACCCCTGCCTTAATTAACCTAGTAGACCAATTAGGTTTTGGGGGATGTTGTGGGATAGGACATATCAAGGTATATCACGCTCTAGTGACTTCCTTAGTAGAGAGACGGCGCCTAGAGACCCATACATTTCACTTGCGTAGCGGTGAGGCAACCATTACTATAGAGGACGTAGGACCATTACTATAGATGACGTATGATGTTTTCTTGGATTACCTACTAGGGGAAATGTGGGTAAGTGGGGTGCATAATACAATATGTCCAAAACTCAGTGGGCTGCTACTGTATTCAATATGTTAGGATTCCAACCCGCCCTGACGTCAATTAGGGGGAAACACTATTCAGTTGTTTGAAGTTTATGCCAACATTAGTGAGCCCCCATGACATGATGTTACTCAGTTGGCGATAGAGCAGATTGCTAGGGCATTGGTATTCAGTTTGATGAGTAGTTATCTTTTTCCCAATAAGTCCGGGTCCCGAGAGAACATGTGTTATCTCCTTACCATCATTGAGGTTGAGCATGATACGACTTCGTGGGCTAGCGGTAACTACAATTTGTTTAAATTTTTATTTTTTTAAATTTGTTTAATTTTTGTTACATACAATTTGTTTTTTATGTTGTTCAATTTTATTAATAAAACAACTTTTGTCCAAGTAATTTTTGTACACATATTTTGGTAAATATTCTGTTTAAGTGATTTTTTGTTGTAAAATATCAATTGAAAAATTTGTAGGCAAAAAACAAAACTCAAAGTGTTTCAAGCACAAAGTTTATGCCAGGCTGGAACTGAATTGGGAAATCCGTTCTGGAATTGGATGAAAAAAATAAGTGTTTTTTACAATGCTACTGGGGTGGGAGAACGAAAGTGCTAATTCCGTTCTCGGACGTCAGCTGAGAATGAAATTGGCACTTCCGTTCTCCACCAGGACGGAAGTGGCAATTCAGCTATGGACATAATTGTTGGTCCAAAAAAAAAAAAAGACTGTCATGGTTGGCCCTTTATGCCAAATCATGGCTAGTCCAATGCAATCCCCCAAATTCAGTAACTCCATAGAGTGTACGGATAACAGAGGCTAGGAATCCTCCGTCTCTATTCGTAGGCCCGTCTCAAACAATATTGAGGCTCTTTGCTAATGATCAAAGTTAGGCCCCTCATTTTTTTTTAAAGTATAATTTATAAAAAAAAATGTCAAAGACTCAAGTTTCAATAGTGTGGATAATCATAATATTGAGCAGAGATATAGTAAATTTTTTTTTTTAATATGTTAAGTGATTTTTTTTTTTTTTTAAATTTTGGACCCATAAAATAAGATGCTCAGAACTTTGAGTGGATATGTTAAATGATTTCTTTTTTAAAATTTTGGGCACATAAAATGATAGGCCAGAACTTTGAATGGAGATATAGTGAATTTCTCTTTTTTTTTAAATATATTAAATGATTTATTTTTAATAATTTGGGCCCAAAAAATGAGAGGGCCGGTTATGTATGGCACCTTGAATTGGTATTAGAGAGGTGAAAATTGTCTGTCTCGTATATGTCTCTATTCATTTACGCAACCAATTGTAATTCGCTATGAGAATATTTCTTCAAATTATATATACATATATCAAATTGTGATTGATTGGGGTACATAAATAAAAAAATACACAGAGACACATGATTTTTTGGCGTATTAGACTGTTTTCTTTGAAACATAAAAATATTCTTACCATACAAAAATGTAAACAAAAATATGAGATTAGAACATACTTACGGAAAATGTCGAATTAGAATGATTAACTAATAAGAAGAGAACAATAACACTCCTATTTTTCTCACTCTCTCATATGGAACACTCATTTTTTCTCAGCATTTTCTCTCCGTTGATCTCTCTTTCTATTTGTTGAATTTTCTTCATATACATACCCATTAATTTGGCAAAAAAATAATCTATTCTCATTATGTGTCTCTTTTTTTATCTTCACGAATAAATAATTATCATGTCTGAACTTTTTCATTACGGGTTTCACTATTTTATTTAAATTATAAATTTTTAATTAAAAAATATCAATTTTATATTAATGTGATAAGAATTGAGATATCAAACGGAAACAAAATTCTTACCGCATTAATTTATAGGGTCCCCCAATACTAATTTTTCATCATAATCTTCAGCGGCGTTCATCTTCAGCCATTTGAAAGCTGGGGCTGCCGACATGCTCCTATTTTCTTCATTGACCTTATAAATGAGTTGCCCCTTAGAATTTGTTTGTTGTTTATGAAATGAGATTACAATTAATATCTACTGGCAATTGGAGGCAGTTGGATGGAAGATGTTTTGGTGACTTTTCTATTTTTTAGCTCCAGATAATGTTGATTATTGTGAAATGACTTAACTATCCTCTTTGTAATTTAAATATTGATTATTGTCGAATTTACTTAACTATAGTCTATATATCTTCCTTGTTATTAAGTATTTGGAATTTGAAGATGGACAATGTTAGGTGATTAAAATTAATTGGATAAATTATCTAAAAAATTGTAGCAAATTTATAAATAATTCGTGATATTGTTGTAATTATTCCGTTAAAATTTTTAAAAATTCAGAGAAATTTAAATTTTTAGACAATTTTAACCGATTAATTTTAGCTAAAAACATTTTTCTTTAAAGATAAGGGAAGCAACATCAAACATTGGAAATTGACGTTCTGTCAAGTTTTTTTTGTTGCTAACATCATTAATATTCTCCTAATAAGTACATTTGAAGTAAAATGACAAAAATATCCTTGTTAAAAGAATTATTGGTGTAAAATAACGAAAATATTTTTTGTTGTAAAATTAAAAGAACATTCTTAGCGCTGAATAAAATCTTTATAGTATGCATTGGATAAAACACCGTTGAAAAACGAAAATATTTTTGATGGAAAATGACGAAAATATTCGGGTATAAAATATGATGAAAATTCCATACTAAAGTTAAAAATATACCATTTTGCGTAATATGAAGAAAAATTTTATTAAAAAAATGTATTTGTTTCAAAATGACAAAAATACCCTTGTTAAAGTGGAATAAGCTCATTGTGCGTAATAATGAATATGTATTTGATAAAAGATGAATAAATCACAAAATAATTAAAATAATCTGATGAAAATAAAGAAAATAACCCTTTCCCATTGGTGTAAAATGAAGAAAATGCCCATTTTCCAAATGACAAAAAATATCCTTATTGTAAAATTTTCATTTTTTTTAAAACGAGTGGTATGAATGATATTTCTATTATTTCTCAACAAGTGTATTTTCTTCATTTTACACCGATAATATTTTAGATTAAGAATTCCAGTTCAGTTAATGATACATTAAGAATTAAGTGGCTCGATTAACTAAAGTTTATTTTTTAAATTTCTAACCCTTTTAATGAAAAAATTTAGTAAGCCGGTTCGCTAGCGGGTTCAACAAAAAACTAAAAGGTTAGGTAAATCAATTTTCTTTGAAAAAAAACTTTGATTTTTGGAATTAGATTTGTCACCAAATTTTATGGACTACCAATTAATTCAATTAAAAACCATGCTCAGACCATTTATTTATAATGTTGTCAAATTTAAAAAACTCATACCTTTTCGATATGGGATATTGAATAATATTTTAAAAAGAAAAAAAAATTATAAAAATAAAAATAAAAAACCATTAAAATATTAAAATATATAATTTAATTTGAATAAGTCTAATATGAACCATCTGAAAAGCAAAATAAAATCCGTATCTCTAATTCATTGGGCAAATTCCAACTCAGTTAGTGATACGATAAGAATTAAATGGCTCGAATAAGTAAAGTTTATTTTTTGAAGTTTTGACTAATTTAATGAAACAAGTTTGAAGGAACCCAAGAGGGGGGGTGAATTGGGTTTCTAATAAATCTTGCAAACTATTTCCAATTTAAACAATGATAGTGCAAGTTTAACAAAAGCTAAAGCAAAACCCAATGCAAATCACAAGACAAGAGATTTAGAGTGGTTCGATTCACTAAGAATCTACATCCACTACCTTGAGCCGCACCCAAGGATTTCACCAACTTCACTAAGAAGAATGTGCCCACACAAAGTAGGACTTTACACTAGTGGCTAACTCACAAAGAGTTTTACAAACAACCACTATAAACAATTGCCCACACTAAGTAGGACTTATACAACAATAACCCTATCACTAAGAAAGGGGATAAGATGAAAGGTTTAGAGTACAAAGTTGTTCACTCTTCTAAGTGAAAGATACATACATTTGAAGCTCATCAATTGTTGGCTCTTTGAACATAATAAGCTCACTCTTTGTCTTGCTTTGCAAATTCACCTTTGAATGCATTTAGATCATGACAATGAAGTGCATTTGCTTTCAAGGTGTTTAGACTTGATAATGAATCAATAAGAATATGTTTTGCAAGTCTCTCAAAGTGTTAGAGTCATTCTAAAGCTTTGGAGTATATATACATTTCAAATTTGGCTGAAAAACGACTCTTTAACGGTCAAAAAAACGGCTAGTTTCTCGCAGAGTTCGGTTGACCGAAATCACACTTCGGATGACCCTTCGGATGATAGTTCGGATGAGGGTTCGGATGAGGGAGTTCGGATCATGGTTCGGATCAAGGTTCGGATCAAGGTTCGGATGACCCGAACACGGCCTAGGTCGACCAAGGCGATTTTCGGACCTCTCGGTTTCTCTCGGTTGATCCGAACTTGAGCTCGGTTGACCGAACTTCTAAGCTTATTTTTCACACGTTTTGAAATCTTTTGAAGTCTTTTAAAGTCTAAAAGGTTTTCCCTAAAGGTAACAAGTAAGAACACTTGGAAAACTTTTCTAAAAGACTTATCTATGAAATCAAAGGCTTTTTGGATAAGAACACATGTAAAGATCATTTTGAAACTTAAGCCTTTTGAAAACGTGTTTATGAAAACATGTATGCAAGACTAGAGTGAGAAGCTTATGTTCATAAGAGCTTTGGTTAGAGCTTTAAAGAATACGACTAATGACGACAAAGCTAAACTAACCAAACTAAGTCTTCAATCTTCAATCTTCATAGATGAACCTTGAATAGTATGACTTTGAATCTTGAACATGGCTTGATTGAAGTACTTAGAGCTTCCTACAAGGTTTCCAATATTCTATCACAAAGATTAAGATCATTAGACACAACATCAAATGTTTGTCCAATATCAAAAACAGAGTTCGTTCGCCCTTAGGGGCTTAAATCTCCCCCTTTTTTGATTATGACAAACTTTGATGTAATAAGATAGAATATGGACAATGTAAGTCCATGGAAGCATGGCAAAAGGATTTAAGAACAAATAAGTACAAAGACTAATGCTTAGAAGATACCAATTGAATACGATACCAATTGCAAAGACAAATATATGCAAAGACATAAGCACTAGCATTATAAGTTCTTTTGCCATATAAACTAGGGACTCATAGAAGAGCCCTATTTCCAACCATCCTCCTTGCCTCCTTCCTTCCATCAAGTAGCTTTCTTGTGTGTATTATACATACCTTAGTTTACACAAGAAGCTAACTTACCATTTTCATCAATGTCGATGTGAGTGCTAAGGATCCTATAATAAAGAACATTGCTCACACAAACATTAGAACTCTCAATGATTTGTTATCATCAAAAACAACATAGAGAACTTTGCCCTTAGGGCTAACAATCTCCCCCTTTTTGATGATGACAAAACATTGATGCAAATGGGAATAATATACAAAAGATAACTCTTTAAAGTATATAAACATGAATGCATGAGATAAGGATATTAAGGATCTAGACAAGTAGAACCCAAATTATTCTACTCCCCCTATTTTAGAGAATCCCTTATCTCTCCCATTTTGCAAAGTTCTAAGCTTTCTCCTTTTTGTAAAATACTTCTCATGGCACATTTGCAACACTAAAAATTCTCCCTCTTTTTGTCAACATCAAAAAGGGCTATCAGAGCGCCAATAAGAAAAGCATTTAGCGAAAAGTAAAGATTAATATTGGAGAAGCTTGATGAAATATACGAATTCTCCCTTTAAAAAATGATACCAATTAAAAAAAAATTTAATACCAATTGAAAACAAAACTGATATCAATTGAAGAGAAACTTTTAAAAACAAATGAGAATCCGTAATGGTTTAAAAGATCAATCTTAAAGATCATAAATCATTTTGAGAAAGGATTGATCAAGAATAAGCTTGGTTGATTTCTAAACAAGGAGGAGTCCATAATAACACATAAATCAAAAGATGGTCATATATGGCTCAAAAAGAATATCAACCTAAGCTAAAACAAAGGAGATGAGGTATAAACCTTAAAGAACAATCTCCCCGTTTATCAAACAAAACATGTTAGCTCTTTAAGATGAAAAACAAATTGAAAATATAGCTAACAAGAGTGGAATGTGATACTAATTGTTAAAACATAAAAGTTAAGCATATGTATCACAACCAAAAAATTTAGAGGAAGTATAAGATACCAATTGTAGTACATTCCTCTAATAAGTTAATGGTTAGCTAAATGAGTATAACACTCTAGAAGCAAGACTAACCAAAAGCTTAAATGAGATCACAAAAGAATAATACCAATAACAAAGTATATGATCTCATAGTTATTTAGGGAAAACACATGTAGAATATGAACATGTATAACATGTATAACTCCCAAAATAACTAACACAAATTGGCTATAAGATAAGAAAGTTGAAAACCAAGCCAATAAGTGATGTGATGATGTAAAATATGAAAAATTGAGAATACATCACATTTAAGGGGGTATAAGATAAAAACATATGAAGACTCCCCCTATATCTCTTAATGATGCAACTTCTTAACATGATACTCAAAAAGCGATAAAAAAACAAGCGCATCATGTTAAGCATATGTAAATGAAGTTCAAGCACCAAAGAGATAAAATATGTGCATTCTAGAAGATCTAGTTACCAATTGTGATAGTGTTTGTACTCTAAGCATAATAAGGTCTAGAGATAGCACAAAACACATTATCAAGATAAAAGAACCCATGCACATAAACAAGAGAGTTTAAATAGACAAGTTTATGCTTTTAAGCCATCATTCTTGTCAAGTTAGGAATACACCTTTAGCATGTTGACAAGCAAAACATGATGTACATAAACCATTAGCAAAAATGCACAAACTCTCTAGTCAACTACTTAACTCATCAAATAATAGCCCATAAGGATCAAAAACACATAATGACCACTAATAAGGAATGAGTTAAGCCTTGTACCTCAATGCTCTTTGAGCTTGGACTTCTTACCATTTTGGTAGATCTTCTTTGTCAATCAAGTCCATTGAGGCATCTCGTGTGATCCTTGGCATTTGACTCTTTTCTTGGAGTCTTAGCTCATTTGTGCCTTCCTTGTAGTTCATATCTTCTTCTTGAAGTGTTAGAACTCTTAGTTACCTACAAGGAATTCTTGAGAACTAATTTGGTACCTTTTCAAAGGTCCATCAAGATTAGCTCAAAATTTCAAGTAACACAAATATGCATAAGGATCAAGGTTATCAAAAACCAATACAACTAGATGGATTCTTAAATGAATATGACATAACAAAACAAGAATCAATCAATTTGCATATGCTATATCTCATCAAAGATACCTTAGCTAAATAGACATGGATAAACAAGATCATGCTAAAGGTCATCTATATAATTATTGAATTCAAGCATGTGAGATGCACCATATATAAGAGCAAGCATATAAACATATATATATATATCAAAAACACTTAACCACATTAATTAAAGTGTTAAGAGAAGGTGATTTTGATACCTTTGCTTTCTTACCAAGTGATGAAGATATTGATTGACACTTTGGCTCTTGTCATCACTTGATGCTTTGCTCTAAGTACTTAACCAACTTGGTTCTCCAATTTGATTACCATTTGAGCTTTGAGAATCCAAGTGTTAAGGAGTGCTTTTGAATTTCTTCCATTTGCACATCTCCTTTGATTTCTTCCCAATGCCACTTCTCTTTGAATCTATAACATTCAAGCTTTGTGGCATACATCTAACTTATAAGAACCTATGAGATCAAGGGAAGAGAAGCTTTTGGTACCCACTTTTGTTTGGGTCCATGGGGGTTAGTTAAAATACGTTTAACTCTCCAAATTGTTTTAACCCCTTTTTCAATCTTCTTCTTAACATGGCATCTAGCATTAGTATGACCATGTTTTCCACAATATGTGCAATGAATGTGTGGCTTGGAAGATTGGTGAGCATGCAAAGGATAACTACTTGGCCTATGTGACATACTAGCATTTACAACAAAGCATTCTTAGAAATATAAGAAGAGCTAGCACAATCAATATGATTTGCAATATAAACAAGGCCATTTTTATCATGTGAAGCACATTGCATGCCAAGAATTTGATCAAGATTCTTCTTACCCTTTGAAAAGTTTTCAACAAGAAGGGTAAGGTTTTTAACTTTGTTTTCCAAAAGATCAAATTCAACAAGCTTGTTTTCTAAAGATGACACTTTAACACAAGCTTCTATGTGTTGTAATGAAGATGAATTGCAAGTAGTAATAAGATCATCATTTTCACATTTCAAGCAATTAACGTCATCACACAACTTTTTATTTTCAACAACCAACTTAGCATTATCAACAAGCAAAGATTCAATTTTATGCTTCATTTCATGGTTTTGCTTTGCACATTTTTTCAATTGATCATACATATCAATTAAAAGCTCATTAGCATCATCCTCCTCATCATAAGAATTTGAAATAGAGGGAGAAGGATGTACCTCATTACCAAAAGCCATGAAGCACAAGTTGGCGTATTCATCATCACCGTTGTCACTTGAAGAGCTTGATCCTTCATGAGTATCTTCAAGCGTTTTCCACATGGAGTGGGCGGATTTGCTTCCAAGGACACGGTTGTACTCCTCCCGGACTCAAGGCACAACTAAGAAAATTCATTGCCTTGTAATTTTGAGTCATCATCTTGAACTCAACTTCATTTAGCTCATTGTCCTTCTTTGGAGTTTGAACATCTTCCACCATCTTCTTGGGTACATATGGACCTTCTTCAATTATATGCCATAAAGAGAAATCAATGGAGCACACATATAACTTGAATCGATCCTTCCAAGCATCAAAATGATTTCCATCAAAAAGTGGTGGTCTATCGGTGGAAGACCCCTCTTGGTAGGCTAATGCGGAATAACCGCCATAATCTTTTCTTCAAGCGGTTAAGCTAAATATGAAGACCGTGCTCGATACCAATTGAAGGAACCCAAGAGGGGGGTGAATTGGGTTTCTAATAAATCTTGCAAACTATTTCCAATTTAAACAATGATAGTGCAAGTTTAACAAAAGCTAAAGCAAAACCCAATGCAAATCACAAGACAAGAGATTTAGAGTGGTTCGATTCACTAAGAATCTACATCCACTACCTTGAGCCGCACCCAAGGATTTCACCAACTTCACTAAGAAGAATGTGCCCACACAAAGTAGGACTTTACACTAGTGGCTAACTCACAAAGAGTTTTACAAACAACCACTATAAACAATTGCCCACACTAAGTAGGACTTATACAACAATAACCCTATCACTAAGAAAGGGGATAAGATGAAAGGTTTAGAGTACAAAGTTGTTCACTCTTCTAAGTGAAAGATACATACATTTGAAGCTCATCAATTGTTGGCTCTTTGAACATAATAAGCTCACTCTTTGTCTTGCTTTGCAAATTCACCTTTGAATGCATTTAGATCATGACAATGAAGTGCATTTGCTTTCAAGGTGTTTAGACTTGATAATGAATCAATAAGAATATGTTTTGCAAGTCTCTCAAAGTGTTAGAGTCATTCTAAAGCTTTGGAGTATATATACATTTCAAATTTGGCTGAAAAAGCGACTCTTTAACGGTCAAAAAAAAACGGCTAGTTTCTCGCAGAGTTCGGTTGACCGAAATCACACTTCGGATGACCCTCGGATGATAGTTCGGATGAGGGTTCGGATGAGGGAGTTCGGATCATGGTTCGGATCAAGGTTCGGATCAAGGTTCGGATGACCGAACACAGCCCTAAGTCGACCCAAGCGCATTTTCGGACCTCTCGGTTTCTCTTGGTTGATCCGAACTTGAGCTCGGTTGACCGAACTTCTAAGCTTATTTTTCACACGTTTTGAAATCTTTTGAAGTCTTTTAAAGTCTAAAAGGTTTTCCCTAAAGGTAACAAGTAAGAACACTTGGAAAACTTTTCTAAAAGACTTATCTATGAAATCAAAGGCTTTTTGGATAAGAACACATGTAAAGATCGTTTTGAAACTTAAGCCTTTTGAAAACGTGTTTATGAAAACATGTATGCAAGACTAGAGTGAGAAGCTTATGTTCATAAGAGCTTTGGTTAGAGCTTTAAAGAATACGACTAATGACGACAAAGCTAAACTAACCAAACTAAGTCTTCAATCTTCAATCTTCATAGATGAACCTTGAATAGTATGACTTTGAATCTTGAACATGGCTTGATTGAAGTACTTAGAGCTTCCTACAAGGTTTCCAATATTCTATCACAAAGATTAAGATCATTAGACACAACATCAAATGTTTGTCCAATATCAAAAAGCGAGTTCGTTCGCCCCTTAGGGCTTACAATCTCCCCTTTTTGATTATGACAAACTTTGATGTAATAAGATAGAATATGGACAATGTAAGTCCATGGAAGCATGGCAAAAGGATTTAAGAACAAATAAGTACAAAGACTAATGCTTAGAAGATACCAATTGAATACGATACCAATTGCAAAGACAAATATATGCAAAGACATAAGCACTAGCATTATAAGTTCTTTTGCCATATAAACTAGGGACTCATAGAAGAGCCCTATTTACCAACCATCCTCCTTGCCTCCTTCCTTCCATCAAGTAGCATTCTTGTGTGTAATATACATACCTTAGTTTACACAAGAAGCTAACTTACCATTTTCATCAATGTCGATGTGAGTGCTAAGGATCCTATAATAAAGAACATTGCTCACACAAACATTAGAACTCTCAATGATTTGTTGTCATCAAAAAACAACATAGAGAACTTTGCCCTTAGGGCTAACAATCTCCCCTTTTTTGATGATGACAAAACATTGATGCAAATGGGAATAATATACAAAAGATAACTCTTTAAAGTATATAAACATGAATGCATGAGATAAGGATATTAAGGATCTAGACAAGTAGAACCCAAATTATTCTACTCCCCCTATTTTAGAGAATCCCTTATCTCTCCCATTTTGCAAAGTTCTAAGCTTTCTCCTTTTTGTAAAATACTTCTCATGGCACATTTGCAACACTAAAAATTCTCCCTCTTTTTGTCAACATCAAAAAGGGCTATCAGAGCGCCAATAAGAAAAGCATTTAGCGAAAAGTAAAGATTAATATTGGAGAAGCTTGATGAAATATACGAATTCTCCCTTTAAAAAAATGATACCAATTAAAAAAAAATTTAATACCAATTGAAAACAAAACTGATATCAATTGAAGAGAAACTTTTAAAAAACAAATGAGAATCAGTAATGGTTTAAAAGATCAATCTTAAAGATCATAAATCATTTTGAGAAAGGATTGATCAAGAATAAGCTTGGTTGATTTCTAAACAAGGAGGAGTCCATAATAACACATAAATCAAAAAGATGGTCATATATGGCTCAAAAAAGAATATCAACCTAAGCTAAAACAAAGGAGATGAGGTATAAACCTTAAAGAACAATCTCCCCGTTTATCAAACAAAACATGTTAGCTCTTTAAGATGAAAAACAAATTGAAAATATAGCTAACAAGAGTGGAATGTGATACTAATTGTTAAAACATAAAAGTTAAGCATATGTATCACAACCAAAAAATTTAGAGGAAGTATAAGATACCAATTGTAGTACATTCCTCTAATAAGTTAATGGTTAGCTAAATGAGTATAACACTCTAGAAGCAAGACTAACCAAAAGCTTAAATGAGATCACAAAAGAATAATACCAATAACAAAGTATATGATCTCATAGTTATTTAGGGAAAACACATGTAGAATATGAACATGTATAACATGTATAACTCCCAAAATAACTAACACAAATTGGCTATAAGATAAGAAAGTTGAAAACCAAGCCAATAAGTGATGTGATGATGTAAAATATGAAAAATTTAGAATACATCACATTTAAGGGGGTATAAGATAAAAACATATGAAGACTCCCCCTATATCTCTTAATGATGCAACTTCTTAACATGATACTCAAAAACGATAAAAAACAAGCGCATCATGTTAAGCATATGTAAATGAAGTTCAAGCACCAAAGAGATAAAATATGTGCATTCTAGAAGATCTAGTTACCAATTGTGATAGTGTTTGTACTCTAAGCATAATAAGGTCTAGAGATAGCACAAAACACATTATCAAGATAAAAGAACCCATGCACATAAACAAGAGAGTTTAAATAGACAAGTTTATGCTTTTAAGCCATCATTCTTGTCAAGTTAGGAATACACCTTTAGCATGTTGACAAGCAAAACATGATGTACATAAACCATTAGCAAAAATGCACAAACTCTCTAGTCAACTACTTAACTCATCAAATAATAGCCCATAAGGATCAAAAACACATAATGACCACTAATAAGGAATGAGTTAAGCCTTGTACCTCAATGCTCTTTGAGCTTGGACTTCTTACCATTTTGGTAGATCTTCTTTGTCAATCAAGTCCATTGAGGCATCTCGTGTGATCCTTGGCATTTGACTCTTTTCTTGGAGTCTTAGCTCATTTGTGCCTTCCTTGTAGTTCATATCTTCTTCTTGAAGTGTTAGAACTCTTAGTTACCTACAAGGAATTCTTGAGAACTAATTTGGTACCTTTTCAAAGGTCCATCAAGATTAGCTCAAAATTTCAAGTAACACAAATATGCATAAGGATCAAGGTTATCAAAAACCAATACAACTAGATGGATTCTTAAATGAATATGACATAACAAAACAAGAATCAATCAATTTGCATATGCTATATCTCATCAAAGATACCTTAGCTAAATAGACATGGATAAACAAGATCATGCTAAAGGTCATCTATATAATTATTGAATTCAAGCATGTGAGATGCACCATATATAAGAGCAAGCATATAAACATATATATATATATCAAAAACACTTAACCACATTAATTAAAGTGTTAAGAGAAGGTGATTTTGATACCTTTGCTTTCTTACCAAGTGATGAAGATATTGATTGACACTTTGGCTCTTGTCATCACTTGATGCTTTGCTCTAAGTACTTAACCAACTTGGTTCTCCAATTTGATTACCATTTGAGCTTTGAGAATCCAAGTGTTAAGGAGTGCTTTTGAATTTCTTCCATTTGCACATCTCCTTTGATTTCTTCCCAATGCCACTTCTCTTTGAATCTATAACATTCAAGCTTTGTGGCATACATCTAACTTATAAGAACCTATGAGATCAAGGGAAGAGAAGCTTTTGGTACCCACTTTTGTTTGGGTCCATGGGGGTTAGTTAAAATACGTTTAACTCTCCAAATTGTTTTAACCCCTTTTTTCAATCTTCTTCTTAACATGGCATCTAGCATTAGTATGACCATGTTTTCCACAATATGTGCAATGAATGTGTGGCTTGGAAGATTGGTGAGCATGCAAAGGATAACTACTTGGCCTATGTGACATACTAGCATTTACAACAGCATTCTTAGAAATATAAGAAGAGCTAGCACAATCAATATGATTTGCAATATAAACAAGGCCATTTTTATCATGTGAAGCACATTGCATGCCAAGAATTTGATCAAGATTCTTCTTACCCTTTGAAAAGTTTTCAACAAGAAGGGTAAGGTTTTTAACTTTGTTTTCCAAAAGATCAAATTCAACAAGCTTGTTTTCTAAAGATGACACTTTAACACAAGCTTCTATGTGTTGTAATGAAGATGAATTGCAAGTAGTAATAAGATCATCATTTTCACATTTCAAGCAATTAACGTCATCACACAACTTTTTATTTTCAACAACCAACTTAGCATTATCAACAAGCAAAGATTCAATTTTATGCTTCATTTCATGGTTTTGCTTTGCACATTTTTTCAATTGATCATACATATCAATTAAAAGCTCATTAGCATCATCCTCCTCATCATAAGAATTTGAAATAGAGGGAGAAGGATGTACCTCATTACCAAAAGCCATGAAGCACAAGTTGGCGTATTCATCATCACCGTTGTCACTTGAAGAGCTTGATCCTTCATGAGTATCTTCAAGCGTTTTCCACATGGAGTGGGCGGATTTGCTTCCAAGGACACGGTTGTACTCCTCCGGACTCAAGGCACAACTAAGAAAATTCATTGCCTTGTAATTTTGAGTCATCATCTTGAACTCAACTTCATTTAGCTCATTGTCCTTCTTTGGAGTTTGAACATCTTCCACCATCTTCTTGGGTACATATGGACCTTCTTCAATTATATGCCATAAAGAGAAATCAATGGAGCACACATATAACTTGAATCGATCCTTCCAAGCATCAAAATGATTTCCATCAAAAAGTGGTGGTCTATCGGTGGAAGACCCCTCTTGGTAGGCTAATGCGGAATAACCGGCCATAATCTTTTCTTCAAGCGGTTAAGCTAAATATGAAGACCGTGCTCTGATACCAATTGAAGGAACCCAAGAGGGGGGGTGAATTGGGTTTCTAATAAATCTTGCAAACTATTTCCAATTTAAACAATGATAGTGCAAGTTTAACAAAAGCTAAAGCAAAACCCAATGCAAATCACAAGACAAGAGATTTAGAGTGGTTCGATTCACTAAGAATCTACATCCACTACCTTGAGCCGCACCCAAGGATTTCACCAACTTCACTAAGAAGAATGTGCCCACACAAAGTAGGACTTTACACTAGTGGCTAACTCACAAAGAGTTTTACAAACAACCACTATAAACAATTGCCCACACTAAGTAGGACTTATACAACAATAACCCTATCACTAAGAAAGGGGATAAGATGAAAGGTTTAGAGTACAAAGTTGTTCACTCTTCTAAGTGAAAGATACATACATTTGAAGCTCATCAATTGTTGGCTCTTTGAACATAATAAGCTCACTCTTTGTCTTGCTTTGCAAATTCACCTTTGAATGCATTTAGATCATGACAATGAAGTGCATTTGCTTTCAAGGTGTTTAGACTTGATAATGAATCAATAAGAATATGTTTTGCAAGTCTCTCAAAGTGTTAGAGTCATTCTAAAGCTTTGGAGTATATATACATTTCAAATTTGGCTGAAAAACGACTCTTTAACGGTCAAAAAAAACGGCTAGTTTCTCGCAGAGTTCGGTTGACCGAAATCACACTTCGGATGACCCTTCGGATGATAGTTCGGATGAGGGTTCGGATGAGGGAGTTCGGATCATGGTTCGGATCAAGGTTCGGATCAAGGTTCGGATGACCCGAACACGGCCCTCAGGTCGACCGAAGCAGATTTTCAGACCTCTCAGTTTCTCTTCGGTTGATCCGAACTTGAGCTCGGTTGACCGAACTTCTAAGCTTATTTTTCACACGTTTTGAAATCTTTTGAAGTCTTTTAAAGTCTAAAAGGTTTTCCCTAAAGGTAACAAGTAAGAACACTTGGAAAACTTTTCTAAAAGACTTATCTATGAAATCAAAGGCTTTTTGGATAAGAACACATGTAAAGATCGTTTTGAAACTTAAGCCTTTTGAAAACGTGTTTATGAAAACATGTATGCAAGACTAGAGTGAGAAGCTTATGTTCATAAGAGCTTTGGTTAGAGCTTTAAAGAATACGACTAATGACGACAAAGCTAAACTAACCAAACTAAGTCTTCAATCTTCAATCTTCATAGATGAACCTTGAATAGTATGACTTTGAATCTTGAACATGGCTTGATTGAAGTACTTAGAGCTTCCTACAAGGTTTCCAATATTCTATCACAAAGATTAAGATCATTAGACACAACATCAAATGTTTGTCCAATATCAAAAACAGAGTTCGTTCGCCCTTAGGGCTTACAATCTCCCTCTTTTTTGATTATGACAAACTTTGATGTAATAAGATAGAATATGGACAATGTAAGTCCATGGAAGCATGGCAAAAGGATTTAAGAACAAATAAGTACAAAGACTAATGCTTAGAAGATACCAATTGAATACGATACCAATTGCAAAGACAAATATATGCAAAGACATAAGCACTAGCATTATAAGTTCTTTTGCCATATAAACTAGGGACTCATAGAAGAGCCCTATTTACCAACCATCCTCCTTGCCTCCTTCCTTCCATCAAGTAGCATTCTTGTGTGTAATATACATACCTTAGTTTACACAAGAAGCTAACTTACCATTTTCATCAATGTCGATGTGAGTGCTAAGGATCCTATAATAAAGAACATTGCTCACACAAACATTAGAACTCTCAATGATTTGTTATCATCAAAAACAACATAGAGAACTTTGCCCTTAGGGCTAACAAAGTTTAGTGAGTATGCTCGCGTGCAGATTTAGTAGAAAACTAAATGGTTCCCCCGAACTAATTTTCTTTAAAAAACAACTTTATCGGTTGGAATGAAAAAAAATAAAAAGAAATTAGAATTTGTCACTCAATTGAATGGACTAAAAAGTAACCCGATCAATTCATTCAATTAAAAAATAATGCTCAACGTCTTTATTTATAATATTATCAAATTTCAAAAATTTAATACACTTTCGATGTGGGATTTTGAATAATATTGAAAAAAATAAAAATATAAAATAAAAAATTGGAAAAATACAATATCATTAAAAAATACTAAAATATATAATTCTAATATGAACCATATAAAAAAGAAAATAAAGTTCGTTTTTCTAATTTATTGAGCAAATTCCAACTTAGTTAATGATACGATGAGAATTAAATGACTCGATTAACTAAAGTTTAATTTTTAAAATTTTGGCTCATTTAATGAAAAAAATTTAGTTAGCAGAGCTTGCATGCAAGTTCAACGAAAAGCTAAATGGTTCATTTGCAAAATATTTTTTTGAAAAAAATTGGTTATTAGAATGAAAAAAAAATGAAAAGCAAATTGAATTTGACACTCAATTTAATGGATTAAAAAGCAACTCAACAAATTAAAAACAATGTCAAACCTCTTTATTTATAATATTGTTAAATTTTAAAAACTTCATACACTTTTAATGTTGGATCTTGGATACTATTGAAAAAGAAAAAGATAAATTAGAATAGAAAAAATAAAACACCATTAAAAATATTAAAATATGTATAACTTTTGTTGGTTGTGAAGGGTTTTAGTATCAATTATACTTGTGATTTTAATACCATAAATAAAGGGGTTTTGATGGAAATATAAATAAAGGGGTTGAGTATGATTTTTAATGGTATTGATGTCACACCCCAAAATCAGGTGATAACATGACAATGTCTTGTATACCAACGAGACACAAAACCCACGACAGAGAGGATTTTATTTATTATATCATATTATGTAAAGGAATACTAATAGACTAATATTAACCTCAAAATTAACATATAACCAACATAAGTGAAAGGTAGGTCTTACTAAGTGTTATTACAACATATGAAGCATAAATAAAGAATCCTAATCTATTACATCCAGTTATGATTACTCATCCAAGTCTCCATCCTAAGCTTCCACATACTCAGCATCAAGTACCTGTTCATCTGCAAGTAAGGAAAATAAAAGCATGAGCTGCGAAGCCCAGTAAGCATCAACACCTTTGGAGTGAAACATCAAATGAGACACAAAAATACTTTTCCCAATCCCAAAATAAGATTGAAAACCATGCAAGTTGAAGTCCCTTCACTAGACTTAATTTACACAAGAAACCTCACTAATAACCTTTTAGAAATCACTAGAAGGAACCAAGACATCAGAAAACACAAAAGTCCAAATTACCATCACTCCGGTCGGCCTGGCACTCCAACCGGTCAACCTAAGGGTCTGAGAATACAGGACAAACACACTGTCCAAAGTTCGGTAGACCGATATCATCCGCCGGTCGACCGACTTGAACTTCGGTCGAGGGGTTCACTAACACGGTCAACCTACTCAAACTAACACATCGTTCGTTTGCTCTCAGTAGTTTGATCAGACGAAATGATAATGCTCCGATCGACCAACCGCGGTCGTCCGAGCTTCTGTCAATCCGTTTTTCAGTGCAAATTTGTGAAGGAAAAGTGCATTTCGGCACAATCCGAATCCCAACCCAAAAATGACAAATTTTGATGCAAATGAACATATAAACAAGTAAGACATAAACCGTACTCGTTAAATCCAACATTTGCACATCGGAAATGTGACACAAGCTCCATGCTTTCACTTATCCCAACACACAGACAAACACAATATTGGATCATTTGAATACGGCTCATGTTATGACTCAACAATTCACACGGAAGAGCTCAATTGTAAAGTCACAACTCTAAATAAATTACTACACCGGTCCCCAACTTTACGCTTAGACAGAAAGGCTTTAGACTGCACAATGGGTTCATTTTATCCCCGAACGAATGGATCACATTTTAAGGATTCCTTCGCATTTCGTCATTTCCCACCACTGTGGACTCCCCAAATACTGTCGTATTCCCTAACATTTTTCCCGTTTAGGAACGGGCTCACATTATAAACACATGTCTTGAATTCTCGGGTTCAACGACAACACAACACACATACATGCACTTGAAAGAATCCTACAATGAGGTCGATTCTAAACAAGAGCTCAACCAGTGACGACTCTATAGAACACATAGAATTTAAAACCTCAAAAACAATAACATCAGCAATATATTATCATGATAAAATGCAACAACAACATACGCAGTTATATTCAATGCACAACATACAAGTATGAATAATTCGACATTTCATCCTATGCAATAAAACATGTTGTAAATCCTTTGAACACACATTATCCAGAAGTTTAAAGAAAACATCTCATGAGTTTTTAGACGGTAAAAATAAGGGTGAAGATCCTTACTCGGTAGCAAGCAAGCAATTACACAAACCAGAAAATCTGCGTACAAGCAGTAACTTCAAACACGGAAATCCTTTTGCTGGGAACTCAAAATCAATCCACGTATCTTCTCACGCGTAGCCTTATCAGTTAACTTCGAAGCGCAATAAGAATCACTCAAATCCAAGTCCTATTACTACTTCAATTATGAATGGTTCCAGAAGCTCTCTGTTTTTACTCGAACTGCCACAGTCCTGTATCCCGAAGCTGATATCTCACAATCCGGCCGTTAGAATGCAATCTCATTTGTTTTGAATCTAGTTTAAGGAGTTTAGCATCTATGGTTAAAATTTGGGAATGATCAGATGTCGGTAACTATGTCTACCAAGGTATTTACTCCTGCTGCCTAGAATTTCACCCTTGTGTTATTCTCTCTTTTCTTTTCTTTCTTCTCCTCCATTTTAACCTCTCTAACTCCCTTTTCTAAATTATCCAGCAAAAATCACCCCAAATAAACCACTCAACTCCATTCACAAAACAACCCCACACTTACAAACTAGGTCAAGGCGCCCCTCAACACAAAAATGTGCAACAAATAACATGTAATAGACATATAACACATGAAATTAAGTAAACATGTTAAACACGTAAGTTCAAAAAGTTCGGGTTATCACAGTTGAGCATGATTGTGATTTGGTTTTTTAATATTTTCAATGGTTTTTTTTTTTTTTTTCTATTCTAATTTTTTTTTTTCAATATTATTCAAGATCCCACATCGAACATGTATGAAGATTTTGAAATTTGACAATATTATGAATAGAGGGGTGGAGCATGGTTTTTAATTGAATGAATTAATTGAGTTGCTTTTTAGTCCATTAAATTGAGTGACAAATTCTATTTGTTTTTTAATTTTTTCATGCCAACAGTTAGTTTTTTCAAAGAAAATTAGTTCACCAAACCAATTATTTTTTACATTAAACTCGCAGGCGCTCGCTAAACTTTTTCATTGAAAGAGTCAACTTAAAAAAATTAACTTTAGTTGATCGATCCATTTAATTATTAACGTATCATCAACTGAGTTGGAATTTGCCTACTGAATTGGAGAGGCAACTTTTTTTTCTTTTCGGTGTTCATATTTAACTTATTCAAATTAAGTTATATTTTTTAATATCTTTAATGATGTTTTATTTTCCTATTCTAATTTTTCTTTTTCTTTTTTCAATATTATTCAAGATTTTACATCGAAAGTGTATGAAGTTTTTAGAATTTAACAACATTATAAATAAAGAATTTTGTTATTGTTTTTAATTGAATGAATTAGTTGAGTTTCTTTTTAGTCCATTAAATTGAGTGTCAAATTCAAATTTCTTTTCATTTTTTTTTAATCCAACAAAGAGTTTTTTCAAAAAACAATTAGTGGACGAAAGCATTTAATTTTCTGTTGAAACAACATGTGAGTCTACTCACTAAACTTATTTCATTAAAAGAGTCAAAATTTTAAAAAATAAAATTTAGTTGACCGAGTCATTGGATTTTTATCATATCATTAACTAAGGTGGAATTTTCCAATGAATTGAAAAGAAGGACTTTATTTGCTTTGTAGATGGTTCATATTAACTTATTCAAATTATATTATATATTTTAATATTTTTAATGGTTTATTTTTATTTTTTCTGTTCTAATGTTTTTCTCAATATTATTGAAAATCGCAAATCGAAAGTGTATGGAGTTTTTGGAATTTGATAACATTATACATAGCAGGGCTGAGCATGATTTTTAATTGAATAAATTGGCTGACTTGATTTTTAATAATTAAATTGATTGACAAATTCAATTTGCTTTTCATTTTTCATTCCAACAATCGAAGTTTTTTTCAAAGAAAATTAGTTCACCGAACCATTTAGTTTTTTCGTTTAACCGCATGCGAACTTCTCGAGTAAACTTTTTTTCACTAAAAGGGTAAAAACTTCAAAAAAATAAATGTTAGTTGATCGAGTCATTTAATTTTTATCGTGTCATTAAATGAGTTGGAATTTGCCCCAATAAATTGGAGAGAACTACTTTATTTGTTTTTGGATATATCATATAAACCGTTAATTTTTTCAAGAAAAAATTTAAAGCCGACTTTGAGCAATCATTGAAAAAATATTCTTCTTTTACCAGATTTTTTTGTTGTTGATATTTTGTATATAAATACAAAATTCTTATATTTGTTCTTTTTTCTATATAGGTAGGTTTGAAAAATCAAACAAAATTATTAGTGTAGGGTATCAATTTTCACGTTTATGCTATATAATATTTTCTTAATATTTAAAGTTATTTCCGTAAATAGTACGGGTCATTATGCATATATATATATATATATATATATATATATATATATATATATAATTAACACAAACAGAATCAAGTAAACACAAACACAGATAAATTTATATTGATCTTGGGAATGGAAGTTCATTATTTCACATAATTAATACAAATACTCTCTTCTGCTCTGATAATACAATTAAAAAAAAAAAAAATACAAACATAATAAATACCCAAGGCACAAACACAAATAAAGAGGAACTTCACATTGATCTTTGAGAACTCAAACAAGCTAAAACAATTTACTTAATATTTCTTATTTCTTATTCGAAATAATACGTTTTAGGCTTCACATTTCCTACCTAATAATAGTTTTTTCCAGTAATTAGAAAAAAGATGAATACCGAACAATCTCGTGGAAAACGGCATCCTTCGTCCATCTCCAATTTTAAGGAAATTTTTATCAGAATGACATTATTTTTGCAGAATAATCCTCCCATACCATGTTTTTTGGGTAGAATTTTTTGGCAAACACGAATTCTTACGGTGTCTTTCTCTTGCGGCCCTGACCAGCATCACAAGACCGGCATCCAGGGTCATATTCATTTCTATTTCCATGCCCGCCTGAAATTACAGTACTTTTGTTAAATATTAACCAAAGATCTGAAATAAATGAATATATTTTTAACCACATAAAAACTCTTAAGAGGAAAAAAACGATTGAAAAAGGCAATATTGACAATATAAGGACTCACTGGGTGTAGAATAAGCTTGGATGTATTGAATAGAAAGCAAGAACACTATAAGAAATATAGCAATAGCCTTGCTAATCATCTTCATTCTTCACTATATTTTGTTTTGGGAACACATGCTTTTGATGCCAATATATATAGCCATAAGAATTTGTTTGTTGTTTTATCATGGAAAATGACATGGATCATCCTCAAACTATTTACTAAGACATGATAATATCCTATAAAAAAAATTTATTACTTTCTTGTAGGTCCAGAACAAATTCCGGGGTGTTGTTAAGTAGTCCCACCACCATTGTCTGCGGTGGTTTTCGCTCAAAATTAGCCAGAGTGTGGCTACTTTTGGCCGCCCGGATAATGGTGGTGGGACGACTTAACATACGCAAAAAATATTTTAGGACCTGCTAGAAAATAAAGAAATTTGTAGGATCTTATCGTATCTCAATATATATTTTGAGGATGATGGGAGCCATTTTTCCTTTTATCAAAATGACATTACAATTATTATCTACTGGGAGACCAAATTCATCTAGACCGTCCATGTTTGATATACAGCTTTCATCTTCTGATCAATGATAAATGGGGCAAATAATCGTTTGTAACATGTGTATGTTTACATTTTTGTCCTCAATCATTCACAATTTACCATGTCTATACATAATTAAAAAAAAATGCCTACATGACAAATTCTGAGTGATTGAACACAAAAAATAAAAATATACACCGGTACAACGATTTCCACCGGCAAATGGAGGCAATTGGGTGGACCATATCAAATTTCCTCTTAACCTTATCGCTTTTGCATTAAACATGGCTCCACTCCAGTTGGTGAAGGTATCAATGTCTGATAGGCACATGGACAAAGACGGGGCGGGGAGGCAGTCACTCGCGAGATTTTTAAAAGCGATAATCATTATTTATGCTCCCGAGATATCTTTCAACAGAAACTGTTACCCCTTAGAAATATATCGTGCCATTTGTATCCCTAATAAGTTTCAGGGTGCCATTTATACCCAAAAGTGGCGGCGACCGGCGAAAAGAGGCAGCGTTCCACATTGCTGCCCACACACGTACAATTCGAGCGGTAATTTCGTCCATTCATATTTATAATTAAAAACCATAAACCCACCGCCGCCGCCGCCGCCGCCGCCACCACCACCACCAATTCATCTCCACCACTCACCCTCTCTCTCTCCATCCCTCCATCCGCCATCTCCAACACTCGCCGTCGTCACCACTGCCGCGAAACCCTAGCCAAAGCTCATCCCCTTGATTCTGCTTCATTTTCTTCATCCTCTACATCTAGTCAACAAGAAAGCATTTTTGGGTGGTGAAGAAGAAGATTTTTGAAGAAACCCTTCATTGATTTCACTAACTAATTCACCTTTATTAACATTATAATCCTCAATGTCACTACTCACGTGATTTTGACCACTTCTAAAATTAGACCCAAATCTTGAAGAAGAAGAAGAAGAATCATCTCTAATATCAACTTTCTTGCCATATCCAAATCGAAAAAACCACACCCATTTCCTCAATTTTCTTCAAATTAATTTGGGCTTTTGAAATTTTGGGATAAAATTGCAACAAAATCGAAAAATCAAAATTTTGGACTAAAATTGGGCGAAAAACAACCAGAGCAAGAAAGGATGAAGAAAATGAAGAACCCTAATTTCAGGGATTCTTGAAAAAAAAACCCCACAACAAGAACAACTAGAGCAAGAAAGAATTAACTCCTAAACCCAGAAAAAACCTTAAACAACAAAACAACACACCAACCTGTTAAAGAAGAGAAAATCTCAGTGGCATGAAGAATTGAGGTTTGAATGAAACATTTGATTTAGACCTTCTTCAAATACATGATGAATTAGAATCAATGTTTGACATGAAGAATTGGGGTTTAAAGCTAATATAAAGGGAATAAGGACATGGAGGAGGATTAATTTGTGGAAGAAGCTTGATGGTTTTTCGAAGGTTGAAGATGGTGTCTGATGTTGGAAGGAACAAATGAGAGCAAATGACCAGTTTACCCCTGGGATTTCACATGTGCAGTTCACATATGTGCAACGCCGCCCCTTTTCGTCATACGCCGCCACCACTTTTGGGCATAAATGGCACCCCAAAACTTGTTTGGATACAAATGGCACGATATATTCCTAAGGGGTAACAGTTGCAATTGAAAGATATCTTGGGGGCATAAATAGTGATTAACTCTTTTTAAAAATATGGACAATTCTGATATGGACCCGGTCCACTGGACCATGCGGTCTAGATTTGGCCACATTACTGCATTTCCTTCTCTCTCCTCATTCTGCATTGATGTGGCCAAATCTGGACCACATGGTCCACATGGACCCGGTCCATATCAGAATTTTCCTAAAAATATTACTAGTTATAATAAATTTTAAATGTAGTTTAGAAAATTTTATCAGTTCCGCCCCCAATTTTTTATTTTTTTTACCGTTTTTATGTGTAGTTCGACATACTATTGCAGTTTTGCCCCTCAACGCCAACTTTCTGGCTTCGTCCCAGGATAGGCATATATAAGTATAATCTAATTAAGCATTTATCAACATTTTAATATTGCCTTGGATATAGATTCATTACAAGATCAATGTTTTTGGACTCCAGTCTTTACTCAAGTATAATTTAGTTTATCACAAGGTCCATACACTACAAAAAAAACTACTTGTTATGACGAACTTTTCGTGACGAAGTCATTTTTCGTTACGAAAGGTATACTTTTCGTAACGAAATTCGGAATCGTTACGAAAAGTTGACATTTCGTAACGAAAAAAATATTCATTACTAAAAGTAGTAGTTTCGTTAAAAAAATATTCATTACTAAAAGTAGTAGTTTCGTTACGAAAGGTCTACCTTTCCTAACGAAAACACATTTTCGTCACGATAGGTATAACTTTTCGTGACAAATACCTTTTTCGTTACGAAAGGTCAACCTTTCCTAACGAAACCAAAATTTGTCACGAAAAGTTTCGTCTTAAATTTTTTTTTTTTTTAAGAATATTCATATATAAGTATGATATAATTTAGAATATAATTTTTATTTTTATTTTTGTTTAGTCTTTATATTAAAAGTATTACTAAAAAATAGTATATATGCAACTAGAATAATTTTATTCTGATTTTTTTATAGCAACTTAATACACAAATACATTGACGAAAATGTATTAATTTTAATTTTATTCATAAAAAAAAAATCACCAAACAAAGAGAAATTAAAATAATTAAAGGTTCAAAATACAAAACTTCATTATAATAAATATAATAGGAACAATAATTAACAAATGACCAACGTAGCTTAGTGGTTAAGTGCATGACATATAAGTTGGAGGTCTTGAGTTCGATTCCCACTTCTATGAAAATGTGGAGACTTTATTCAACATTATTGTAGAGGGGCTCGGCTCCGGCTCCGGCTCCGGCTCGGCTCCAATGGGTGAACTGGGGCACGGCTCGGAACCGGCTCGGCTCGGCTCCATTGCTTTAAATTTTAAATTTTTTGTAAAACTTTTAGTAACGAAATTTGATACTTTTAGTAACAAACATATCGTCACGAAAGGTCACCTTTCCTAACGAAACTCTTTTGTTACTAAAGACCTTTAGTAACGAGTATACTTATTCGTTAGGAAAGACCTTTAGCGACGGGGCTCTCAGGACGAACTTGGTGACAAACGATTTTCGTTACTAAAGGTCTTTAGTAACGAATCTTTTGACCTTTCCTAAAGAAAATATTCGTTACTAAAGGTCTTTTTTTTTTTTTTTGTAGTGATAGCCCAGTGGAGCAATGGCTTGCCCACAACTATGAGGTTGTGGGGTTCGATACCCTCCTCATACAAAGGGGCATGATTTAATTTCTAATTCTTTTTGTGTGAGGCACTTATATTCCCTCTTGGAGCAACCGGTCTTCCGGTCTTCTAATTCACCTCCTTTGTGAGACACTTATATTCCCCATCATGGGACAACCGGCTTGCTGGTATTCTAAATTCACCTCCTCTGTGAGACACTTATATTCCCCTCTTGGGGCAACCGGTCTTCCGGTCTTCTAATTCACCTCCTCTGTGAGGCACTTATATTCCCCATCATGGGGCAACCGGCTTGCCGGTATTCTATCCGCCCTACTTGGGCTCCCTCCTCTGGTGAGGGCGACTTCCTCTGGTGAGGTCCAAACAAAAAAAAAAAAGTATAATTTAGTTTTTTTATTTATTTATTTGCGGAAGAGAGTGGAGCGAGGAAGGAGATAGGCACTATTTATTAAATATTGATCATTTAGTTAACATTTTAGTGGTTTTTTCTTCTTCTTCTTCTCTTCCTTTTTCAAAATATTGAGGTTTATTTTTAATTTTTTTTATAAATACAAGGCTGACACTTAAAACTATTACTGACATTTTTTCAGATAAAACTTTAATAAAAGGGTGGTGAATAAGAGAGATAATCAATCTTGATTCTTAATTGAAGTCGAGAATGACAACGCCGATTTCAGAAACAAATAGAGAATGAAGTTGAGAGAACTAATAAGTTGAATCCAACCTGAAACGACCCGACTGAATATAGATAAAATTGGACCGCATCGACGACCATGTACCATCCTATCCTGCAACGATTGTCTAAGAATTCAACTCGATTTATAACTTCCAGATTTTGAATCGTACGATTCTACTATCTAACTCACGATTTTGTTAACTTTTTTGCTTATACATTATTTCCAATTTCCTCCATATCATGCATCCTTTTTTCCTCGAGAGGCTATTATAAAGTAAAGTTTGAAAACTCGAAATATTATAATCAAACTATTTTGTAATTTATGTTTTATTTGTAACTCCAAAAGAATTTGGAATAAGCAACACATATTATTTTTAACTTTTGAAATTAAATATTGAAATCTACATATTTTAAATATTGTAACTCCAAATGTTTAATGGTGAAAGGAGTTACGAATGACATTTTCTATTGTAAAAGGGGTTTTATATTTCTAGATCACTCTTCACAACTAAAACATTTTGATTTCTCCCTTCTCTGTCAGCCATCACACACAACAGCTATTTCTCGTCATTTTCTCTATTGATTTCATTTGCAAGTTTTCCCCGAAAAAATGTATTGTTTACTTTTACTTGAACAACAAGATTGTATTAGTTCATGAGACGCGTTTAAGTGAATGTATTCATCATGGAGAAAATAAGAGAAATGTGTTTTATTTTGGAGTCGTGACTGACCGATATTACTCGCACGTAAAGAGGTCTTCACGTCTTTAGGACAGTAACTTTGTCACGACTCACATACTTGTTTTCTTTATCCTTTTTCTCTTATATTTATGTTTTCCGTAAATTTCATATTATAAGAATGATTTAAATATTTATTTGTATATTGTTTCTGTGATACCCGGGACTTTTTGTTTGTGCGTTGGATGGTTGTAATTAATTTTGCATGATAATGTGTTTATTAATTGTTAAAGTATGAGTTTACATGTTATGAAATGTGACTATGTGCCCATTAATTATTCGGATATATTGAATACGTCTTGTTTAACGGGCGCAATTAATGACTTTGATATGTTTATGTGCTTAAGTGCGGATTTTAGGAAGTGTTGAGACTACTTTGTTGAGTCTTGAGAGTCTTTTAAAGGTTTTAGGACTTTAAAGTAGGTAGAGAAAACCACAAACAAGAGAAAAAAAAAGAAGTGAAAAATATAGTGCAGAAAACGGAGGGCTGTGAGAGTTTTTTGAGGTTTGGTTCGGTTTTCGAGAGATACAAAATAAATTGATTATAAATTAAAAATTAAAAAAAATTTCTATATAATTAATTAGCGGCTAAAAATTTTAAAAAATAAAACTATTATTTTCACAAGTTAAACAGAATCAAAAACAAAATAACGAAATATAAATTCTTATTCTTGAACTTCAATATAAAGTAAAAATAAAATATATTTTTTATATAATTATCTAGCTACTAAAAATGTAAAGAAATATATCTATTATTTTTTCACAAGTTAAACACACCAAAAAAAATAAATTAATGAAAAATAAATTGTTGATCTTGATTCTTGAACTTCAAACAAATTACTGAAAAATTATCTACGAGAAAAAAAAATACAAAAAATACACCATTGTTAGTTTCAAAGTAAAACAAAAACTCCGGATAAATCCAAAACCATATACTACAGATGGCTCTTCAATCTCTTACTTTAGCATTTGAAAAGCTTGCTTGTTATGTTACATAAATAAGAAATTCAATGTATTTTATTACAAAACAGTTTTTTAATATTATATATACTAGCAAATGACCGTACTATGCACGAAAAATACTAAATTTTAGATTATTAATTTAATGGTTGTAAAATTATATTTAGTACAAAAACTCATTAACTTTAATTTTTCAGAAAAACAAATAAGAAAATTCAACATGATTAGGTAATGTGACTTTTATTGAGTAACTCACAAATGTAAGGGTGAGCACCTGAATGATTATTGGATAAAAAATATTGCATCAAATAATATATAATCAAAAAGAATTAAACAAAGTCCTATACTATTTCGATTAATGTTTCATCCAATGTTTTGATCCAATAATTACTACACTACTACTATTAAATGTTAATAACCTAATCTTTTTTAGAAAACATGAAGATTGTGACTTCATTTTTTCTTATAAAACCATATAATTCATGAAGTTTTTGAACATTGTGGGCTCCAGGGTTTTGAGAAAATGCATCTTCTTCTATGAGAGCGAGCAATTTTCTGCTCAAGTTTTTTTTTTTGCCAAACTTGCATTGCTGTAAGATTCATTTTAGCAAATGTTTTTATTCACTAAAAAATAAAATTAGTAGATTAGTATATTGGCAATCTTTTAAGAAAAATCACTTTTGTAAAACTTTGTTGGGCATGGCTAAAGAACTTAATTCTTGGAATCAAAATAATAAATCAAGTCAAAATTAAATTTTTACCTAAGTCTTCTAAGACATAAGTAAATCAATACATATAATAAAAAAAGTTACCAGAAATTAGGATTCTTTGTACCTTACAATCAATTAAATTGAAACATTTAAAAGAAAAATTAAAAGTGGCTAGTAATGATCAATAGATTCAGCTATCATAAATTAATGTAAAAAAATGCCAAAATTCTACAAATAATATAAAAGAAAAATAGAAAAATAACACAAGGGCCATAAGTAATATGATGATACACAATTCTCAGAAACTCAAATATTATTTAGGTTATATCCTTTAACAAATAAAATATTACTTCATTCGAAATTTAATGTTTCACTTTGACTTAAAATGAAAATTAATAAAAGTATTTTACTTCTAATAAAGTTGCCTTCTTGCATTCTTAGTTATGGAAGGTTAATGCCCTTAAATTACTCTTAAACTAAGAAATACTAGTAGTGGAAGTTCATATGAAAAAATATTATTATTTTAAGAAATGAGTAATTTAATACTAGATATATTGAAGAAAAAAAATATCATAATGAATTTATTTTTACTCGACAAAAACCCGGAATGAGAGAGTGAAGCAAAAAACTTCATTCCAATGGAAAGTGGGAAAAAAGTAGACGAAAGTAGGAAATCAAATGCTATTTAACAAAGTATATAATATTACCGCAAATAGTAATTTCGTAGGAAGTCTTCTTAATTGATATTAACATAAATAGTAAGTTTATAGGTGTAATAATTACTCCCTCCATTTTTTTTATATTATTCAGGCATTTGTTAAGCAAATCTATAATATATAAAGTTAGGCCAAATTGGAGTAGAAGGTTGTGGTGATGACATTTAATACTCTATAAATCCATGGTCCAATGGAAAGCTTACATGTGGCAATGTAAGCTCTCTAAAATGCAAAAGATGTTGTGCTCCATTAGTTAATAACTTAAGTTAAAGTCTTAAATTGTTATTGAGATAAAATATAAAGTAAGAAATTTTAGCTATATATATACACACACAAACTATAAAGGAGTATTAATTATAACATACGATATAACTCATTTATTAATGTTAATTGGAATTGGAAAAGTTTGAACTATAATTAATTATGATGTTTCAAGTGACTATTGGAGTTCTTATTCATGTAAGGGAATTTTAAAAGACTTGGTTATAAATTATAACTAATGTTTTAATGTTAATTGGAATTGTAAAAACTTAAATTATGATTAGATATTATGTTTCAAGTGACTTTTGGAGTTCTCATTCATGCAAGGAAATTCTAAAAGACTTAATTATAAATTAATACTCATGTATTAATGTTATATGGAATTCAAAACCTTGAACTATAATTATTTATAATGTTTGTAACTAAATAGTTATAAAAAATAAAATGTAAACACTTGAAGAGACGAGAATTGGAAAAGACATTATAAGTTATATCAATTACATCATTACACATAATTTATGGCACAAAAAACAAACAAAAAAAACAAAAAACAAAAACAAAGAAGAAGAAAATGAACCGGCTCTTATTTGATTGCGAAGACTTTTGATCTTTCATTTCCCATATCTATCCATCATTAAAAGCTAAAAAAAATTTCTATGTGGCTATATCAATCATTCTCACAATTTTTTTTTCATAGGGAAAAAATTTATAGATAAAACAGGTATGTTTCTTTTAAATTTTATGTTTCCTTGAATATCCAGAAAAAAAAAAAAAAAAATCTCTTTTTTTGCTGGGTTTCAATCAATAGTGCAATTTTTATGTTTTTTATTTTTTATTTTTATTGTTGTGTTCATTTCCATTTGCTGTTTTTAAAATAAATTTGGGATATCCTTAATTATAAATTTATTTGGAATTTGTTAGTTACATGTGGGATTCTTTTATCTGAATTGATTTTCGGATTGCATGATCATTTTTACTGATTGGATTTGTTTCTTGATACACAAAAGGTGACACTACAAGAAAACTGTGTTACAGAGACGGACATTTCCGTCGTTATACTCAGTTTAACGACCGAATGACGTGGTCGTGTATTTTTCGTCGCAAATCAAATTACCGACCGAATACCAATGGAAAGGATAGCGACTGACTATTTGGTCTCTATATACCGACCGAATGGTCAACTTTGTTGACCATTGACTTTGACTATTTAACGACCGAATATTCGGTCTCTATTTACCGACCGAACCTTTAGTCGCTATTTACCAACCGCCTATTCAGTCGCTATTTAGCGACCGAATACCGACCGAATTGTCAACATTGTTGACCTTTAACTTTGACTACGTAACGACCGAATACCGACCGAAAAACTAGCGACCGAATATTCGGTCTCTATTTACCGACCGAACCTTTAGTCACTATTTACCGACCGCCTATTCAGTCGCTATTTACCTACCGAATTGTCAACATTGTTGACCTTTTGACTTTGACTACGTAACGACCGAATACCGACGAAAAAACTAGCGACTGAATATTCGGTCTCTATTTATCGACCGAACATTTGGTCGCTATTTACCGACCGACTATTCAGTCGCTATTTAGCGACTGGATACCGACCGAATGGCCAACATTGTTTGACTTTTGACTGTGACTGGTTAACGACCGCATGCCGATGGCTAATATTGCACCCGATATTCGGTCGCTATGCTGTCGCTATATTGTTTTTTATTTAAAAAAATAAATCTGAAATATAATTAAATCCCTATTATAAAAAAACAAATGAATACGCATGTAAATACAAACCGAAGCAAGTATTAATAAGATCCCAAATAGCAAAAAATAATCAATAAACCCAAAAATAACATTACATAACCAATTATCTTACTAAGAAGCACAAGTTTACAATTCTCATTTACATTACAGCACTCACAATCGAAGTGCGCAATTCTCATTTACATTACAACACTCACAATCAAAGTGTGCACTTCTCATTACATTACAATACTCACAATCAAAGTGCACACTTTGAATTACATCTCTCACAATCAAAGTGTGCACTTCTCATTACAGTACAATACTCACAATCAAAGTGTGCACTTCTCATTACATTACAACACTCACAATCAAAGTGCACACTTTGAAAAGTGTGCACTTCTTATTATATTACAACACTCACAATCAAAGTTTACACTTCTCATAAACTCTTTGATGTCATTTATACGTATATCCTTGGAAATGCATGAGTTGCAATCTGAAAATTCAAGAATCAAATTATTTTATGGCAAAAAAATTACCACTTTGAATTATGATAAAAAGTTATACGATACGACAATTCATTTATGGAATTCCAAGAAGCGAGAAAGAGATTAATCATTCTAAATCATTCTCCGACATAAATTCATCATCTTCTTCAGAATTGTCATCACCCGACACAATTTCATCATCATCTTCATCAACACGGCTCGTACCGGCCACAAGCACAACTTCAATTTCCCCTGACCGGTGTGCAAGTTGACCAACTTCAGTAACAGTTTGATCAATGTGACTGGTCTCCTCATCGCTTACTTCCTCCTGATATAGTACCGGAACACCAGGTACGTCAATTAGACGTGGTTTGGAACGACAAACAGCCAACCAATCAGCCATAGATGTTGTCTTACTACCCGGATAAGGTGTGTAGTGGACTTGTTGACTTTGGGAAGAAAATACAAATGGATCGTAACCCTGGTACGTTTTTTTCCTATGTATTTCTACAAGTTTATATTAAGGATCCACTCTCAAACCTCGATGTGGAGTAGAATCAAACCAGTCGCATTTGAAAAGAATTATTTTTTGGTGAGGTACTCCAGCAAGTTCAACCTCAATGACTTGCTTTAACTCTCCGTAATAATCTCCTTTAACCCATACCCCACTGTTTTTCGTTCATTTTCCATCGCTGTGGGCTTTTGTGTGAAATCTATAACCGTTAACAAAGTAACCGGTGTATGACATCAATCTCCTTGACGGACCCCATGACAGATTTTTCAACAACCTTTCGGAATGTTCCAAAAGGCTATGTATCTGTTGAAAACAACAAAAGTTAAATTAGTTTAGTTTAGGCATTCTTAAGACAAGTACATTTCTACACAATACCAACTTACATGAGTTCCAAACCATTTGGAAAAATCATTATAAACCCGGCTTTGAAGTTCTTCCTCCGTTATCTGCGGAGTTTGGTCATGTACTTCACTGACAAATTTCCTGAGTTACAAATTAAATGACAATATTGTTATTTGACTACTTTTAATTATATAACAAAAATGAAGCAATAAATGAGTTTACTTACTGAATATATGGTTCGACCTCTTCACAATTAATCAGGATATAATTCATGGTCGTTTTATAATCTTTATCGAGATAATAAAATCTTTTTCTTTTTTTTCCAAATGATCTTCCCGATAAGTTGCAAATTGATAATACATCTGGTCTACTACTCTCGTCTTCACCATCATTTCGCCCAATGGTTGTATATCGTGCCAAATTCGATGCATATCCATCTGAGAGCCTTAATTCTTTCACCCACTACAAAACCATCTCTTTTTGTGCCTTGGTAAGAGTGAAACATGCATTCGATTTCGTTGCTTTACCTTGGCCATCGTGTTTAATATTCAATTCCGGCCAACTACAATACCTTTCAACATCCGCTCTAGCCTTAACATTGTCCTTAGTTTTACCCTTCACGTCCAACACGGTGTTAAAGACGTTATCAAACACATTTTTTTCATTATGCATGACATCAATGTTGTGTCTTATCAGAAGTGTCCGCCAATAAGGTAAGTCCCAAAATATGCTACGTTTGGCCCAATTGTGATCCTGGCCCCTGCCTTTCTTTTTACCAATCTCTTCAGCTGTTTCGGTCATTTTTGAATAGTGATTAAATCTAAACCACATTTCATCACCAGTCAAGTGAGATGGCGGGTCTGCTCTCTCCTGTCGCTGGTATTTTTGGAATCCCTTTGCATTTCTTCTAAAAGGATATTAGGTGACAAGAATCATCTGTGGCAATCGAACCACGATTGTTTTCCCCAGCAATATTGGCAAGCGTGAATGCGAGCTGTACTCCATCCACTCAACATTCCATATGATGGGAAATCACTAATTGTCCAAAGTATTGAAGCCCTCAGTTTAAAATTTTCTTTTTGGAGATGTCATAAGTTTCCGCACATTCACCCCACAACTGATTCAATTCATCGATGAGAGGCTGCAAGTTCACATCAATCTTGTGTTTTGGATTTTGGGGTCCAGGTACAATGATAGTTAAAAATATTACATTGTTCTTCATACACATCCAAGGGGGGAGATTATAAGGTGTTAGAAGAACTAGCCAAAAAGAAGAATATTGCTTCCCTGACATGCTGAAGGGTGCAAAACCATCTATACATAGCCCAAGCCTTGCATTCCGAGGTTCCACTACAAAATCGGTGTGTCTTCTATCAAAATGTTTCCAAGCTTCTCCATCCCGTGGATGATTCATTATTCCCTCTTCCTTCTCACTGTCTGAGTGCCATGCCATGTGTCTTGCTGTTTTCTGAAATGCATACAATCTTTGTAATCTCAGAGTAATTGGGAAATAATACATCTTTTTGCAAGCAATCTCTTTCTATCGTGTATTTTTTGATTTCTTTTTCTTAAGGTACCTAACATGTCCACAAAACTTGCATTCTCTACTCTCAACATCATCTTTCCAGTACAACATACAACCGTTAAAACAAACATCAATCTTTTGCACCGGTAATCCAAGGCCTTTAACCAATTTCTTCATTTGGTAAAAGTCGTCTAAAGCATTATTTTGTGGATGAAGCGCCTCTTTCATCAATTGTGGAAATTTATCTATAGTAGTTTCAGATAAGTTGTCTTCGGACTTAATACTCAACATTCTAGCAGTCATTGATAGTTTGTACAACCATTGTACAGTGGGCTATCAACAGCCTTCAACATGTCATAGAACATTTGTGCCTCTGGATTGGGAGGTTCTTCCACATCTCTATTATCCGGCTCATTAAAACTTGGTCATACAACATCAAGAACCATCTCTCGATAATTGTTCTGTGTCGTATGTCTTCTAGAAATATCCATATCATGAACAAACAGGGTTTGAGGCATTGGAATGAATGCCTCACCATGACATGTCCAATTAAAATAGTTAGACACAAATCCGTTCATTACAAGATGATACTTCACAGTATCAGACATATGAAAATACTTATTCTTACAAACCCCACAAGGACACCTAATCCCATTAATTTGTACATTAACAGACATATTAACAGCGAAATTCACAAATCGTTTCAATCCCGCTATAAATTCTGGACCATGACGAGGTCCACCATTTGTTGTCGAATCCACATAAATCCAACTACGGTCCTCCATTATAAACACAATGTCTGCATATATCAAGCTTTAATAAGTAAATGAATATTAGCTTTGAACCTTATGTTTGATGATTTTCAACCTTAATTTTCAAGCAATTGGTGTGTTCGATTATCAATTATTTAATTATTGAAACTAAAATGATATAATTAGCCTACATTCCAATAATTAAAAATGGAAATCCCTAAACCTTAAAAAAACCGGGGAGATAATACAAAGATACAAAAGTCAAGGAAGATAATACAAATATAGAAAAATCGGGGAGATAATACAAAGATAGAAAAACAGGGGAGAGAATACAAAGATAGAAAAACAGGGGAGAGAATACAAAGATGCAAACAACCGGGGAGATAATACAATGACGGGTCTTTAAAAGGGAAAAATGTAAAAAAAATTCCATAGGTCTTCATGACAGGTCTCATCTATACAACGCTGCTGAAACACACCAGTTTATGTCGGCAGCCGGTTGGCACAAAACCAGTTTTCCAGCAACATATAGCAGAAAACATAACAGGCCCCTGCCACAATTCAACAGAAAACAGACCCATATAAATTCCAAAATAATAAAAAAACATAACACAAAAAAATAAAGCATAAAATAGTTAACTAATCAGTTAAGGGGTCATCGTCATAAAAAAGTTAACTATAAAATAGTTTGCAAATTGATACAAAATAAACTAAATTCTCTATTGACTCCCCAAAACATCATCTACAGTTAAGGGGTCTAATTCTAACTCATCATCTAAGGTACTAATCAATTTGGCTTCTATCTCAGAGGCACTTAAAACAATATTGTCCTTATTTGTTAAAATATATGCTAAGGTACTAGCTAATGACTTGTTTCTTTTCTTTTCTCTAATCTTGAATTCTCTTTTTTTGCTCAGCCAATTTAGTTTCCATCTCTTTCTTCCACTTGGCTTCCATTTCGTTTCGCATTTGTTCCATAAATGAATGTGAGACTGCTTGACTATCTCGCTTCATTGTCTTTACCATATCGGTGAACGAACCAAGTCCTTGAACACGTCACTTTCTTAGCCCGCCTGATGTCTCAGGAGATAGCTCAATCTAAGTCGGCAAATCCGGAGGAGGCTGGCAAGCTTGAGTTGCTTGGCTTGTAGCGGCGTCATAAACCGCATGGAACACCCCCTGTCAAATAAAATGTCAGGTTATAACAGTAAAGAACTAATATCAAAAGAGGGCCAAAGAGTAATGAAATATTTACAGACAACTCTCTAGAATCTTCATCAACCAATTCGCCTTTCTTTGTGCGACATGGTGTTGATGAAGATGATCGTAACTGGTCGGGAATGGGACTACATGTCCGGCCTCCTTTTCCGGTTAACAAAAATCATTAAAACATTTAAATACGCACATAAAATAAAAGTCAAATATGAATGTATAAAATAATAAAATCAAGTAACAGTCTCGTGTAGTGCTCAATGTGTCTGAGTGAACCGCCTGTGTGTTTCATCGGGCCTTTGCCACCCCTCCATTCTTCCCCCTTTTTTAGGCCTGTAAAGACTTGGCTTTAAATTCCGAAGTCTGCCAGTACTCTCAAAGTCGCGCCCATTCGGTCTCACAAACCCATGAGGGCCTCTTATCCTTTTTCCGTGCGTCGCATAATGCCGCTGAGTCTCCTCGTAAGCAAGATACGCCAACTTGACTTGACGCCCGCCTCATGCTCAAGAGCAAAGCGATACATTTTCTGCATTTTGAGCGACAATGTTAGATAATTAAATTCGAAGACCTGTAATTTCAAACTTATTTGTTAACTAATTTACTTACCGTGAACTCTTCCCACCACAAATTTTCTTCTTCCTGGGGAACATCCTTTATGGTGTTGTATGCCCCCTTGAAACGATTTTGAATATTGAAGTAATGACGGAGGAACTGCTGTATGTCATTATAATAGCAAGGAAAAAATTTAATTAGTTACTAAAATGATTACAAGAAGTATAATTAGCTTAAAGGAAATAATTAAAAAATTTACTTACGTGCCAATGGTAGGTTGCAGGAGAGTACGAGTATTTATTGTAGCCGCAATTCCACCAGTACTGGTATCAGTCGTCGTCTGTGGGACAGTAGATTGGTGAGTCGCAGATCCTGCTACCGGCGTAGAGTCAGTCGCCGGTACTGACGCAGACGGATCGCGAGATGCATGTGCATCATGAGACTGTGACGAAAATGTCGTACCCCGCTCGGGGGCAGATGGTGGAGTAGAAAACGAGTCTCCTGAAGTACCTGGCTGGGAGGTGGGGGGCGTAGTAGACGCTGCTGACTGACTAAATGGTAATCGAACAGCTTTCTTTGGAGGCATCTCTGAAATACGGATTAAGCGGGTTAAGAAGTAGCAATAAAGGACAAATGAAGAAAAAATAACATGAATTCAGAACAGTAAAATGAGAAAATGGACATGAATTGTAAAATATTTATGCTTATCAAATGTCGAAGAAAATTGGGTGTCAGGCTTTACAACTAAAGCTACTACTTCACCTTCAACATCAAAATGCACCATTCATATATCGGGATAGCTTTAAACATACTCTATAAAAAACGGCAAAATTCCACCAAAACATCCGAAGGGAAGATATTTATTGCATACACACAAGTTATCTCATGATAAATTTTCTATTCAATTTTCTGTAGTTTCCTAAGTATCTTTTTAGTTCAAGAGACAGTTCTCGTAAGTTTTTCCATGTTCTAATTCATTGAGTTTACTACCTTATGAATCGGAAACTAGAGTCATCTCATGATAAATCCAATACAATTCTCTTCTAAAAAGATATTTGGTTGTAGCATAAAGCATCTTGGCACAAATTCACGATATTCGAAGGAGACCTAATAAAAACATACAGTAATTCATATTCAGTTTTGATATAACCACAATATCATCTAAAGAATTATCCTATAGTATCCAGTTTTAAAAATTATTTTCACCAACTGAAGTTAAAGGCATAAGAAGTTTTCAAGAGGAAACATAATAAATGGTAGAACTCCAATGTTAGGAAATAAGCACATCTAAGGAGACAAATAGAGTTCGTGTTTCGATTTGAATTTCAAACCAAATTAAAATCCAGACTATACTCAATCTAAATACACCATTCATAAATATCCAGAAAGCAAAGGCTAGCTAAAAACGTTCCAACAAAGCCATAGGACACGATTGGAAGAAATATTTTCCTACTTAAGAAATGGTGAACTGAAAAGTGGTAACCATTCATGTAATGAGCACTGCAGGAGTTTAGCTTGAAGCGATCTCATTCAGTAACACCGCAAAAAATCGTATGTCCTCGTGCATGTCCATATTCCGGTTCATATTCACTCACAATTCGCTACGTATATATAAAATTTGAAGAAATATCAACATGACAAATTTTGAATGGTGAGATAATGTATGAGAACATGTATGGGTACATATGATTTCCAAATTAGTTGAATAATTTTAACATTTTGAGTTTCATAAAAATTGAATTGTTCGTCATAAGATACCCAGCCCCAAATTTAAAACTTTGTGCACTTTTTTTTCTTTCAAAATGGAACGCTATTTAACTAAATACCTATTATATTTGTCCATTTAGATGAAGGCTTCGAGATTCGTTAAGAACTTCAAGGGAGAACAAGGAGGAGAAGATCAATGCAAAAGAAAACACTGCTAGATCCAAGATAAAAGGTAAATAGAGAAGAAGACCATCCAATATGCTGAAGAACATAGCGCAGAATAATGAAACTAAGAGATCAGACAGTGAATATAATAACAACCAAATGGTAGCGCAGTTTGCAAAACACTTCTGAATCAGAAGATACGTTAGTTCCCTACCCCGATAATTTATTTATTAAAAAAAAAAAAACTAAAGGCTGTTAGTAGCATAAGCACATAGCAGTAATGCATTGCCACAGCTGAAGAACTCTTTTTGGTAAATCTGCACAAACAAAATTTTCAGTCGGGGGGAAGGAAATCACTTACTCTGGGGGGAAGAAGGAGATGGCGGTGAGGCGGCGGACCTGCGATTCCGTCGGGGTTAAGAAGGTTAATAAAAATAATATACAGATCATATATTATTAATTTCAGAAAAAAAAATTGAAAAGGAAGGAATGGACTTACTCTGGGGGAAGAAGGAGATGCTGGAGTCGGAGTTGGCGGTGAGAAGGCGGACCTACAAAGCGGCGGAGTTAACAAATTTATTTTACAAAACATCTATTATTAATTTCAGACAACAAAATTGAAAAGGAAAGAAAGGACTTACTCAGGGGGAAGAAGGAGATGGCGGTGAGGCGTCGAAGATGGTGGTGAAGCTGTGAGGCGTCGGAGATGGCCCTCGTCGGGGTAGATTATGTTGAAGGATAGCGACAATTTTAGGGTTTCAGAAGAGATGATTTATATATATTTTATCAAAACAACGTCGTTTTAACGCTGTTATGAATTTCGTCGGTAAACGGTCGTTAACACCCGTCGGCATTCGGTCGTTAACATTGAACAAAACGACGTCGTTTTAATTAATTTTAAACCTTAGTTTTTTAAAAGAACTAAAAGATCAAAACGACGTCGTTTTGACGCCGTTATGTATTCCGTCAGGAAACGGTCGTTATATGCCTCGGTATTTCGTCGTTAACTTTGAACAAAACGACGTCGTTTTAATTAATTTTAAATCTTAATTGTTTAAAAGAACTAAAAGATCAAAAAGACGTCGTTTTAATGCCGTTATGTATTCCGTCGGTAAACGGTCGTTAAATGCCGTCGGTATTCGGTCGTTAACTTTGAACAAAACGACGTCGTTTTAATTAATTTTAAATCTTAATTTTTTAAAAGAACTAAAAGATCAAAAAGACGTCGTTTTAATGCCGTAATGTATTCCGTCGGTAAACGGTCGTTAAATGCCGTCGGTATTCGGTCGTTAACTTTGAACAAAACGACGTCGTTTTAATTAATTTTAAATCTTAATTTTTTAAAAGAACTAAAAGATCAAAACGACGTCATTTTAACGCCGTTATGTATTCCGTCGGTAAACGGTCGTTAAAGTTCGTCGGTATTCGGTCGTTAACTTTGAACAAAACGACGTCGTTTTAATTAATTTTAAACCTTTATTTTTTAAAAGATCAAAACAACGTCGTTTTAACGCTGTTATGTATTCCGTCGACAAACTGTCATTAAAGTCCGTCGGTATTCGTTCTTTAACATTGAACAAAACGACGTCGTTTTTATTTGGTCAAGGTGACCGATATGGACGACCAATTAGCGACGAAATAGCGACCGTAAGATTTTTGGTGTCTATTCCATCGGTATTCGGTCATTATAGTAGTAAACGAAAATATCGGTCGCTATTTAACTGTTTTCTTGTAGTGTGAATTTGATATTTTTGGGTGTAAGGTATCTGAAATTGGGCCGGGAATGAGACTCGAGCACTTATTGACAAGCAATCGTGCAAAGTAGAAACATTGCTAATTCTAATTCTGAATATTGATTACTAAATCTATGTTATTTTTCGGACGAGGTTGATTTTTATGTAAACATTTTAAAGCACAACAACAACAAAAACTAGAACGAATTAAATGAAATCCATGTGCTAACAAACTGATTTATTAAAAGTAGACAAATTGATAAAGCAACACTTTGAATTTGACATATACCAATTGTTGATAAAGTCATTGTTTCAAAGAGATCAGTGAATTGCTTCACCTGCCAAATATTTTCCGTTATATCTAGCCCAATAGTAATAGCATCTTTGTATCTATTCCTTTTCTCTCTCTTGGTGTCTGTATTGAGGAAGATGTCTAACTCTTAAAAGAGAATATGCCCATTTTCTGAAGAAGGCCCTTGCCATAAAATTTAAAGTGGTCCAAAATTGAAGTTCATAAAAAGTCCTGGATCACTAGATGAGTGAACTAAGAAGTAGCGTATGGGGAAGAGAAGAAGAAAGAGGGTGACGACAATGTCAATCCAATGACAGATCTATGACAGCTGGAGATGGAGGAAGAGGTGAAAGAGTGGATAATACCGCCGACGAGAATAAGTGGATCAAATTCATGGTAGAGAGAAGGCTGCACGGTATCGCGACAAGAAGAAGAAGGAGAAATAGAGTGCCTTGCAAGTTGTAGGTTTTAAAAAGTTTTTTCTTTTAAGAGAAAAAAACATTTAGTAAATGTTTTTTTCCCTTCCTAAATTGTTAATCATAACATTGGGTTCATAATTTCATCAACTTAAATTCCTCTTTCAAACATATTTTTAATACTAATTTTGACCTTATATATTATAACTGAAAAGGTTTAAAGGATATAATTAATAAAAATTCAAATATAATCACCACATTTTTCGGGTGAAGTCATTGAATTCTACTTATAATAATGAATGAAATCTTTAAATATGAAAATAATTCCTAAATCTCTCCCATAATTTGTATAATTGTTCTGTGATTATTTCTATGATTACGTGATAATTCATTTTCTTTATACTAATGAAATTCTAAATCTCCAAATGTATATACACGAAAAGATTTGAAAGAATAAAAAGAATTTTACATCAAATCTTTGTAATTATTTATGATATATTTTTTTCTATGTAATTTATGTGAAATCATTCATGTATCGCGCGGGTTTAGGATGTAGTCTTACATGAGACAAAGATAAATTACGAAAATCGATTTTTACTGAAACACGGATTTTCAAAATTTATTGATATAAAAATAAAATAAAAAATAAGGTCATGTGAAACTCATTGTCTCAAAACATAGAATGATCTGACATTTGTAGATAAAAAAAATACAATTCTTTAGTTTCATCGTTTTCACTTGCATTTTTTTTTTTTTTTTTATGGGGGCGGGGATATGGGAATCGATCCCAGAGTTTTACCTTTAGGATGTGATGCCTTTTCCACTGGGGCAATCGTTTCCCATTACTTGCATTTGTTTGAAAACGATGAAACGAGCATGATCTGACATTTTTCAAATCTGCCCGCGAAATAAAAGGACTTGTGCATCTGCACATGGGTCGACCCGAGTTCCCTCTTGCAATCCACATGGTCCCTTCGGCTTTGCCCAACCCGAGATACAAAATAGGCATGTGTTGGCAGATTGACACAAATACATGATGTTGTGGGATCACAAATATAGTGATTAACACTACCACGATAAATGACTTTCTAACGAAATCATATATTGATAAAAATTAGATTTTACTAATGACTAAAAATAAAAGAAATTCTGGCAATGTAAAAAAAAGATAAAAGAATAATGAAATCGTACGTGTCAGACACTAATCGAAAACTTTCACCATAAAAATGGAATTATAGTGTTATTTTCTCGTATCTCTTTTTACCTTTAGATGGAACTCTTTCAAAACTTCTAATATATGATCGTTAAATTTAAAAAAAAAAAAAAAACACCACACCTTTCGAGAAAAAAGAATCAATGTAAGTTACAAAATATAATTAATTCAACACCCAAGCCATACGTTTGATACGCTAGAATGAAATGAAATCCCTTTTCAGACAGAATCACTTTTCATCCAGGATGACTTCGAAATTCTCTTTCCATTTCAGTATTTGGAAGGCAAAGTCAGATGGGAATATCGATTCCTTTTCTCTATTTGGTAAAACTATATTTTAATGTCAGAATGAAATGGAGTTAAACACAATATGACATAAATACTCTTTGACATATACTAACGATAAAATCTAATTAAACAATCTTTATAAAATCTTATTTTAATAGAATTGACATATATTGTTGAAACATTATTTTTATTAAAATGTCAACATAGTAATAAAAACATCTTTACTTTTAAATTTAAAAATATATTAAAAACTACTACCAAGAAAAACAAATATTTATAAAATTATTATTATGAAATTATACTAAGTATGAATACGTTGCAATTTAAAATGAACGTAATAATTAATTTAAAGATGATTATAAATGTCAGTTACTATTTATTGATGAATCAAACTTCTCTTGAAAAGGCCATTCCATAGGTTTTGGTGTGGAATAGTCTTTCTCACTTCTTACTGGAATCTTCATTCCCGTGGAATGGCCTTTCCAGTTTAAATTGGCCAAACTAAACACTGGAATTAAAAGAGTGTTTGAGAAAATTGGTTTACTCAAAGAATTAAAGTGTCTTGAGGATATTTTTTAGCCAATATTATTATATGTTACACCGATCAGTTTTGAATGTTATTGAGATTATCACGAAGTGGGTTGCTCAGGCTTCGCGATGATATATAACATGTGAAAAAACCAATTCATGGTGTGAATGATAAATTTGTATAAAGTGGGGTTGGTTAAATGTGGTAAATGGGGTTTTAAACTCACATCCCACATGAGAAACCTATGGAAGTGAAACCCACTTTATAAGGAAAAATGTTTCACATTGGTTCAAATTGTCTTACTAATATTATGCCCCATTTGAGAACCTCGTGCGCGCCCTCGCAGGGAGGTGCAAATCGAAGGTCTGTCGATACCTAAATAGCTCGAACTTGTGCGCGGGCGCGACCTGCCGGACCAAAACTAACGGGCCTGATCAGCGTTTTGCTACTGGTTTGAACGAATTTTTACTGTTTGTTTAAGTTTCTGGAAAAAAATTTAAATATCAATAGCAGTGTACTGTTTTATTTTCCTTACTGTTTATTTATAATCCTGCAGTCAAAACAGTAGATTTGGTTTTTGTTCAGTATTTTAATTTTCTGTACTGTTTACTTTTAATTATATCTGTTAAAAATTATAAAACAGTGAAAAATAATTTTTCAGTAATCTAAAAAAATTTCTAATAAAAAAAAATTGGAATCATCATTTCATTCCATTCCATTATAAAGTACCGAAGGTGCTCAAAGTTCTTTCATCCATGTGACACACATCGGTATGTATAAATTCAAAAGGCAATAATTTTCTAGAGGATGGGAACTTTTTGAAATGCACAACTACGTTGACTATTACGGGACGAGGGCGTCGCCCTCGAAATTTATAAATTTTTTACTAGATATAGTAAAATGTTATATGTCGTTCGGATTATTTGATCAAATTCGCCCCCAATAACTTTTTACAGTTTTTATGTAATTTAACATAATGTTGTAATATTTTTCGCCCTAAAACTAAAAGTTCTGACTCCATCCGACCAATACTCAGGTTTGCTTTCAAGAGAGAAGCTTTGTTAAAACCATGTTTTTTCTCATACATGATTTCCAATTTCATCCACATCACGCATGCTTTTGTTCCGCTAGAGATGTGATTGAACACACTTTCGTGAATCCAACTATATCTGGAGCTTGTGCACTCTGCAGCTGCAAGAGCCTGCGCATGTTACAAATGACCTACGAAGAAGAAGAATCCAAGAACAAAATGAGAGTTAGCTAACCAACTACCCCATAGTTTCTCCTAACCTTACTAGATTGTCATGGTTCAAGAATTTGAGGTTACGCTTCCTTTTGAAATAAACATACGCTGACCTCTGTTATGATATCACTCTTTTTTTTTGGAAATTGACTCCGTAAGATCACATATATGGTGATTAACCTATTATAATAAATGACTTTTCTAAAGACAATGGTATTGAAAAAAAAAATGAGATTTTACCAATAATAACAAATGAAAGAATTCTAACAATATATAAAATGAAAAATAATATGGTTCGTAGATTTACGTGGAAAACCTCGAAACTGTTGAGCTTTTCTATCCTACGTGGGTTTATTTGTGAGCCCAAAAACAAATATCCCATGAGCCCATATGTGGGTAAAACACCTTATTTCCTTCAGTTGGTCTTTGCACCACGGACAAGCCCATGAGCCCACATGTGGGTAAAACACCTTTATTTCTGTCAGCTGGTCTCTCCAGCATGGACAAGAGAGAGGTAGCTTTGCAGGGACGCAAACACGAGATTTTTTAAAATTCTAATAGCAAATTTTATATGTAATTCGAAATATTTAATCAAATTCGTCTTCTTCAACATTTTTTTGCAATTTTTATATGTACGGGATGCTATTGTAATTTTTCGCCCCAACCTAAAAATTCTACTTAGCTTTGAGTGGATGTGAGGGAGAGTCCAGAATTTTCTAGCGTTTCTTTCACTGTGCAATCAGTTTTGAACCTTTGATTGGGCATTCATTTGTACTTTGATTAGCCTCAAATCTTAAATTTTAATACATTCTGTCATTCTCAACAGTAAAAACGGTTTTTTGACGGCCGGTTTGGAAGTAATTGGCTCCGGGAAGAATCTTTGTTTTTTTGATAATTTCTTCCTTAATCTCTTATCCTTGTATTTAATGAAGTTTTAACTTTTTGTTGTATGTAGTTATCACTTGTTTGTGATTGTACTCTCTTATAACTTTGCTTGATTTATAGTGGAGTTTTTTAATGTTCTGTAATTTTTACTCTTTTATTTTAAGAGGTTTTCCACATACAAAATTTAGTGTTGTGTTTGTTTTGGTTTCATTTTATTTCTTGCATTTCAGCTATTATTATTCCGATGCTCTATGGTACACTTATAGTATCCCACGCTCGTACAAACTCTTTTATTGGTTTAACCTTCTAGTCACAAAGTTTCAGCCTCTTTTCAATAGAGATTTATTTTTTTCGCTCATTTTATTGAATATGTGTTAAAAATGGTCTTGGCCTCACTGAATCTCTCAAAATGTACCTCTAGAGGGGAATAGATGTGACGACCCATAATTTTGGGTATCAATTTAAAGGTTAGTATTATATTAATTTTTTCACTTGATAAGGTTAAAAATGTATTTTAGATTAATTAGCAAGGGTAAAATAGTAAAAACAATAAGTTGGTAATTTTTATAAAAGACAAGGGCATAATAGTAATCTTAAAATTAAGAAATAAAAGAAAATGAAATAAGTTTATACTTATCCATAAGAAAATAATTACATTAAAAGTCCCTAAATTACATGTTATTTACATGAAAAATTATAATTACATAAAAGGTCCTTACAAATCATGAAATTACAAGGAAGGGGCGTCACAATAGAGGTGTCAACGGGTTCGGGCAGCTCACATAGCTCGAAAAAATGTGAGTGTGAGCCTAATATTCAAAATCGAATTTTATGTGAGTTGAGCGTGAACTTGACCTCGCTCAGCCCGGTTAAAGATCGCACCCGAATAAGAATAATATATTGTTTATATTATATATAATACTAAATTTTAATTAAAAAAACATATAACTGGCGGCAAAACTCATTGATTCTTTTCTGGTTTTAAATTTTAATTAAAAAAACATATAACTGGCGGCAAAACTCATTGATTCTTTTCTGATTTTTCTCAAACCCTATCTTTGGTTATCTTTTTAGTAGTTTATCTTAATAAATAAATTATTGTATTATGTATATTTGTATTCTTTTCATAATTTAATTTAATGGCTTATTTATTATATTATTCATGCTATAGTTTTTTTTTGCTAATGTAAATTTAAATTATGAGACTCGTGAGATTAGTTCGAGCTTGTAAGCCCTAAGGAAGTTTGAATAGCATAATCGACAAATCCAATATGTGTAGGAAGGAAGTTTGAATAGATATTGGTATGAATCTGACCAATAGTTTTCCTATGCACTTTTGTCCATTTTGTTTTTTATCAAAGGTACCCTACGACTTTCCAGCATTATCAACAATATGCTTGTACATATCCCTACAATAAAATAAATCTTCCATTCCAGGCTTATAAATAGAATAATTTCTAGAGGTCAATTTAAACATGGTTCAAGAATTTGAGGCGGAGCATTGAAGGGGCAGAGTCCCCCAAGAATTTTCAATTTTTTTATATATTAGATATATATATATTCAACGATTCAGAATAAAATAGTTTTTTTTTACTATAGCCCCCAAGAATTTTCAATTTTTTCTACTACGACTCCCCCTAAACTTAAATCTTACCTCTGCCACTGCGCAGACCTCGCATATGATATTTGGCAAATTGTCTCCGTAAGATCACATATATGGTGATTAACCTATCAGAATAATCAACAGGCCAATAGCCCAGTGAGGCATTGGCCAGCCTTGATCGAGAGGTTGCGGGTTCGATACCCTCCGCCTACGTGCGGTAAATTTTAATCTCCCTTCCTAAGATTATCTCTCTCCCCAATGTGGGGATGTTCTCTCATCCCAATGTGGGGCAATCGCCCATCGTGGCGCCAAAAAAAAAAAAAAAAAAAACCTATCAGAATAAATGACTTTCCTAAAGACACTGGTATTGAAAAAAAAAATTTGAGATTTTACCAATAATAACAAATGAAAGAATTCTAGCAATATATAAAACGAAAAATAATAATGGTAAATAATATGAAAAATTCTGATATAGACTTGGGCTATATGTGGGGTTGTGGACCACTTGGTCCACAATCAACCACATCACCTTTTTTTGATTAAAATAAAATAAAAACGTCTCAAAAATCCCACCAAAAGGGGGAGTATTTTTATTATTTTAATTAAAACTGTGATATGGTTGAATGTGGATCAAATGATCCATAACCACTTGGTAGTTCAGGTCTATATAGAATTGTTCAAATAATATGGTACGTAGATTTACGTGGAAAACCTCGAAACTGTTGAGCTTTTCTTTCCTATGTGGGTTTATTTGTGAGCCCAAAAACAAAAATCCCATGAGACCACATGTGGGTAAAACACCTTTATTTCCTTCAGCTGGTCTTTCCAGCATGGACAAGAGAGGTAGCCTTGCAGGGACGCAGACACGAGATTTTTTAAAATTTTAATAGCAAATTTTTTATGTAGTTTGAAATATATTTTTTTTAAATTCATCTTCCTCAATATTTTTTTTTTCAATTTTTATATGTACGAGATACTGTTGTAATTTTTCGCTCCGACCTAAACGTTCTATTTTGGTCCCTGTAGCTTGGAGTGGATGTGAGAGAGAGTCCAGATTTTTCTAGGGTTTCTTTCACTGTGCAATCAGTTTTGAACCTTTTAAAAACTAGACCATTTATAAGTATGGTCTAGTTTATTAGAATTATTTAATTATAAGACCTCAAGAGGAGTAGTAGTAGAAGCCCGTTGAGCGGGTGCTGTCACGGGTCGCAGGTCGAACGACCCGTGACAGTGCCCCGTGAGGGGAGTATAAGACCCACACAAGGGAACCCAAAGAAATGACAATTAAATCATTCCCCTTGTGTGAGGTGGGTATCGAACCTGGACCTCTCGGTCACAGGCAGTGGATGTTATCCACTGGACTACCATGCCTTCGATATCAGTTTTGAACCTTTGATTGGGCATTCATTTGTACTTTGATTAGCCTCAAATCTTAAATTTTAATAGAAGACACCTTGAGCTACATTCTCAACGGTAAAAACGGTTTTTTGACGGCCGGTTTGGGAGTAATTGGCGCCGGGAAGAATCTTTGTTTTTTGGTGCATTTCTTCCTTAATCTCTTATCCTTGTATTTAATGAAGTTCTAACTTTTTGTTGTATGTAGTGTTATCACTTGTTTGTTTTGGTTTCATTTTATTTCCTGCATTTCAGGTATTATTATTCCGATGCTCTGTGGTACACTTATAGTGTCCCAAGCTCGTACAAACTCTTTTATTGGTTTAAACTCGAATTTTATGTGAGTTGAGCGTGAGCTTGATCCGGCTCAGCCCGGTTAAAGATCGTACCCAAATAAAAATAATATATTATTTATATTATATATATAATACTAAATTTTTAATTAAAAAAACATATAACTGGCGGAAAAACTCATTGATTCTTTTCTGATTTTTTTCAAACCCTATATTTGGTTATCTTTTTATTAGTTTATCTTAATACATAAATTATTGTATTATGTACATTTTGTATTCTTTCAAGATTTAATTTAATGGCTCATTTATTATACTATTCATGCTACAATTCTTTTTTTGCTAATGTAAATTTAACTCATGAGCATCGTGAGCTTAGCTCGAGTTTGTAAGCCCTAAGGGCTAAATGATCAATCTTGTTTTGAAAATAACAGACCATTGATAGTTCTAATGTTTGGGTGAGCATGTTCTTAATGAGGGGCATGATTTAATTTCCAATTCTTTGGTTCTCTTTGTGTGAGGCACTTATATTCCCCTCTTGGGGCAACCGGTCTACCGGTCTTCTAATTTACCTCCTCTGTGAGGCACTTATATTCCCCATCATGGGGCAATCGGTCTACCGGTCTTCTAATTTACCTTCTTTGTGAGGCACTTATATTCCCCTCTTCGGGCAACCGGCTTGTCGGTCTTCTATCTTCCCTACTTGGGCTCCCTCCTCTTGTGAGGTCCAAAAAATAATAAAATAAAAAATAAAAAATGTTCTTAATGATATGATCCTTAGCACTCACACCAACATTGATGAAAATTGTAAGTTAGCTTCTTGTGTAAACCAATGTACGCTTATTGCACACAATAAAGCTACACTTTGCAAGACTCCATAGCACAAGCATGAACTCAATCCACATGCCATGGAAGTACTTGCAAAGTCAAGAAGAAGGAAGATCAAAAAAGTCAAGAGCTACTCAATCCAAGTGAAGAATCAAGTGGTATGCTCCTTGACAAGAAGAAGTGTGAAGTCCAATACACTACAACTCAAGATTGTTATAGGACTTCATCATCTCAAGAAGATTTTGATCAATGACTTCAAGTCCAAGCTCCAAGAAGAAACAACTTGAAGGTTTAAAGACCTCCAAGAAGATTAGTCTAGCAAAATGTCATCACTAAATTAATGGACCATCCTTGGAACCTCAATCCATCACTGTTCTGTAGGGGCGACCGATTACCGACCTAATGCGTCAACTCGGTCGCTATTAAGAAAGGGTTAAACGACTTCGTTTATTGTGTTTTATTTCTCTAAAAATCTCTAAGGCAAGAAGCCTCTCCCTCTTTCTTCATTCTTCCCAGGCCGCGGCCTATCTCCACCTCCACCTCCACATCCTCAGGCGATTTTCCCCCAAAGCCACCGCGAAACCCCTCCCTCCTCCCGTCGCCACCACCTCCGGCACCTCCAAAACGTCGCCAACACCTCCGGCACCTCCAAAATCCGAAAATCCCTGAATCAAAATCATAACCCCTAAACCAAAGAGAATCTGATAAGTAGAAACCTCTCCCTCTCTCACTTTCTTCGATACAAATAGAAGCAGAGAAATCTCTGACCCTTGTTTGGGAATTTCAATTGGGTTTTTTTTTTTTTTTGTTGCAAAGCTTAGGTGAGAATCTTGCCTTTTCTACCTTTTTTCCTTTCACTATCATAGATAATTTACTGTTAATATGTGTGTGTGTGTGTATGTAAACTATTAGGTTTTTGTTTGCTTCCATTAATTTTGATAATTCTCCATTAATTTTATTCAAATTCTATTGGAAAAGTTGATATTATGGAATTATGTTTATGGATTTGGTTTCCATACTCGCTTGAACTAGGGAACACTTTTCTGAAATGAATTTATATATTCTCTTTGACTTAGTACGGCAAAAATTATTGGCTAAATGTTTTGGGTTAAACAGAGATAGTAGCATGAATAACTTTGTCAGATAGAATGATGAGATATACAATCTTCAACGTCCTTGCAAGGATTGTTTGAGAACATTTGTCAATTAATTGGATTGAAGCAAAAGATGGGTCGATAATCAAGCTCCAAACTTGTTATAAAAGGTCGATAATCGAAGCTCCAAACCTGTGAACATCTGCACTTAACATATTCACTATTTTAGAACAATTGAAAGTGTTGACATTATAAAAGGGTAATAAGGGCAACACTAGAATGATCAACATTTTACTGTCCTCACTCTGTTTCTTCTCTTCATTCTCTTACTCTAATGAGGATTGTGTATGTGTGCATAAGATAGGGGATCCCAGGGTATGTGTATGTGGTCTTAAAGCATTTTTTTCTAGGTGTTTGCAGATCACTCTCCTTTTGTAGTGAGAATAAGATATTTTGATTTGACCAATATTTATATTTTTGAGCAGATTCCAATTAATATTTGGATAACACGGGTGAAGGAGGAAGACATCAATTACCCAATTGGCAGTTTGCATGTGAAAGGTGTGTTTCAGTTCCGTGGTATAGTTGAGACCAGTCATGAAGACCTACGGAAATATTTTACATTTTTCCATTTTGAAGACCTGTCATTGTATTATCTCCCCGGTTTTTGCATCATTGTATTATCTCCCCGATTTTTTGCATCTTTGTATTATCTCCCCGTTTTTTCTATCTTTGTATTAGATGAAAATATTTTGTTAGTTGTCTTTTATCTCTAAAAAAGTTGGTTGTGAATGTGACATTACTTTAGTGAGATAAAATTTTCCATTTTTTAATTTTTTAATTTTTTAATTTGTATTCTAATTATATCATTTTAGTTCCAATAAGTAAACATTTGATAATCGAACATAACAAGAATATAAATACATCGTTCTATTGCACAATAAAATTCAGAACAAACAATATATATAGACAAGATGCCATGAATAAAATAGTATATTAAATAATTATCGTGTTATTACACCTAACAATAGTATTTATCACATGTTAATAATTACTTAAAAAATAAGGTTGAAAATCATCAAACATAAGGTTCAAAGTCAATATGCATTTACTTATTAAGACTTGATATGTACAGATATTGTGTTTATAATGGAGGACCGTAGTTGGATGTATATGGATTCGACAACAAATGGTGGACCTCGTCATAGTCCAGAATTTATAACGGGATTGAAGCGATTTATGAATTTCGCTGTTAGTATGTCTTCTAATGTACAAATTGATGGGATTAGGTGTCCTTGTGGGGTTTGTAAGAATAAGGATTTTCATATGCCTGATATTGTGAAGTATCATCTTGTTATGAATGGATTTGTGTCTAACTATTTTAATTGGACATGTCATGGTGAGGCATTCATTCCAATGCCTCAAATTCCGTTTGTTCATGATATGGATAATTCTAGAAGACATATGACACAGACCAATTATTGAGAGGTGGTTCTTGATGATGTCAGACCAAGTTTTAATGTGCCGAATAATAGGGATGTGGAAGAACCTCGCAATCCAGAGGCACAAATATTCTATGACATGTTGAAGGCTGTTGATAACCCACTGTACAAAGGTTGTACAAACCATTCACAACTATCAATAACTGCTAGAATGTTGAGTATTAAGTCCGAAGACAACTTATCTGAAACTACTATAGATAAATTTGCGCAATTGATGAAAGAGGCGCTTCATCCACAAAATAATGCTTTAGACGACTTTTACCAAATGAAGAAATTGGTTAAAGGCCTTGGATTACTGGTGAAAAATATTGATGATTGTTTTAACTGTTGTATGTTGTACTGGAAAGATGATTATTGAGAGTAGAGAATGCAAGTTTTGTGTCCATGCTAGGCACATTAAGAAAAAAAAAATCAAAAAATACACGACAGAAAGAGATTTCTTGCAAAAAGATGTATTATTTTCCAATTACTCCGAGATTACAAAGATAGTATACATCTAAGAAAACCGCAAGACACGTGACATGGCACTCGGACAGTGAGAGGGAAGAGGGGATAATGGGGATAATGAATCATCCACGAGATGAGGAAGCTTGGCAACATTTTGATAGAATACATTGATTTTGCAGCAGAACCTCAGAATGTAAGGTTTGGGTTATGTACATATGGTTTTGCACCTTTCGGCATGTCAGAGAAGCAATATTCTTCATGGCTAGTTCTTCTAACACCTTATAATCTCTCCCATTTGGATGTGTATGAAGAACAATGTAATGTCCTTAACTATCATTGTACCTGGACTCCAAAATTCCAAAACAGAAGATTGACGTGTACTTGTAGCCTCTCATCGATGAATTGAATCAGCTGTAAGGTGAAGGTGCGGAAACTTATGACATATGGCATTCACGCTTGTCCATATTGTATGGAAGAAACACAAGTGTTCCATTTGCAGGTTGGCGGGAAATAATCGTGGTTCGATTGCCACATAATCATCATTTTAGAAGAGATGCAAAGGGATTCTGAAAGGACCGGCAACAGGAGAGAGCAGACCCGCCATCTCGCCTGACTGGTAATGAAATGTATTTTAGAGTTAGAGATTTTCCAAAAATTATCGATACAGCTGAAGAGATTGGTAAAGAGCATGGCAGGGGTCGGGATCATATTTGGGGTCAAACGTAGCATATTTTGGGACTGACCTTATTGGCAGACACTTCTTGTAAGACACAACATGGAGGTCATGCATAATATAAAAAATGTGTTTGATAACGTCTTTAACACGTGTTGGACGTGAAGAGTAAAATTAAGGACAATATTAAGACTAGAGTGAATATTGAAAGGTATTGCAGTCGACTGGAATTGAATATTAAACATGATGGCCGAGGTAAAGCAACTAAACCAAAGGCATGTTTCACCCTTACCAAGGCACAAAAAGAGATGGTTTTGCAGTGGGTGAAAGAATTAAGGCTCCCAGATGGCTATGCATTGAACTTGGCATGATGCGTTGATATGAAAGAGCTGAAAATGTCAGATATGAAGAGTCATGATTGTCATGTATTCATAGCTCTCAAAGAAGTACTACCAGCAAATGTTTGGGGACCCTTGGCTGAACTTAGTCGGTTCTACAAATATTTGTCTTCCCCAAAGTTGACTATGGCGCATATGCAAGAATTGGAGGACACTATCACTATATTATTATGCAAGCTAGAGAGAATATTTCCCCCGAGATTTTTTTATGTCATGGAACACTTACTGATTCACCTTCCGTACGAAGCCAAGGTTGGTGGCCCGGTACAGTTTAGGTGGATGTACTCGTTCGAGAGGTAACAACCCATGTCTTTATGATCTCAACTTCATTTTTATTTTCCATGCATTTACAATGTGATTAACTACTTATGCTTTAATTAGATACATGCACCATCTAAAAAACAAGATAAAAAACAAGGCCAGAGTTGAGGGGTCAATTTGCAATGCCTACTTGGTGGAAGAAGCTGCTACATTCTTTAACTATTATTTCGATCCCCATGTGAAAACGAAAGTTACAAACATTGGGCGAAATGATGGTGAAGACAAGACTACAAGTGGACCAGATGTATTATCAATTTGCAACTTACTTGGAAGACCATTTGGAAAAAAAATAAAATATTTCATTATCTGATAAGGATTATAAAACAGCCAAGAATTATATCCCTATGAATTGTGAAGAGGTTGAACTATACCTGCATTAGGTAAAGCCATCTATTGCTTCAGTATTGCTATATAATTAAAAGTAGTTGAATAATAATACTGTCATTTGATTTGTAACTCAGGAAATTTGTTAGTGAAGTACGTGACCAAACTCCTCATATAACGGAGGATGAACTGCAAAGGCGGATTATAGTGATTTTTCTAAATGGTTTGGAACTCATTTAATTTGGTATTATGTAGAAATTTACTTGTTTTAAGAATGCCCAAACTAATTTAACTTTTGTTGCTCTCAATAGATACATAGCCTTCCGAAACATTCTGAAAGGTTGTTGAAAATCTTTCATGGGGCCCGACAAGGAGAGTGGTGTCATATTCCGGTTACTTTGTTAACAGATATAGATTTCACACAAAAGCCCACAGTTAGGGGTGTCAACGGGTTCGGGCCGGCTCACATAGTTCGAAAAAATGTGAGCGTGAGCTGAGGTAATGTGAGCGTGTGAGCTGAGCCTGAGCTTAATATTGAAGCTCGCTTCTTATGTGAGCTGAGCGTGAGCTTGACCCCGCTCAGCCCGAAAAAAGCTCGAACCCGAATAAGATTAATATAATTAAAATATTATATATATATATATATATATATATATATATATAATGCTACTACTAATTAAAAAAAGACTTATATAAATTATAATTATAATATATTGATAAACTAAATACTCAAACAATGGGCTCATTGATTTTTAAGTGCATGGGTTCTCTTGCTTTTTTTTTAATATAAACTCCTTTTATTAGCATATCAAACAAATCTGGGACTTTTGCTTCTTTTTTTGTATTCTAGAATTTAATTTTAAGGCTCATTGTATTATACTATTCTTGAGACAGGATTTTTGTTTTTTGGCTAATATAAATGAGTTTGGGAAGCTCGTGAGCTAAGCTCGAGCTCGTATTAAAATGTGAGCTGAGCGTGGGCTCAAGGTTTATGAGCTTTTCCGGGCTGAGCGTGAGCGTGAGCTTTTCAATTTTTATGTGAGCTGAGCGTGAGCTCAGCCAAGCTCAGCTCACATAGCTCGATTGACACCCCTACCCACAGTGATGGAAAATGAACCACAAACAGTGGGGTATGGGTTAAAGGCGATTACTACGGAGAGTTGAAGGAAGTCATTGAGGTTAAATTTGCTGGAGTACCTATCCAAAAAATAATTATTTTCAAATGCGACTGGTTTGATTCAAACTCCAAATAGAGGTTTGAGGGTGCATCCTCAATATAAACTTGTAGAAATCCATAGGATTTGCTTCCCAATGTCAACAAGTCTAGTACACACATTATCCATGTAGTAAGACAACATCTAGGGCTGATTAGTGGGCTGTTTGTCATTGCAAACCACGTCTAGTTGACGTTCCTAATGTTCCGGTACCGTATCAAGAGGAAGTACACGAGGAGGAGACTACTCACATTGATCTAACTGTTACTGACGTTGTTCAACTTGAACACCAGTCAGGGGAAATCGAAGTTGTACTTGTGGCCTGTACGGGCATTGTTAATGAAGATGATGAAATTATGTCGGGTGATGACAATTCAGAAAAAGAAGATGAATTTATGTCGGATGATGACTTAGAATGATTACAAATAGAATTATTAATTTGGTCACGTATTTGTTGTTGTGCTTTAATTCTTAACTTTCCTCTATTAATCCAGTTTTTCATGCATACAAGAATCTCTTTCTCGCTTTACACTAAGAAGCCACTTGAACGATGCAAATTGAAGTTGACCAACTAGCTTCTTGGAACTCCACATATTGAAGGTGAGTAATATTTTTTGGTTTATTTTTTAGTACTTTATTACCACAAATTAATTGATGTATTGTATAAATTTTTAACATAATTTAAAGTGATAATTTTATTGCCATAAAATAATTTGATTCGTGAATTTTTAGATTTCAACTCATGCATTTCCAAGGATATACATATAAATGACACCAAGGAGTATATGAGAAGTGCACACTTTGATTGTGAGTGTTGTAATGTAAATGAGAAGTGCACACTTTGATTGTGAGTGCTGTAATTCAAAGTGTGGGCTTTGATTGTGAGTGTTGTAATGTAAATGAAAAGTGTAAACTTGTGTTTTTTAGTAAGATAATTGGTTATGTAATGTTATTTTTGGGTTTTATTGATTATGTTTGCTATTTGGAATCTTATTGTACTGTTTCTGGTTCGTATTACTGTGCGTATTGCTATTTTTTATAATATGGATTTAATTAAATTTTAGATTTATTTTTTTAAATTAAAAAACATTTAGTGACGGAATAGTGACCGAACAACCGGTTGCTATGTCAGCCGTCGCTAATCGGTCACTAACAAGTCCAAGTCAAACGTCGGTATTCGGTCGTTAACGAGTCAAAGTCAACTATGTTGACTAGTCGGTCGGTACTTGGTCGCTATGTGGCGACCCAATAATCGGTTGCTAAAAATTCTGTCGGTATTCGGTCATCAACGAGTCAAAGTCAAAGTAAAAATGTTGACTAGTCAGTCGGTATTCGGTCTCTCTATGGCGACCCAAAAATCGGTTGCTAAAAAGCCCATCGGTATTCGGTCGTCAACGAGTCAAAGTCAAAGTCAATAATGATGACTAGTCGGTCGGTATTCGACCCAATATTCGGTCGCTACAGAATCCATCGGTATTCGGTCGTTAATAAGTGAAAGTCAAAAGTCAACAATGTTGAATGTTTAGTCGGTAATCCCTCGCTATATGCCGAACCAATGATCGGTCGCTAAATATTCCGTCGGTGGTCAGTCGTTAATTTGCTTAGCGACGAAAAATACACGACCACGTGATTCAGTTTTTAATCGGTCGCTAAACTCAAATTAGCAACGGAAATGTCCGTCCCTGTTACACTGTTTTCTTGTAGTGAGGATTGAACAAGAGGACATACCAAAGAACGCTTTTAGAACGAGATACAAACACTACGAGTTTTTAGTGATGCCTTTTGGAATGACTAACGCTCCAACGGCGTTTATGGACATGATGAATCGGACATTCCGGGAATATTTGGACAAGTTTGTGGTGATATTTATTAATGGAATTTTGATATACTCCCATTCAGAAGAAGCTCACAAAGAGCATTTGAGGTTGGTATTGCATACTTTGAGAACCAAACAACTTTATGCCAAGTTTAGTAAGTGTGAGTTTAGTTGAGAAGTGTGACTTTTCTGGGACATGTAATATCAGCAGATGGGGTATCAATGGATCCAACAAAGATAAAAGCAATAGTGAATTGGCCTCGACCGATTAAAGTGGCGGAAATTCGGAGTTTCTTGGGGTTAGTGGGGGACTATCGAAAGTTCGTGTAAGACTTCTCAAGAATAGAAGCACCATTGACTAGACTAACACAAAAGAGGGTGAAGTTTTTATGAAGTCCGAAATGCGAAGAGCGTTTTCAGAAAATTGAAATAAATGTTTACTACAACTCCGATTTTAGCCCTACTAGAGGAGTCATGTTGTTTTACTATGTACAATTATGCATCGAGTATTGGTTTGGGATACTTATTGATGTAGAAATGTAAAGTGATAGCTTATGCTTCGAGATAATTGAAACCTTCAGGTTGTTTCTCACCCGGGAAAGGCTAACCGAGTGACTGATGCTCTTAGTATGAAAAGTATGGACAATTGCAATTGGCAACCTTGATCACCGAACAACGGGAGCTGATTTTTGAGTTCGAAAGGTTTGAAATTGAGGTTGTCAAGTCCACCGGAAACACTTTGGCAATTTTAGTTGCTCAGCCAACTTTTTTGGTACGAATTAAAGAAGCTCAAAAGATCGATACATATTTAGATAATGAGCGAGTTATGGCACAGTCGGAAGAACTTACGGATTTCCAAATTCATGAAGATGGGTAGCCTTCGGTTCCGTGGTCGGTTATGTGTGCCATCAAATTCTGAGCTGAGAATAGAAATACTATAAGAGGCACACAACACCAAACTATCAGTTCATTTGGGAGCCTCAAAGATGTATAAATATTTGAAGAACAACTTTTGGTGGAAAATAATGAAAAGGGAATTAGCTGAATATGTGGCTAAGTGCCTAGTTTGTAAACCTGGTTGGTCCTGAGCTAAATATGTTTTGGGCACCTAGCGAGTACACTAGTGCCATAAGGGGGGTTGAATGTAAACCCCAGTCCCATATGGGCTATGAATGAAAAGTTTGACTGATATATAAGCATGGGCCTAAGTTTTCGCTATCATCTTGGGAAATTCCTTTTGGCATATCAAGTTTGGTTTCCAAGTAAGTGGTTATGAGTGCTGCCAAACCTATGTGTCGCGTTATTGACCCCGCGGGCCCTGGCCGTGACAGTTATGAGGCATGGGAAATGTGGGAAGTTAAGTCTGAGGTACGTGAACCTTACGAGATACTTGGACGAGTTGGCCTATCAGTTAGCTCTACCACCGACGTTATCGTGATTACACGACGTCTTCCAGGTGTCTTAGGTAAGGAAGTATGTTCCGACGCGAGCCATGTTTGGAAGCTGGACCATTGGGATTCCAGGAGGACTTGAAATGTCAAGAGGTATCGGTACGTATTGTTGACAGAAAATATCAAGTATTGAGAAGAAAGATTATACAGTATGTTAAAGTGCAATGGTTGCCCACTCCGAATGTGAGGCGGTTTGGGAATTGGAAGAGAAAGTTAGGCAGAGATATCCTCACCATTTTCAGGATTGAGGTGAGTAAGTTTCGAGGACGAAACTCTTGTAAAGGGGAATGATGTAATGCCCGTAACGTTTTTACTTATGTTTGTTCAATTTAATTGCTCTTAACTGTTTTATTATGTTATGTTAAGGGTGTAATGACAAGAATATGAAGTAGAGGGATCTAAATGTTAATTTAGGAAGTTTGTTAGTTAGTTAGTTTTGTTAGGAGGGTGAAAGTTAAGATTTTGAAATGGTATGTAACAGATTGAATTGCTGCAAATTTTGGGGGGAAAATAATAAAAGAATAAAAGAAAGAAAGAAAGGAAAAGATAGAATAAAACACTTGGCTGTAAAATCTGCGCAACAAACTTAAGACTTTCGGCGGAGACATCATTTGTGCTCTTATCAGTCTCAAATTTTTAACCAATGATAGAAGACCCCTAAGACTACAATATGAACGGTGAATATTGGATTCTAACAGTTAGTTTCAGAGTTATTATTTATCGGAGTGAAGTGTTGTTTCCTGGAAAAGGAAAGGAAATGTAATCTTTGAAGTTAGTGTTTAAGCAAACAAAGTAAGATTCTTACACTCTTGAATTTTCTTCCAAAAGTATGAAAATGGAATTTCTATCGAATTGTGATGAAATGGTTTTTGCACAGATTTATTGCAAGAGTACATGATGTTATTTAGCACCACGGCTACAGTGCAGAACACCAAATGTTCCGCACCTTGCAGAACATTTGGTGGCCAAAGGATCAAGAATCTGACGGCTAGGGTCATTTGGGTAAGATAATTAAAAAAACTTTTTAACTCCCACAATTTCAAATGATCTCAACCGTCAGATTCTTGATTCGACGGCTACCAAATATTATGCACGGCGTGGAATAAATTGGTGTGTTGCACCTTAGTCAGGCTGATTATTTAGACACTCAACATTATACCAAACTCGCCAACAAAACATATCCATAACGAACGGACTCCTCATTTATACATAGGCAAAACAGTAGTTAATAGCAGGGCCCTGTGAATGGAACACGGGGTCTGAGATAAAATTTTATTGGAGGCTTATATTGGAAAAATATTTTGAAAAGTTTAAAGTTTTTTTTTTTCTTGATTTTTATATTTGCAAAATTACTTATTAAAGTTTTATATTCAAGATGTTCTATAAATTATTTTTAATAGATAATATACCTAATCTATTTAATCTATCTCGTGACATAGTTGACCTTAAATACAATTTTATTAGTTTTAATTTTGAAAAACTTCTTTCAGTAGAAGCAACTATCACATGGATTGTAAATAAAATTCTATAAATAATACATGCATTTGGAAAATAATCTAATTATTTGAATGTCATTTAGTACCTCATTTAGAGTATTAATTTCTACATTAAAATTTTTTTTCAACACTTTTAATTATGAAAATAATCAAATTCAACTCTTCTTTTTTTCATTAGTTTTTTATATCTACTTTCATATTTTCTATTAGACATAATTATAATATTCACTAAAAAAAATCAATCAAATTAAAAATGCAATACAAAAAATAATAAATCAATAACAAATATAAATAACACGGAGATATAGTAATCGATAATAAAATTAAAAATATAAATTCAAATAAAAAAGATTAAAGAGATAGAAACTAGAAAGATGGAATATGTAATTTATATAGCCAAAATATTGGAGAATGAGATGGGATGGGGAATTGCGAGGGATTTGAAAGGTGATGAAACTTGAGCGGTCTCCCTCGATATGGAAGACAGACCACGCGTATCAGAATCCAGAGAGATCTATCGTTTCTTCTTTTATTTTTTTACCATAATGACTTTAGGAATTTGTTTAGAGTGAGTGTAGAGTAAAGAATAAAAGACTCCAAATACTTAGGGATGAAGATGATGGAAGATAGAAAGCCACTGAGTTTTTATACTCTTAGAGTGAGTCTCAATGGGCTTAGACTATGCCTATGTTTCGTGGGCAATGGGTGTGATGTAATTGTATGAGGTCGCTATTTTTTTTTTGTTTTTTTTTTTGAAGTGAAGTTTTACTTAAAAAAAAAATTAGGGGCCTTTATTTTGTGGGGCCTGAAATGCCTAAGTTGCCTCATGACCGACACAACTCTAGTTAGTAGTGTTACATTTATAAATTTATGAGTTAACACTTGTTATTACTAATTAATTTTGAAAATATAGAGGATCATGAACTATTTTGCAAATTTGCAGGGGAAAGTTAATTGTTGCTTGTCTTCAGTATGGTCTACTGTGAAATTGCTACCTGGCTTGGCTTTACATTTACCCTTTATTTTGATAATGGAGCCTTCAATATTGCCGGACGGCTCGAATTTCCACTCACTACAAATCTTTTTTTTTCTAAGTAAAATGTTAACCATTAATAGAATCCGAAAGCGGATTAAAGTTACAAAAAGTTCCTCCCCTATCACAAAGTATAGCAGGCGGAATAGCTGAAGGTTCAATATACCCTATTACATCATTTGATTTAGCCCAAGAAGCAAGATTGTGAGCATGAAAATTAGCTATCCTATTTACATAGTTGACATCCCATAAATGAAATTTATTGAGGATAGCTTTGCTCGATTTAATGAGATCAGTTCCAGTCCAATGTATGTCCATAGAATGACCCTTAATGCCTCTAAGTACATTGAGGCAGTCACCTTCTATAATAGCTTTCTGAATATTCCAAGACGGCATCTTCTCCATAGCTTTAATGGCAGCAACAACTTCTGCTTCAAATGGTGTTCTACCTTTGAACCTGTGAATCCACACTCCAAGAATCACCCCTCTATCATTTCGGATAAGGGAGGCACTTATAGTTTTATCCTCTTCGATGAACCCCGCATCAAAATTAATCTTCAAAAAAGACTCTGGAGGCAATTTCCACGAACCAGTTGACTGTTTTGCTCCCCTTTTCAACATCCTTCGAATAGTTGCATTCCAATAGTTGGTAGATTTGATTTCTATCTGTCCAAGCACATCCTCCCATTTCTTAGTTTGCTTCCCATGTAGTAATTCATTTCTTTGTATCCAAATTTGTTCCAAAGCCACTGCACAAAAGTTCAGAAATTCAGGTTTCAAAGCATTTGAAATATGATTAAAGGATAGCATACTTACCTCACCTAACCATCTGATCATCCTCCAACCATCATAGTCCTCTAATCTGATATGCCATTTTGATGCTAGCCAAATCGACTTCGAGAAGGGGCACCTTAAAAAGATATGCTCCACAGATTCTTCTTCCCCTTGGCATAATAAGCAATTAATATCTTGGATGGCAAAACAAAGCTTGAGTCTCCCCTCTTGTTGGTAAGATATTATGGATGATTTTCCAAATGAACTGTTTGTGCCTATTGTGAAGATTAGAATGCCACAGTACTTTCCAATTTTTCCTAAGGTCCTGAGAAGACCCTAAGTATCTCTCTTGGTTCACTGTTCTGTAGGCAGATTTAACAGTGAATTGCCCTGTCGAGGAGGGCAAACATACTAGAGATTCCTGTTCCCTAGAGGGAATAATTTGAAGAATAGCTTTCGCCGTGTTCCTATCAAAAGCTTCCTCAATTAAACTAGGCCTCGCGATTATCTTTCTTCATTTATCTATGGATCATTGTGTACTTTGCTGTGAGGTTTCGCAGGTCTTCATAATCTAAGGAAAAATCCTGAAACATGTGAATTGCACAATAGGAAAAAATATTATATTAGTACACTAATAATTTTTAATTTTTTTTGTTTGTGTCACAAATTTTTGTAAGGGCGATAGATGTGTGGGTATACTAGAAAAGATAGAGTGATAAATGAGATTATTCAAGAGAAAATAGGAGTTGCACTTAAAAAAATATGAGGAAAAATCGCTTGCGGTGGTTTGGACACTGATAAGTCTATATTTTACCATTATTTTGGATTGCTTTCCCATTTGGATCGAACTTAATTGAGAGAAAAATACATTAAATTAATCTTTATGGGTAAATATGTCTAAAAATGTTATTGTGAATTTTATTTGCAAAACTAAAATATTAATTCACTAATTTTTTGAATATTTAATACAGGTTAAAGGAAATTTTGGGCATAAAAAAAATTATATTTGACATGTACTAAATTATCACCCATTCCGATTAGGAATCAAAGAAGTCAATCCTATTCTATTTTGAATTGGAGTTCAACCACCGAGAAGAGGAATTCAAATTCCATTTAGGAATTGTAGCCTGTACCAGACTCCCTCTAGAATTTGGATGATTTGACCCCTAATCATTGCCTATATAAAGGACAATCACGGCAGAGAGAAGAATTTGGATGATTTGATCCCTATATATACACGGTACAAGGCAGAGAAGCGGAGAGAAGGACAAGGCAGAGGACTTGATTCCGACTCCGACCCAACAATGACCGGGCTCTTTCTAGGTATTATTTAATTTTATGTTAATTTATTTTATAGTTTGGAACATGTTCATGTCTAGCTAATTCTTTGTAACTAAGACCTTCTTCTGAATATCGAAGTTTTTATGGTTAATGTTTGACTTCTATTAAAGATTATATATTTTCTCTAATTTAGTTAATTGTTATTATCTATTTTTAAATCTTGTAGTTTTTTGGCAAATTATTGTATGAACCTAAATTATTTGAGGGGCGCTTTGTACATGTTAGGAAGATTTGGGTTTAAGTCTGAGAGTTTAAGAAGGTTGAGGATTTGTTGGGGGGTTTGTTGGGAAGACTCCTAATGAGATAGATAATAAAGGAGTTAATTATGGGGAGTTAGTGGAGGGAGGTTAGGATACTTGAAAAAGGAGGGAAGGAAACGTTAAAAGAAGAGAGGGAGAGAGATAAAAGAATGGTGCAAAAAACCTAAGAGCTGAGAGATTTTCTGGCCGACTGGCATAGCTATAATCGTCGAAATTGAGCGATTCTTTTTGGGTTTCGAAGATAACTGAAAGGGCAACGTTTGGGATTTTTTGGATTGTAATTTGGAGTTCGGAATTGAGAGTTACAACGGTTCGAAGTTCGTCATATGTGGCTGTTTTTGGATTTCGGATTTTAGAAATTGTATTGCTTAAATTTGACAGGTAAGGACTCTTCACCCTCGTTTTTTCAGTCCTGAAAGTATGCATAACAGTCATTTTTTCTGAAAGTATTAAACTGCCTTGAATTGGATTTTATAGCATGTTTTCTTGCTTGAAATTTGGATGGAGTATTGATTTAATTGCATTGAAATTGTATGTTGATAATTGGAATAATTGTGCTTGGTAACTGTTATATGATTGATCGTTGCTTTGGAAGTCTTTCTGTTTAATTCTTATTCGAGCTCATGCCTGTTAATGATCCCGCCCCAAAACATAGTCTAGTATATATATGTTTAGTTTGATTATTCTGTTCCGTCAGACTCGGTACCTTACGAGGATAAAAAGTTGGCATTTCATCTGTTCAGACTCGGTACCTAACGAGGATAAAAAGTTGGCATTTCTTCTGTTCAGACTCGGTACCTAACGAGGATAAAAAGTTGGTATTTTTTTCCGTTCATACTCGGTTCACAACGATTATAAAAAGTAGGCTTCGTCAGACTCGGTGCGTAATGAGGATAATAAGTTGGCATTTCGTTCGTTCAGACTCAGTTGGCATTTCGTTCGTTCAGACTCAGTACCTAACGAGGATAAAAAATTGTTATTCCGTCCGTTCAGACTCAGTTTCTAACAAGGATAAAAAGTTGAATTGAGTTAAAGACTGTGTAAGAATCAGAAGAGAAGGCATTAAAAAGGACATCTATCAGAACTGACAGAATCACCCTTCTACAGACCTCATTCTATTCTTTCCAAGTAACAATTTCAGCACCTTCAATGTTAGTAGGAGTTTATACAGGCTTGTCTTTCTCAACCTTATTCATCAAGCCCCTCATTAACAACCAGATTTTCATACGATGTTGCCAGAGTTAGAAGTACTGCCCAGGACCAAATTTATCTGACAGACCAGTCATGTCAATCATGGATTTGAACTTAACGGATTGAGGTGGATTTGCCATTGTAATCAGTTATTGATAATGGAATAATCTCTTGAAGATTGTTAGCAGCAATAGGTTCGTTTCAGTTAAATTCGATAGAATTAAACACGTAATCCACTAACAGAATTAATTATAAGTAACAATTAAATCGACAAGGCTAAATAAATAAAAAAACAGTAAATCAGCCAGAAACATGAAAAATAACACTGTATCAGTTTATAATAAAAAACAAAAAATTTAGGAAAATACCTATACCAGAAGATAGAAATTTCAGATACGTGAAAAACCAAATCGTATTTGGTAACCAACCGAATCACCAGTTGAAACTGGTTTGTCTACAAGAGAATATTCGCCCTACTTATCGGTGCAAAAGTGAATAATCGGAACTTCTTCCAAGATAAGACAGTCCAGATATGCAACAGCGCACACCGAATTCGATCAGCTAGAAAGCTCCTTAGTTCGCCCAAGAAATCACCGAATAATAATAATAATAAAATAATACTTTAAATGACAGGAGAAGACAAAAGCTAGAAACCTAGCTTTTAGTTTTTTTTTCGTCCTTATCTTCTTTTCAAAGAAAACACAAGGCAGTATAATTCTTTTCCTTTCTTGCCATTGGAGTTGTGGTACGATTGAAAAGGAATTCACTTAGGATATTTAATATTCAAAACTCAATTGTTGTTTCAAGCCAATTCTTTGTAGACACAAAGTTATTCTCAATGTAGCCACTCCAACAATCCCCCACAAATCCATAGTAAATTAGCATCCGGAATTAACATTAATTTGATTTCAATGACGGTACCTTCCGATTTGAACCACTGCCTAAGTATCCAACTTATTCCCCCACAAGAGCATATGGACTGGAGCCTTAAATCTGAACCTTGGATGTACCGACGTCCATTGGTAACAACAAATTAATAAGGCTACGGAGACAATCTTTAGGGTTGACATGTTATGGCCATGTGTCCGATCCTGTCTTATAAGTGTATTCAGAGAAAATCCCGTTATCTTAGTTGCGGCCTCACAACAACACTCACATAGTTGGCAATCTCCTAGGATGCACTGCTAACATCCTGTCTAAAAGACTCGATTCCATTCAGAGCACAAAAACTCTTACTAGATTTGCAACTACGCACCTTTTAGGCTTACAGGGGAATAGACTCACAGATATATAAGTATCAATTAGTATATAAGGTGCCCGATTTATACAACATTGAACCACCTTGAAAGATCTCCACTTGGTCGGTTGGGTTGCCACTGAAGGTGAAGCATTATTGAGTTTTCAGTCTCATCCCCAACCTGGATTTTAAGAATAGAGTAGTTTCTAATCTATTTGTTAGAGAGTCAACTATATTATCTTTGGATCCAACAAAACCAATAGACATCACCCTATCAGACACTATTTCCCTTGGTACTTTTTATCTTAGCAATTGTACTTTGACTTTCGGTTATACTTGGTACTCTTTACTTAGTAGTTGTACTTTGACTATCACAATGCACAGATATGGCAGGAATGGGTTTGCTGACCATTGGCAAAGAAGACAAAAGTCTATACAACCACTCAGCTTCCGTTCCAGTAGTATCCAAGGCACATAACGCAGCCTCAAAAGTGGACTGAATTATCAAAGTCAGTTTACATGACTTCCAGGCGACACCACCTCCACCTAAGGTAAAAACATATCCAGTGCAACCATTGCTTCCAGAGTTTTTGGCTATCCAGCTTGCATCACTACACCCTTCGAGTACTTCAGGGAATTTCTCATAATGCAGCCCAAGGGAAATAGTTCCCTTCAGGTACCTAAGTACCATATTCAAGGCCTCCCAATGAGTCTAATTAGGACAACTTGTATATCTAGCCAACTTAGACACAAAAAATGAAATATATGGTCTAACTCCATTTGCAAGATATTGTAAGCTGCTTATTATCTGAGAATACCTTAATTGAGACACATGAACACCACTTTCATTTTTGAATAAAGCTACAGAAAGGTCACTTGGAGTTTTAGCAATTTTTCAATTCTGATAACCATATCTCTCGAGAATGTTCTTCTTAACATAGTGAGACTGGGAAATGGTTATCCTTTCAGTTGAACGAATCAACTTCAGGCCAAGTATCACACTTGATTCTCCCATATCCTTCATTTCAATCTTACTATTTAAGAATGACTTATTCTCATTAATAATCTCAATATTTGACCCAAAACAACAAGATATCATCTACATACAGACATATAACAATAATATAATCACCTTTAACCTTATAGAAAACGCACTTGTCATTCTCATTCGTAGTGAAGCCAAATGAGAAAATAGTTTTATCAAATTTTTCATGCCATTTTAAGGGTGCTTGTTTTAGTTCATATAAGGACTTAACAAGTTTACTGACCTTTTGCTCATTTCCTTTGGCTGCAAATCCTTCAGGCTGATTTATATAAATCTCTTCTTTAAGATCTCCATGAAGAAAAGCAATTTTCACATCCATTTGATTGATGATGAAACCACGTATGGAAGCCAATGCTATAAGCACAGGATTGCAGTCAACCGAGCAACAAGGGAATAAGTATCAAAGTAATCAATCCCCTGTTTTTGTCTAAACCCTTTGACAGCTAATCTGGCCTTATACTTATCAATGGTACCATCTAAGTTATATTTCTTTCTAAAGACAAATTTGCATCCAATAGTAGTACACAGGAGGGAGATCAACTAATTCCCATGTCCAATTAGAGGCAATAGAATCCATCTCACTTTTTATAGCAGCTTTCCAATGCTTAGCCTCATGAGAGGCCATAGCATCCTTGAAAGTTAAAGGTTCGTCCTCAAAATTGTAAGTGACATAATCACTTTCAAAGTCCTTGACTACCCTTGCATCATTTTCTATCGATATATCCAACATCAAATCATGTAGAGATATTTCCCCTTTCTTGTGTTTGAGTGTCATACCGAACTCCTCCCAAGACTTAGGAAATTTCTCTAATATTGACAAAACTTGAAATTTCTCGGGAAGCTTCATATTCGATTCAGAGAGGAAGAGAATAATCAATTGCAGATCATGAATTTGTTCAGTTACAGACTTTCCCTCAATGATATTATACTTCAAGAATTTAGAAACATGATACCTCTCAAGACCTTGATCATCAGTATTATAATTCTTATTCAACTCATCCCAGATAGCTTTTGCAGTGTAAGAATCAGAAGAGAATGCATTAAAAAGGACATCTGCCATAACTACAAAATCACCCCTCTAAAGACCTCGTTCTATTCTTTCCAAGCAACAATTTCAGCACCTTGAATGTTAGTAGGAGTTTATACAGGCTTGTCTTTCTCAACCGCATTCATCAAGCCCCTTATTGACAACCATATTTTCATACGCTGTTGCCAGTGTTTGAAGTACTGCACATGACCAAATTTATCTGGCAGACCTGTCATGTCAATCATGGGTTTGAATTTAACGGATTGAGGTGGATTTTCCATTGCAATCAGTTATTGATAATGGAATATTCCCTTGAAGATTGTTAGAAGCGATAGGTTCGTTTCAGTTAAATTCGATAGAATTAAACACGTAATCCACTAACAGAATTAATTATAAGTAACAATTAAATCGCCAAGGCTAAATAAATCAAAAACAGTAAACCAGCCAGAAACAAGAAAAATAACACTGTATTAGTTTATAATAAAAAAATAGGAAATACTTGTACCAGAAGATATAAATTTCAGATAAGTGAAAAACCAAACAGTATCTAGTAACCAACTGAATCACCAGTTGAAACTGGTTTGTCTATAAGAGAATATTCGCCCCACTAACCGGTGCAAAAGGGAATAATCAAAACTTTTTGTAAGATAAGACAGTCCAGATATGCAACGGCGCACACCAAATTCGATCACCTAGAAAGCTCCTCAGTTCGCCCTAGAAATCACCGAAAAATAATAATAAAATAATATTATAAATGACAGTAGAAGACAAAAGCTAGAAAACTAGCTTTTATTTTTTTTCAAAGAAAACACACGGCAGTAGCAAAAGTAAAGAAAAATGTATATATAATTCTTTTACTTTCTTGCCGTTGGAGTTGTGGTACGATTGAATAGGAATTTAATTAGGATATTTAATATTCAAAATAATATTAAGGTTTCCTTATATTTCAATGTGGGATTCATATTAAAATATGAGTTTTCATATCTTAAAACTTCAATTGTTAAGATAATTGACTATTGATTCCCATTGCTTAAGTGCAGTGGCGGCTATGAGGGTGTGCGAGATGAGTGACCGCACAGGGCCTCCAAAAATTCGGGGCCTCAATTATTTATTTATTTATATATATACTTAGCAAAAAAATCTGAGCCCTAATTTTTTTTTGTTTATATATATACTTAGCAAAAAATTCGGGGCCCCAATTTTTTTTTTTTTTTTGTTTTTTTTGTTTATATATATACTTAGCAAAAAATCCGGGGTCCCATTTTTTTTTTTGTTTATATATATAATTAGCAAAAAATCCGGGGCCCCAATTATTTATTTATTTATATATATACTTAGCAAAAAATCTGAGGCCCCAATTTTTTTTGTTTATATATATATATATATATATATATATATATATATATATATATATATATATATTTAGCCTAAAATTTGGGGCCCCAAATTTTTTTCGCACAGGGCCTCGGATATGTTTTAGCCGCCCCTGCATAAGTGGCTTCTGCTAAAGTCATAATTCACTATCTGCCGTGTCAAAAACAAAACTCAATTGTTGTTCCAAACTAATTCTTTATAGACACCAAGTTATTGAGTCTCAAAGTTGCCACTTCAACCGAAACCCCGTCAATTTACGTTGTTCATTCCGTATGCAAGCTCAATAGGACATTCATTAACAAACATAAATAGCTCTTAATCATTTATTCAAACTCAAATTTTATGTGTTATTCAATCACAATTAGAGTAAATAAACAAACCTAAATCATCACTAGTCAGATAATTTTGCTTTATGGCCGGCTGAGTAAGATCTGATTTGGCAGTTAATATTGTCGTGACACTGTCATGTCACCTCCTCGTTACGTGGTGTGACACAAATATTTTTAAGTCCTCAACAATATGAATAATTTTTGAGTCACTTATCTTGTCAAATTAGTAAAACTAACGCAGATCCCGACTACTTATTGACATGCATTTGACACGTGGAAAAAGTATAAATGTCAATTGACCATAAACAATTTTCATTTTTGGTCAAAAAATAATTATTTAAGTCATTTGTATCTATAAATAATTATAGGACAACTGGTACTGTCAAACTAGTGAAATTGCACCGGTTTTTTGTGGCGGGTGGTCATGTGTTGTACACATGTAATCTGATTGTGGGAAAATGTTAGAAGTGATAAGTTCGTTGCAATTAAATTTGATAGAATCAAATACGTAATCATATTCTTAATCAGAGACACTAACAGAATTAATTATCAATAATAATTAAATCGTCAAGGCTAAATAAATCCAAAATAGTAAACCGGACAGAAACAAGAAAAAATAACACTGTATCAGTTTATAATATAGAAACAAGAAATTTAGGAAAATATATGTATTAAATGATAGAAATTTCAGATACGTGAAAACAAAATCGTATTTGCTAACCAACCGAATAACCAGTTGAAACTGTGTTGCCTTCTAAAAATATTCACCCCACTTACCGATGCGAAAGGGAACAACAAAACTCCTTACAGGATAAAACGATCTAAATCTACAACGGCTAATACCAAATTCGATCACCTCGAAAGTTCTTCAGTTTGCCCGAGAATCACCGAATAATAATAATAATACTATAAATGAAAGGAGAAGACAAAAGCTAGAAAACTAGCTTTTAGTTTTTTTCGTAAACACACGGCAGTAGCAAAAGTAAAGAAAAATGTATATATAATTCTTTTCCTTTCTTGCCGTTGGAGTTGTGGTACAATTGAATAGGAATTCAATTAGGATATTTAATAGGAAAATGATTTACTCCTAAAATTTTGGGAATAGAAATCCTAAATCCCCAAATTGAGGGTTTTAAATGACTATCATACCCTTTCAGTAATTTGAAAGATTAAATTTATTTTACATTTATTTTTAAATACCCTACTCTACCAACCTTTTATGCTATATCATCTCTCTCCTTCTTCCTGCTTTATTCTCATAAACAAGCTTCCAAAGGTTTTCCATGTTGTCTTCAAGAAGAAGATGATCCTTAATCGCCGGCAGAACCCCGATTAACCGCCGGAAGAGCCGGCAAAATTTCCGGATAATCGCCGGCAGAACTCCGGTTAAACGCCGGCAGAGTCTTCAGTTTTTCGGTTAATTGCCGCTTGTAGCCTGAATTTCTTCAACATTAAGGATATGGGCAAATGCATTAATCACTTCATCGACAAATTCTACCCCAGGCATACAATTCCTCGTATCCTTCCTCCTCAACAGTCCGCACTCAAAATCAAACATAACAAGAGTTCTGAAATTAAAAACATGTGTTTTGTAATGAAGAACGTGTGTTCACTATACATGAACAAATGTTACTGCAAGAGAACATGTGTTCACTACACATGGAGAAATGTTCACTGCACGAGAACATGTGTTCACTACACAAGTTCTTGTGTTAACTGCCCAAGAACATCCGATAAAATAAAAAGTTAAAGGAACTTACGGATCTTCTTCGCTACATGCATAATCAACCAACGCAATCTCATTCTTCGTCAGGTTAACATCATATTTGGTTTGAGTAATGAATGGAGAATTGAGTATTGACCTGTTGGGCATCACTAGCCTGTTGTCCTTCACCAATTGCGCAGTGTCCGGGCCAACCGTACCGCTGACCGATTCTGACTGGACAGCACCGAGATTCATGGAAACACCAATTGCCGGTGTCTTTTCATTTACCTCACTGCTCCTCACAAGCTCTGCAGGAGCCTCCTCTACTTCAACAAAGTCACTCCTCGCAGCCTGTGCAGGAGTATCCTCTATCACTTCCTCAAAATCAACAGTGTTTGCTTGATTTGGGACCTGGGTTTCCAAATCTGGCATAACGAGGTCCCTTTGTCTCAATCAGAATCCTCTTCTCCAGACTAATTCATGAGATAAAAGTTTTAATTAGTCAAAGAAATGGGTTCTGAAAAACAGAACATGTCTTCGAAATACAAAAACATGTGTTCTGAGAGTAAGAACATATGTTCTGGATGGCAAAACGCATGTACTCAAATTGAAAACACATTTTCTTATAACAAACAATTAATGTATGACCTTACATCCTTGTAAAAGTGGAGTACCTCACGAACAATTGCGTCGGCCCGTTTCATAACCATAAATTGGGCTAAGTCGGTTTCTTCATAAGTGAACTCCACATCCAGCTCTTTGTCAGCCTCATCACCAATCTCATCACCCGCACTCTCAGCCTCACTCATCTGATACCTCTTCCTCTTCTGGTGTTGTCTACCCCTCTTTGCATTCTCAGGCCACTGACCCAGCGGGGCGCTATCGTCTGATTGTTCCAACTGGTCATCATTAACAAAATCTCTCAAATTGTTAATTTTTTGGTTTATTTCAACCAGCAAACGCCGCCTTTTCGCAATTTCATGGGTAAGCCTTCTTCTTTGAGCCAGAAGTTCCGTAACTTTTGTGTTTTCTGCCGTTGTTTAGTGCTGGCGAGAAGGAGAGCTTCTCGAGAATTACTGAAATTCCCGTCTGGGAAAAGAAAACTAAACATACTATTCATATTTTCTCGGTCGCAAAGTGTACAACTAAGGGCCTCAACCTGTACATGGTTTCCTGTCAGGAAATCCAAAGAAGGTACCTGAAGGGAACAAATTGATGTGTTAATATAAATTTCGCTCCACATGAACATGTGCACAAAGAACACAAACATATTCTTTGAGTCTACTCATGTTCTCTTTCCAAGAAGTACAGTTGTTCTCCTTCTAAGAACACATGTTCAGTGACCAAGAACATGTGTTCACGTATCAAGAACACATGTTCAGTACCCAATAACATATGTTACCTTAACAAGAAGATTGGTTAACAGAATAAATAACAACCATACCATTAGAAAGTGCATGTCTGCCGGAATCCTGTAAGTTCTTTGCGTTCCGGCAACCACTTTCGGATTGTAAAATTCAAGTGCCGCATGAACACATTCACAAATAAAGACTGCCCAGTTGTAGTTTTTGCCGTCTTTAAAAACCATAGCATATCGCACACTGACCATTCCACTGTTGTTGGCAACAAACAGACGGCTCAATAAGTATAGTCCGTATAAGGTGACCCATCTCTCATGTGTCGTATGTAGTTCTAATCTAAGTAAATCATATACTATATGCTCATCTACATATCCTTTGTTCGAACATGGAAGATCCAAAAATGTCTCAGCAAACTTCTTCACCTTTTCTATAGGGATTAATTTCTCAAGCTCTTTATGAGAGGGTACATGTTGAAGCCCCATTGGCACACCATATACCCTGTGCACGTGTTTTGCAGTTATGGTTAATGCATTGTCGTTTGCAAGCCTGATGAATCTGGAAGATGCATCATAGTGCTTAATGGCATGTTTCAGCCATTCTTCATGAAAGCCAAAGAGTTTCAATGTCAACCCTAGAAATCCAGCTTTCTTCAAAAGATCCATCTTTTCTTCATTCCGTTCTCGATTTGCCAGCAATATTTCATTTAAAGCTATGATATTCTCTGTAGAACAGAGAAATTCCCATTTCTTTTTCTGTGTTGTGTCTGCAGAGGTAGACGGTGGTGTTGTCATCGTTTTAAAAGATTTTTTGAGAAGAAGAAGAAACTAGATGAAGAAAAGGTGTTTTGTGTGAAGAATATGTGTTCTTGCAGAGAGAATACAAGATTCTGGTAAAAAAATTAAAATTAAAGAAGAAGGAACAAGGATGACGACAGAAGAAAGAAGGAGGTAGAAAGGCGTCGTTTTGGGTTTTTTCAGCCGTTTTCTCTCTCCTCGGCAACCCAAAGTAGGTGAAGATTGCGTGTCCCTTTTGTTTTTAATTCTTGTTTATTGTGAGATTACATATGTACCCTTTTACCTCTCTTTCATTAATTGTAAGTTCGTCATTATCCTCAATTTCCAGCATCATCACCTATCATCATTATCACCAATGGTTTCTCTAATATTTTTGCAAGAATTATGTTGTTAGAATATCATTCGACTGTAAAATATCGGGAATTTTTTTTTGGGTGGTTGGTTTAGGAAGAGGCAATTATTTTGCTTAATCAATCGCAAAATGGGGGGATATTAAGGACCTACGGACGTAAAATAAATATTATTTATTTTTAAAGGTAGCCAAATCAAACTAAATGTGCAAATAACCAAGACATAAAAAAGGTGTAAGCTAACACAATAATAAAATTAATAAAAAGCAGCAAATGATGAGAACCAGACAATAAAAAGAAGCAGAAATATTACAACTAGTAAACCCCATGGAGATCACCCCCCTGAAGTCCCATAACCTTAAAATGCACTCAATCTACTGATGTGATGGAATACTATTAGGTTTTGTCAGTTTCGAGGCTCACGGATCAGGTGCGGAATAGACAAATGTTCCGCACCTGCTGTACAGACTCCCAGCCGTCGGATGAGATTTTTTAACAGTCCAGATCTCGAGACAGAGAAAATTTTCATTTAATACACAAATTCACATACTTTCCAAATCGCGGATGGACGACCCAAGTATGTGCCGCCTAAGCTGCAAAAAAAAGTGTAACCCACTGTTACAAGGCGCAATGTTCCGAGACCCCACCAACTGCATTCATTAATTGTAATTCATGAATGTCCAGTATCATTTTCCTTCCTTGTTTATAACCTCATCACCTTTCATCTCCTTTCTTACCTTTTCGTGATCTTTCATATTCTTTCTTCAAAATCTGCAAGCTCGGTTTATTCCCTTTTCATCATTATTCTCACTTTAAATTTCTTCCTGTGAGAAATAATTTTCTTTGCCATATCATATCAAGTCGGTTTAATCAACAATGGTTTCCCTACTATCACTTCCTCAAGAAATTCTTACCAAAATCCTTGCTAAGGTTGCAGAATCATCATTCGAGGAATTGTTGAAACTAAATCGATGTAAGAAATTTCTTAATTTTGTTTTTGTCATTAAAAAAAATATATTTTTATTGTTCCTTTGATCCTCCTTGTTTGTAGTTGTAAAAAGTTCAACAACATACCCTAGGAAGAAGAAACAATCATCTATCAACGTGTGTCTTTCAATGGATTTGGGCGTTGGAAATACGGGGGTGAACCTGAAGACTTCTATAGGAAGTGCGTCGAAAGTAAAAACCCTGAAGCACTTGACATGGAAGGAGTGGTACATATTGAGAAAAAAAAACCTAGGTCTTAAAAAAACCTTTTCTGCATAACTTTTTCTATTATTTCGAACACAATTATATTTTCAGAGTTAGGATGTTCATACTATTTCTGCCATTTGTTATTTAATTATATATCTGCCATTTGATATTTAAGTATATTTTCTAAGATGATGTTGATAAAATATCATTATAATGTTTGGTTAGGATCTGTTTTTCGTGGTTTGTTTGAAGACGCAATTGTTTGCCTCGGTGAATCTAAAAATGGGGGATGTTTGGCAGCATCATATGCAAAATCAATGTTTTTATTTTATTTTAAATGGGGGCTTTTACAAAGAAGATGGGATACGTGTGTTGGGGAAGATGAAAAAATCCAAAGCTTTGAGGAGAAATGTGAGAGAATGGCGTGAGAAATTAAAAAGTATCACAATATTATGTTGGTCAAGTACTAAATATGTGAGTGGTGATCCTCCGACTTGTTGCACAATAGGTCACCCAGTAATGAATCTAGGATGGGAGGAGTTTGAGAGTAACGAAGATGATATTATTTGTGAAGCTTGTTCTTGTGATTTAGAAGTGAATTATATTTATAAATTCCTAGTACGGTCTTTTTAGTTATGTAATGTGTGAATTAACAAGACATTGTATTTTCGATGCCCTTTTGGGTTTGGGATTAATTTTTTGTTTTGCTATAAAAAAATTTCGTCGCGGCATGTTTTACAACAAGTACCCATGCATCATCATAACTTGTGATATTCGTCCAACAACATAATTAAAAATTCAAGTTAATGTTTCAGTGACATTTAGTTAGACAATAAACACAGTACATTCATTAGACGGGGCAATATTTTTTAATTTGTAGTGGATTAATTGATGGTGCATCCTAAATATTGTTTATTAAAGGGTAATAATCCTGTGTAACAAAATTTTGTATCTATACATGTACATTCAATTAACATAATCCGAAATTAGGGGATATATATTTAATATTCTGGTTTTTTTTGTAAAATTTTTCTATTTCTATTTTTAAAACCAAATTTTAGTCCAAACATGTAGTAATTTTCAGTGACGGATCGAAATTAAGGAAAAAAAAATTCTTTAATTATATATGATGTATTTTACTCCATTTAGATAATAAATGTATACATGACCCAGTGAATTATTGTGTATACCAAATGACCCCAGTGATTTTTTTTAATTATATATGATATATTTTACGCCATTTAGATAATAAATGTATAAATGCCTGCGGTCAATTGTTGTGTATATCAAATGACCCCAGAGAAATTTTTTTCTGGATCCGTCACTGGTAATTTTGGAATAGTTCTTCCAACAGTTCATTTTCCCAGTCGCAAACGTATTCATAAGTTTTAAAATTAATTAATGAGATGAAGTGCAAATAACCATGACAAAAAGAGGTGGACATATTAGTAATAATTAAGTTACGTAAATAAAAAAGTTTAAAAAAGAAAACAGCAAATACAGATTGATATGAAAATAAAAATAAGAAGAAATATTACAACTACTAAGCCCCATGCAGAAGGCTCCCAAGCACCACACCCACATCCTCACCATGCATCCTCAGAACCCGTTTGGTAGCCAGATGAAGAGTGAGATGGTACCCCATAATTCCTATCACTATCATCTGAATCGTAGATTATAGGGTTCAGTGGCGACCCTAGTGGCGAAGACGCGGGGGGTGGTAGGATGGTTTGAACTTTCACCCCGAACACGAGGTTGAAGGACCGATGGAGCATGAGATCGTTCAAAGAAAAAACGTGGGTTGTGCCTTTGGGTGGGTGGCGTGGTGACTGATAAAGGGGATGTTGGTGAACCGGTTAGAACCAAGGCCGGTCCATGTACTTCAAAACTACGGCGAGCAGTAGTTGTTGTAGCCAAGACCGCATGGGCCGGGACACGTCCTAATAAATTACAAGACACGAGATAGGATCTCCTACGATCCCTACCGCCGTTTAGGAATCGCGCAGGAAGACATCTGCCGGAGGGGAATATTGGGGATCTCATTTTTATTGGTCTTGATATGGAAGGACATTTCAGACTAGATGGGGGCGATAAGGACCGTTGGTTTGTGATCAATCTAAACATGCGCCTAGTGATCAAAAGATGTTCATCCGAGGCAATTATTTTTTGGACGTCGTTTATTCCTATTTCCTCCGTCAACAACTCTAAAAGCCTTCTTATTTCAAAGCTTTCAAATAAATAATCAACATCGGCGAAGTCAAACTGACCTGTTTTGGTCGGTTCGGGGTTTTCCATTGGCTGTTTTCTGTTGTTTCGATTGGCCATTACAAAAATAAAAGTTTGATAGAAGGGATTACTAATTTAACAATGTTGATGTGATAGACAAAGTTTTGTTTATCTTGTGATTTGCAAGTAGCTTTTATCCCCTTTTTATATGTAAACAATGTAAGCTGTCCTAAACCTGATACTTACTGTGTAAAATTGGTACACAAAATATCATCTCAGACAAATGGATTTGATTGACAAGGGAGAGAAATTTAATGGTGGTAGAGAAGGAAGGTGAAATAGTGGCAGCCATGAATGCTTAGGAGGGGGTGAGTTTATGATGATCTTAGGAGGTAAAAAGCCGTGAATGCCTAAAAAGTCTTGTTCTAAATTTATGGCTACACTACCCAAAGCAAAGTTGAAGTGACTAAATCGGCTAAGAACAATATATGAATGGCTGAAGTGACTTGGGGAAGTTGTTTAAATCCTCCTGCTCCAGTGGTAGTACTGCTTCGTGCGGTAGACAATAAGGTCCATTCGATCAATAATTTAAAGGTTGTTCTCGTTTGGTGTAAGATGATTTTGTTAATAGTAACAGACAAAATTGCATCAAAGGAAAAAAAATATCCACAGACAAATATTATCTAGGCCGTCAAATGTTCGATCAGACAAAGAGATCTGTTTAGAACTGGGCGTATTAACTGTTGTATCGCACTAAAGATTTTTCCCAACCACACTTGTTCCGTTTCCAAAAACACATGTTATTCTTCAAAGAACACACGTTCTCCGTCCAATAACACATTTTCAGTTTCCAAGAACACATGTTCAGTTTCCAAGAATACATGTTCTCATTACAAGCACACTTGTTCTCTTTCCGAGAACACTTGTTTTCTTTCGAAGAACACATGTTCCGTTACCTAGAACACATGTTCTCCGTCAAATAACACATGTTCTCTTTCCAAGAACACTTGTTCTCAATCCAGGAACACATTTTCTCATTACAAGAACATATGTTCTCTTTCCAAGAACACTTGTTTATGTTTAGTCTATACATGTTCCGTTTCCTACAACACATGTGGCCTTTAAGAAAATTTGATGTGATCCTTCCAACAACAAACGTTCTCTTCGGCAAAAAAACATGTGCTCACACCATATACGCATGTGCTCAAAGATTAATTGTAACTATGTTGGGTGAAATGATTTGATTCAACATTATATGGGTTACGGGTATAACATATATTTTCTATACAAACGTTTATAGTAAATGATTAGGCTACACATTGGAGGGGTTAGTGGCATAACATAAGGAAAAATGACATCAAATAGGATAAATGAGTTGGGTACTGATTAATCAAATAGAGTTTAGTAGTACATTCATACACAATTATCTATTGCAGACATTGAAGGGTCGACTCTTCACTACTTAGATTAAAATGAATATTTGTTGCAGTCTACACCAATATACTTCATTTAACTAATTTTACGTATAATCTTCAATTAAACAGGGATTTAACAAAATCTCTTTGGTGTATTTATTGATTTAAATGAGTTTCTAAATTTTAAAGTGAACAACTATCACTAATTATTAGATGAACATACTTTTGAACTTATATTTTATAAATATGTGTTTGTGGGGGAACCTCAGAATGTTTAAAAATTTAAATTGGGCTCAATAGGTAAATTAAAACTAATATTGGGTTCAATTGTAATACGTTTTTGGTACTAGTCGAGCTCATTTTATAAGACTTAAAAATTTAGTTTACACAACGTAATAGATTAGAAGTACTTAGGGTTGCAATTTAATACTCATAAAGGTCCTAGGGTTAAAAAAATTCTAAGTATGAAATTGTTAACATGTCATCGATACGGATTACCCTAGAGTATAATCCCGATCGTCAAATATGTTGATCGAACGGTCTATGTAGCAGTCATGTATCATGTTGTGGTCTTCATAATTCCAGTATAGGTCGAATGCATAATACTTCTGTGTAGTTAAACGCGGTAACATTAATGAAATATCTTATCCACTCCCATTTACCAATAAAACATCATTACGGTAGGAGTTAATGTCTTTTGGGAGCTCGAGGGATAGACCAAATCTGTGAGAATAAATTAGAGAATAAAACGACATCATGGGGTCGATTTCCCATTAAATATTTACTTATTCAAAGTCATAATTAATGGGAAAGTCTTTTTGAATTACGAAATCTCAGTTGTATATCCCATATTCTCCGGTAAACCTTTCTTTTTTGCTTGTTTAATCTGTCGTTCATCGTATCTATTCTCAGATTTTGTTCATGGAATTATAAAAAAAAAAAAAGACTTAAGGATTTGGTTGTTGGAATTATAACAAAAAACGTACTGCATAACATTCAATGTTCTCTTAATACATTGTCAAATGTTTATCATTCACAACACTAAAAACTGGAAATAAAAGTACTTAGTTCTTATTTGGTCCATACCCAAGTGTCATTCTTCTTCACATAATCTTGATGCTGACGAATCTCTGACATGGAAATGTCAATAACTAGTCCAAGATAGTGCGGAAATGCAACAACACATGCATTTTTGCAGTGTTTAAATCCAATAATAAAAATGGACCACCAACCATTATTCCAATAAACATCGACATATTCACCCACTGAAAATGACATCGCCCTCTCTCTTGGTGGGATTGGCCTTATGAACTTGTGCTGAACCACCTCTATTAGAGTTTTGTTTTTCAAGTCATTTACAAGGGTCTCAAATTGAACCACAAATTTCGGACTCCCTGGAATTGGACAAATTATTTCAGCACAGTACATTGAGCCGCGATAATCTGGATCATTTCCGATAACTTCCACCTTGTCACCGATATTAAACAATGGAAGTTCTTCAAAATTGGACATTCTTTCAGTTGTTACTTAAATAAATGTGTTGAATTTTCCAAAAGATTTCATTCACTTAAATAGATACAACTGAGAATTTGGTGGTTTTTAATTTATTGAGAATTTGAAAATCTGCCATTAATTGGGTTGGGTCTCCAACACAGGCGGCTTTTGACCAGAAGGAGATGTGGGACGAAAGTTATTGCGGGTAGGTGGTGGCCATTTAAACGAGATATTATCACACCACATCACTTCATTCCAAATCGAATAGAGTAACCCATTTTTGGACAACTGTTCATCCATTTTGTGGTAAACTTCTTCAACCTTTAATTTCTTTTTCTAATATATATATATATTATTTTTTTTGTGTTTGTTAAATTTAACATTAATTTATTTTCCAAAAAAATAGTTAACAGTTCAAATGTCTCGTTAAGGCGCAACTCTTCAATTACCAATTCCAAAGTACAATATCGGTGATAGAGTTGAAATAATTGGACATGAAATAATTTATGTTTGTGTTGACAACCAGTGTATCTGTGATAAGAATATTTTTAATATTTCACCATTTTAAAGCCGACAAACATTGCCGATTCATATTTGAGCAGCAAGATAGTTCCATGATTTCTCTCGTACACGGATTAAAAGAAAAAATAATACAAGACTAATAGATTGTTCAAGTCTTCAAACATACATTAAAAAGAATTAAAATAAGGAAAAATGTAATAATTTTTAAACTCTTATTCTTTTCTTGAACAATTTTCCGAACATGCTTCAGTTCGTCTTTCACCCCTGCAAATTCGGTTTGTAACCATTTCATACCTCCTCCAGAATAAACGATGTATCTTTCGTATTCATCCTCAAGCCACCTAAAAAAATTACATCTGGCATGCATGTCCTATAAATAACAAAAAAACTGTCAACATAAAAGGCAGGAACACATGAAATCAAACTGGTGTTCATTCTTCTTTACCTTGAAAAAATGACAACCAAAGTATTTTTTTCTGTGTGCGCAGTTATGAGAAGGGATGGAAAATCACAGTGACAGAGTAGAACGCTGGACGGACCGCGAGTCCTAACTCCATTGTTTAAAGATGAACTTGACATTTTATGGAGAGAAAGGTTGGAGGGTAAGCTTTAGAAGAGGAAGTAATGAGAAATAGTAAGAATAGATCTTGATTGAGTTCTTTTTGTGTGGCATTAAAATTAAAATGACCGTCGGATGTATTACGATCAACGGTCAAGATTACACTCTAGAGTATATTCGGATTGATGACGTGGCTATTGATATCTTGTATAAATTACAACCCTAGGTCCAATACAATATATAAATTGGAACCCTATGTCCATTACAATATATAAATTGAAACCATTTTAGTCCTATAAATAATTACAAAGAGGTTCAAATGTTTTGAAGGAGATTTATTTCAGATGTACTTTTAAGTTTTATTTTTTACAATCGGATGCCTACATACTTTAATTTAGTTTAATTTAACTATGACAATCTAAGATATACTAACTAAAGTTTGATTGATAAAGACAGCCTCGCCGTATATATTTTCGTATAACTCACTTTGTAGTATATAGTAGTCGACGTGAGTATACACTAGGGTGTAAGATCATTATGTTAAACATTAGTAATAAACTATAGTGTATAGTCACATCGACTAGTATATACTACAATGTATCGTTATATAAACAAAATATAGCAATGTCGTATTTATCAAACAAACTTTAGTTAGTATATCTATAGCAATGTCCTAATCAATCAATTTTAGTATATTCGTCGTTGGTAATATTAAACATAATTCAATGATCAACGGGGAATCATTGCTAATTTTGAGTAGTACATCACTACTAAGTCCATGTTATAATCCACTCTAGTGTATTACAAAAGTTTACAATTGGAGAGCTGATGTTTGGTAAAGCTCAATTAACAATCAATGTGCATTTTGTTTTATTTCTGCAAAGTCTTCGTAGACGTAATAACAAGGGATGGCTGGTGGGCGGCTAGATCAGGAGATATATAGACTGTCTATTTCCTAGACTTTTGTAAATAAGTATTAGATTTTCATGTATCAAAACTCCGATTAGAACATGACTTGGAGTTTGTTGATGGTGTTTGGTGTTCTTTTTTATTTCGAAATTTATAGATTTATTCTCTATTTTTAACTTTGGTTAATTGTCTTGTTCTTGAAATTTAGGGAAATTCCCATTGTTTAATTTTCTTAATATATCATTATGTTGAATGTAATTAATTTTGGCGCAATATTTGACCAATGAGAAATTCAGACTAATCTGGATAACAAGTGATGTGACCACGGTTTTCAACTGCAACTTTAAAATCGGTCAACTTATTATAAGATGACATACAAAAACCATGAAGTCGGTGTATGATTCGAAAAATTTGGAAATTTAATATTATGGTTTCAACCCAACAAGAAAAAAGGAAATGGAAATAAGTTTGTTACAAAACAAAATAAACTCTTCAAAAAGAAGCAAACAATCAAAATGCTTAGACTATTCATTTTTGTAATTGATTTCTTTATATTTCTTCAGACGCTCCCTGGTTGTCACTCTCCGTCCTAAGCTGACTCCCAGATTCCGTTAGAATATAATCTCCTGCTTGAGATCCCTTCAAAACAATAATAATCATTATGATTAGTTAGTTTAATTTAAAAATAAAATAAATTACTAAACAATAATCGACCATAAAAAAGCAACAGAAGCTTGCTCCAGAGCTTATCATTTCTACCAAAAGAGGAGTATCAAGTATTTGAAACACAACCATATTATCATATTTCTAGTAAAAGAGCGATTAACGAGCGATTTCAAACGATTTACGAGCCATTTTACCGAATCGTAACCGGTTCGTTAACGAGTCGAGCGAGTTAGCGAACCGATTAACGAGCAATTTGCAAGTTAACCGATTCGCCAACAGCCCTACCCACAACCAAGAGGTTGCGGGTTCGATACCCAACTCACACAAAAAGGAATGATTTAATTTTCTATTCTTGGTTCCTCTTGTGTGGGTTCTTATACTTCCCTTCTTGGGGCACCCGCTAGTCGGGCTTCTACTACTCCCCTCACGAGGCACCCGCTTAGCCGGGCTTCTATCCGCCCTACATGGGCTCCTCCTCGGTCGACCTCCTCTGGTGAGGTCCAATAATAATAATAAAAAATCTTTAGAGTACGAGGAGAACCTGTCACTTTAAGCCACAGAAAATAATCAATTTTAACTAGAAATAACTAAAGTACAGTATTGCAATGAGGCATTAGCCTATTTCTTCTAATAGATAGCCTACCTATGTCATAAATAAATTCTCTAATAGTGATGTATTAGGTGGTAGAGGCCCTGAGTTAAATACATTTCTTACTTCTTCAACCCCTCTATTTCTCCTACTAGTGAGGGTCCAGGTAATCAAAGTCCTAGGTTCAAATACCATATCCATTTCTTAAATCATCTTATTTCTCTTAATAGATAGGTCTCTCCCCCTTAAATAAATAAATTAATTAAGAAAAAAACTAACTAATGTACAGTATATATCTTTAGCTTTCCTAGACAGGGACGAAGACAGAGGGGGTGGGGGTGGTAATCGTCCCCGCGATTCTAAAAATTAATCTACTTGCAAATTAATCTAAAAATTGATTAATCTCATTACATTATTCTTGTACCAAAAGATTTGCAAATTGATTTTCACTTCAATATTACATTCTGTTCATCACTTCCAGCATATTGTTCTTGAGATGTTGTGACTGAGCACATTCTAAACTTTTCAAAGCTGCGGTAAATCAAAATTACTCTACGTTTTATAATATGAGGCTTTTAGTTCACTTTATCATATATTAATGAAGGAAATATAAGGTCCATTTTTCTTAATAATACTTATAGGTAATTTGATTTCAAACCAGACTCAATGCAAGTGCGTCTTAAGTTCTTCGCTCAAAGGTTATGAAATATCCAGATTTTTCCTACTATATGTAATTTTTGGTATAACTCAGTGATATTCACATTTTCCTATTTTATTTAAATATTTAATATTAAAATAGAAAATGACAGATCAATCATCCAAAATACTCATCTTCAACTCCCACCACCATTTCTTATTATTATTTCCCTGGTACATGACTACAATCAACACATAAAATCCCTTTCTTGAAGCCGATCGACCAACGTGAAAGGAAACAAGTTGTACATTATAATAATGGATGGGTTATTATTGAGTGACGATTGAATATGAATCAGTCATAGAGAAATCAAACAAAATAAATAGACGTAGCAATACATGTTCTTGTAGTTGGATATTAGGTCACCTAGAAAGCTGATTTAAATTAAATATTACATTGTAGAAACCAAAAGTCTATAACAACCATTTTATGATGATTTGTTTTACTACTATCCAGGCTTTTCAATCCACGACCAGCCAAAACATGCATTAGGTGAATTGTCTCGTACCCCAATTAGTTGGGTCTTATTTCTATAACTAACCATTCAGAATTCGCAATTTGAATATATTTTTCAATTATATGTAGATGTTATATTGTGAATGGTTGAATACATGAATAAGAACAACATGGGGAACATTCAATTTTTTGAGTAACGAGTGAATACGAATCTGGCATATAAAAATTAAAGAAAATGTTTAACTTAACAATTACATTATAATTATAGACGAGTCATTATTGATTAACAATTGAATATTAATGTAGCATAGAGAAATCAAACAAAATAATTTAACTTAGCAATCCATTGTTTTCTAGTGGTATACGTTTGCATTCCAAAAGTCTATAGATCCAATCCACAAGCACCCAAACTTGCATTGGGTGAATTATTATAATATTCCAATTAATTAATCAGCTTTGGTATAGACGAGTCATTATTGAGTAACAATTGAATATTAGTGTAGCATAGAGAAATCAAACAAAATAATTTAACTTAGCAATCCATTGTTTTCTAGTGGTACGCTTGTATTCCAAAAGTCTATAGATCCAATCCACAAGCACCCATACTTGCATTGGGTGAATTATTATAATATTCCAATTAATTAATCAGCTTTGGCATAAACCGAGTATTTGCTTATCTAATTCTCTTTTACACCCTCACTATAATTTAAAAGACAACTTCTTCTTTTTTATAAAAGAAAGCCACCTGTTGTGGTGGGGGTTTGGAATGGCCCTACCCGTTTATTAAATGTTGGCCGAATAGCCGGTAAAGGTACATGGAGGGGGACTAAGCCAAAACCTTCAAGTAGGTGGAGACAAGTTCACTCCGTACATGAATGTGCTAAAAATATAAGAGAAAATAGCCCTAGTACATCCACCATTTACCAGAAGAAAAAATAAGAAGCCTATACAAATGTCTAGTGTAGCCGCAAATACGGCGTTCATAGTCTATCTAGAGTACATAGGCCCTGTATTGCTGATGGAAGACTGGAAAAACTATCAAAAACCTGCAACAAATGATTATCAAAAGAATAATTAGTAAGAGAATCTACTACCTGATTTGCTACCCTTGGTATAGCCGTGATGGTGATCGTTCCCAGAAGAACTTCCACGTCTTAGTAGAGAGAGTCCGACCGCCAAGAATTCACTTAGCCTTTCCTGATCGCCATGACTACAAAAGTAGAATCGGTTTGCACCTCTGATATTGTATAACCCTTGTCCCGAGAAATCTGCATTCCGAGTTGAAGCGCTTCCAATTCTGCTTCCGAATTGGTTGCCATGTCCGAGATATACCGCGAGAAAGCAGCAATGAATCGGCCTGTACCAGTCCGGAATATGCCCCTAACTCTAGTTGGTCCTGGATTCTCTTTGGCAGCTCCATCGATGTTTAAAAGAATGGTGCTAGCCGTGTGATCTTGTCGCCAACAAAAACTAGTGGGTCGCGGTCTTGACAGACTAGGAGCTGTGCAAGGAAGATCCAAAAATAAAATGCCCGCTTTGGAAAAGAATGGTGTAATATAATCATAAAAAAGAGTCTGAATTGACCGAATGAGGGCTTTGTCCCCTCATACACAAACCGGCATCTCTTGACCTTGAGAATCCATATAACAGAACTTGATAGGATTACAAATAATTTGTGTTTCGCTCCCCTTCCTTTGAACATCCAATAAGCAAGCATTTGATGAGCCGTGTCAAAATTACTAAAGTTCAAATGAGAACCAATCATACTCGCGGCATATCTCCACAATTGAGAAGCCCGGGTACAATGCAAAAAAATATGATCCCAATAATCCGGTCCCCGTAAACAAGAATAGCGAGAAGCAAGTTGATAATCAAACCGAATCCTAACATCATCAAGAGGCAAAAACATATTCCAAAATTTCCAAATGAACAAAGAGAGGGAGAGAGGCAAAAAACCTGACCAAGTGATTTTTCGAGTGCAAAGCAATGGAGGAGGAACACCGTGCAAGGCCATGGCTGACTTCAAAGTAAATTTTCCATCTGCTTCAGGGAGCTAGACTTGTTTATTCGAGCCAACAACAGGACGCAGACAGACCTCGGGCAGCAGCGTGCATAGAACAGGAAGCAAGTCCGCCAGATGCTCTGCCTCCTACCCTTGTACCGAGCAGTGGTCTTGTATCCGAGCTGTGAGCAACTCATCTAAAGCCAAAAATAGAGGAAAGGCCCGAGAAATACTCAGTAGTCCATGAATATTTTCAAAATACATAGAAGAATCACCTGCCCATACCAGTAGCCCCATGTTATCCTCCACAATATCTTTGACCTTAACCATACCACGCCAAGCCGGGGATACATTTGAGTTATTGTCTATCTCCACTTGAGAAATATGCAGCAAATCTCAGCCATACCGAGCTTCCAAAAAATCACGCCAAATGGAAGGAGCCGATCAAAATCGCCACCACAATTTACAATTGAAAGCTTTAGAATATTGCTCAAGTGTATGAAGACTTAAGCCATTGGCCTCCAGACTAACACAAAGACGACTCCAAGCCATCCAGTGGTGTCGTTCCACTCCATCCGAGTTACCCCGTAAAAACCTCGCCAAGATCCTCTTGATGTCCCTCAGAACCCGCAAAGGAGGATTAGAGATAACCAAAATGTCCAAAGTCATTGAAGAAAGAATATGTGATATTAGAATCAGTTTACCAGCCATGTTGAGTAGCCGTTGTTGCCATCCATCTACGCGTTTGCTTATATCATCAATTAAGTTTTGATAATACACCACTTTTACCTGTCCCGGGAAAATAGGCGAACCCAAGTAGATTATAGGGAAGGAAGATTGCACAAACCCAGTTGTCTCAGTCACCATTGCAACTTGCAAACTAGTCGCTTTAGAAGAAACATAAAAAGAGCTTTTGTGAGCATTAACTCTTTGACCAGAGACTTGTTGATAGGCTGCCAGAAAATCCATAAGTACCTTAAGGTTGTGTTTAGAGCCATTAGCAAATATTACTACATCATCCGCAAAATCCAAGTGTGAAATTCGCAAAAAACCTCGCGGTAAAATAAAGGGGGAGAGCAAGCCTTGATCCATAGCATGATTTAGGCCTCTTGATAATAATTCCGCCGATATGATGAATAGAAAAGGTGAGATCTGATCCCCTTGCTTCACTCCTCTTGTGGATTTAAAATAGCAATAAGGCTTGCCATTAATTAAGATCGAAAACCAATTTGCCCGAAGAGTATTGTTTATCAAGTGTATGAAATAAGCCGAGAACCCCAAAGCTCGCAAAACATTAATAAGATATGAGAGAGAAACCCGGTCAAATGCCTTCATCATGTCCAGTTGCAAAACAAGATTGCCACCTCGTACTTTCCTGTTAATACAATGAACCATCTCTGACACAAGCAAAATATTATCAGTAATACATCTTCCTTTGATACGCCCGGATTGATTACCTGATATAATAAGAGAGAGAAGATCTGTCAGTCTCATAGCCAAGACCTTCGAGATGATATTACTGGCAAAAGTATAGAGCGAGATTGGCCGAAAGTCCCCAAATGGGGACGGTGTGATGTCTTTGGGAATGAGAACAAGAAGAGAACTAGCCATCGTTTTTGGAATTGGAACCCCTGCCCAGAAATCACCAACTACTTGCACCACATCCTTTTTTACATTATCCCTGCAACACTGAAAAAAGCCTCTGTTGTAGCCATCTGGACTTGCAACATTGTCCTTATCTAATGAGAAAACTGCCCCTCACTTCCTCCTCGCAAGGAAATCGATCAAGTTCTTTATTAGTACATAAATCAATGCATGAAGGAAAAAGGTGTAGGTAAGGTTCCAGAGGAGCCGGAGCACTATCCTCAGTAAATAAATCCTCAAAAAATGCCAAGGCTACCTTGCCTATTTGAGTTTCATCTGTAATCCAAACCCCTTGAACATCTTGGATCCTCGCTAACATCATTTATTTGTGGCGATTTGAGCAATAAGTGTGAAAACATTTGGTGTTGGCGTCCCCCTCTTTAACCCATTTCAATCTTGACTTTTGTCGCCAGAAAGAGGCTTCACTCTTCAAGAGAAAAGAGTATCTTTGTTTGGCTGAATCAAGTTTGTCGCGATTCTCCACATTGCTATTATTTTCAAAATCTGCTTTTGCTGTTCTAAGATCTGCCTCGGCGGAAACAATGGATTCCCCCAGCCGCCCGAAATGTTGCTTATTCCATTCTCGTAATGGATGTTTGAGGTGTTTAAGTTTCATCATAAGAACTGTCAAGCCATTCCCCTCAATTAGCGCCTCCCAAGAAGCCTTAACCAAATCTTTGAATCCCGGGCCCCCAGACCACATGTTATGATAGCGAAATGCACTTCCTGAAGAAATTCCATTAAGTTTCAAAGATAAAAGAAGCAGACTATGATCCGACTCCGCTCTAGAAAGGTGATCCACTCGAGTAGATTAATAAAGGCCATTCCACTCACTATTAACCAACACTCGGTCTAACCGCCTTAGTAACGGCGTGGTGTGCTTCTACACCACGAATACATGCTCCCTGAGAAAAGGATCCTCCATTAAACTACAATCCGATATTGCCGCATTAAACTCAGTCATAGGTAGAAGTGCCAGTACCGAACCAGAACTCTCATTCAAAGTTGTCACAACATTAAAATCTTCGCCAAAGAGCCAAGGTCCAACTCGCCCCTCGACAAAGTTTACCAATTCTCCCCAAAGATCTCTTCTTAAAATATATGAGCATTTAACATAAACAATTGAACAAGACAAAGTGGTACCCGTAACAGATTTAAAACCCAAACGAACAACTTGTTCCAAATCACCAATAACTTCAACATCAAGCAGACCACTCCAGAAAATCCAAATTTTACTATTAATATTTCCATAACCATGATCAAAGCCCAACCGAGACGTAGTGATAAGTAAATCATCCAACGACAACATAGGTTCTAAATCAACAATCAAAGAAAGTTTATGTTCTTACTTCAGACAACTTTGGACCACATTAATCATGTAAATGTAACTACTGAAAAATAATTTAGGATTAAGGGACCATTAACAAACTAAATATCATTTCCTTTGACATTATTTTTACATCATGTTGGCATATGGCATACCAGCATATATTACATTGTTATATTCTTTAAATTTTATTTTTGTGCACAACCTACACAATCATTATTAGTTTTTTTTCCTTGGGGTCTTTTTAAATAATTGTTTGTATAAGCGTATGTTCTTATTTCTGTACACAAACACTCACAATTTACCATGTGTATATATAATTAGAAATAAATATTCACATGACAAATTTTAAGTGGATGAGAACAAAAATAAGAACATACACAAGTACAGATGATTTTCACTCATTTGGGAATGCCCAATCTAGACCTAAAATCCTCGATGCATGAGAGGTTTGGTTTTCTTCCGGGATCTCGATATTCAGACTTGTTTTAAAACATTGGCTATTACAACGAACAACCTTCTCCCCATTTCCTCCCCCGCCTTCTCTCGCCAGAGTTTCGAATCAGGTACGGTGCGGAAGGAGTGAAATTCTCCGCAGCTACGCATGATTTAAAATTGTGATATCGGTTGCCGACTCAAAAGTTACTGTTCCATACACGATTTGGTGATATGATTGTGTATCGGACGACACACAATTTTTTTGGTATAGAGTGTTCAAAAAATTATAAAATAAATGTAAAATAAACTAAAATATAAGCAATATAATGATATCATTTATGGAGGAGGTACACAATTATATTCAACATAACAACTACATTTAATATAATAAAATATTGCGATTACTGGGAAAAAATTAGAAAAGATTCAACTTATATAACATAATATAATTAAAAAAAGATAATATAATACATATATCTAACTATCAATTATGAGTGGAATTTTAGCATGTTCAAAATCATTATCATTGGTCCTCTGTAATTATAATATGAATATGGAAATAGTTTATAAATATTACCGCGAATAGGTAGAGAGTGATAATGTCGTGCATCATTTGTAATGGATACACTTGTGGTGAATATGCTTGGGGTGTGTATGCTTGTGGTTGATAATAGATCGAAACATCCCTTTGTTGATTATAGTAATCAAAACCACGGTAATGACTATAGTTCTGACTCGTTTTTAGTTGTGTTAAATTTTTAGTGCTGAGTAGAGTTAACTCTTTTTGACTTGCCGAGTTTTTTCGATTCAGTCCGAGTTTTTTCGATTCAGTCCGAGTCGGGCTGAGATAGAAGCAAATTGGCATTCTTTAGAATAGATGTATCAACCTGTCGTGTTTGTATTGGAGGGCACTGATATGAAGTATAGGACCGGCTATTATTGATATTTTATTTATTAAAAGGTAAACTTTAAATTTTGAATTAATTTTGAAATATTCTTTTTTTTTAAATATTAGGGGTGAATCATAGACAATCACATCTGTAGCTCAAGTCCTTCTGGAAAATTTAAAGTTAGAGCCGCTTTTGTGATATTGGCCTCACAGACATCTCACATGAGTTGAGGCGGTACCTATCTGAAAAGTAGGCTCCACCTCAACTCATATGAAATGACTATGGACCAGTCCCATAAGAGCGTTTACATATCCAAATGACGGTCACTTTGACATGGATCCGGCCTTGTGGGACTGAGCCCACGGCCCTCTCACATGAGTGGGAGGTGTGCCTACTGTTGAAATCCCACATCGACTAGTTAGTGAGCAAAATTGTTCTTTATAAGGATTGGACAATCCTCCCCCTCTCAAGGTACCTTTTGAGGGAATGAGTTAGGCCCAAGTCCATTTTCTACATGGTATCAGAGTCACCTAGTTCGATGTTGGGCCCCATTATTGTTCACGGTCCAGATGTCCAGCCCTGGCCGTGAGGGGGTGTGTTGAAATCCCACATCGACTAGTTAGTGAGCAAAATTGTTCTTTATAAGGATTGGGCAATCCTCCCCCTCTCAAGGTACCTTTTGAGGGAATGAGGCCCAAGTCCATTTTCTACACCTACCTACAAAGTAAATCCCGCTATAACTCATGCGAGAGGAATATTGAGTCACTCACAGAAGACCGATACTATATTTGAATTTTTCCCAAGTGATCCAGTCCTCTTACGTCCTTCTACAGCCTATAAACAAATTAATTTATAAGGAGTCGATAGCCGCAGTATTTTATATATTAAAAAAAAAGGTAGCGGGCTGAATATGGAAGACATGTTCGCCTAAGAGAAATTTTCGCTCAACTTCTAGCAATGCCATCATGTGCAAGTTAATTATATATACCCTCATTATTAGATCAAAATTTTGAGATTTTTTTTTTTTACCTCACCAGAAGAGGAGGCGAAGCCTCACCAGCGAAAGAGTATTTATAACCTCACCAGAAGAGGTGTTATAGCCTCACCAGAGGAGAAGATTAAATTTGGATGAAAAACGTATAATGTTACATTAAATTATAACAATCATTTTCATTTTATACTTGTTTCATCCAAATTTTTTGATTGAACAATCACACACACACACACACACACACACACACACACATATATATATGTGTGTGTGTGTGTGTGTGTGTGTGTACACACACACACACACTAGCGTAAGACCCGTGCTATATACGAGAACAAATTTAATTGTGAAGAAAATATTAAATAGCATAAAAGTGAAAAATATAAAAATTTTGTATTTATATGCAAAATATCAAAAAAATATCTGGTAAGAGAGAATATTATTTCAATGATTTCTCAAGGTCGGCGTTGTACGTTTTCTTGAAAAAAAATAACGGTTTAAATGAACCATTCAAAAACAAGTAAACTACTTCTCTCAAATTTATTGGGGCAAATTACTGCTCATTTAATGACACGATAAGAATTAAATTACTCGATCAACTAATTTTTTTTTTTACCCTTTTAATGAAAAAATTTTTGTGAGAAGTTCGCATGGGAGTTCAACATAACACTAAATGGTTCGGTAAATTAATTTTCTTTGAAAAAAACTTTAACTGTTGGGATAAAAAAGTTAAAAAGAAAATTAGATTTTTCACTCAATTTAAAAGACTAAAAAGTAAATCAACAAAGTCATTGATTAAAAATTCTACCCACTATCTCTATTTATAATGTCGTCAAATTTAAAAAAACTTTATACAATTTCGATGTGGGGTCTTGAATAATATTGAAAAAAAAGTAAAAGAAAAGATTTGAATAGGAAAAATATTAAAAAATATTGAAATATATAATTTAATTTGAATTAGTCGAATATGAACTATCTGAAAAGCAAATAAAGCCTGCCTCTCAAATTCATTAAAGAAATTCCAATTCAGTTAATGATGTGATAAAAATTAAATGGTTCGATTAAGTAAAGTTTATTTTATTTTTTATATTTTGAGCCTTTAAATGAAAAGGTTTAGTGAGCAGACTTGCGGGTTCAACATAAATCTAAATAGTTAGGTGAACAAATTTTCTTTGAAAACAAAAACTTTTACTGTTGGAATGAAAAAAATATAAAAGCAAGTTAGGTTTGTCACCAAACTTTATGGACTAAAAAACAACTCAAACAATGAATTCAATTAAAAACCATGCTCAAACCCTTTATTTATATAATGTTGTCAAATTTAAAAAACTTCATACATTTTCAATGTGCGATTTTGAATAATATTTCAAAAATAAAAAAACCATTAAAAATACTAAAATAATATAATTTGAATAAGTCTAATATGAACCTTCTAAAAAGAAAATAAAGTCCGTCCTTCCAATTCATTGTACAAATTTCAACTCAGTTAATGATACGATAAATATTAAATGTTCGATCAACTACATTTTATTTTTTAAATTTTTTGACTCTTTTAATGAAAAAAGGTTTAGTGAGGAGGCTCGCCTGCGGGTTTAACTGAAACTAAATGGTTCGTTACACTAATTTAATTCTTATCGTATTTGAATTTGAATAACATATGGGAAGTTGATTCTAACTGAAACTACTAATCAATAAACCAATGTGAGATTAATAGAAACAAAAATTAAAAGTGATTATGAATTTGCAACGAACGTGATAAGAGGGATAGAAATACGGGAGTCCGTGCTAGTGTAGTAATTAATATTTTCTTGATTTATTTCAAAATTTTAAAATCTTCTTAACCAATCACAACATTTGAAATTAATTAGAAAACTCTTTAATCTAGAAAATTTAGATCAGATTGGGAGTTTAAAACTGAAAAGTGTGTTGAAGATTATGAGGAAACAATTAGGATGGTAGAGACATTTGTGTAAGTAATTTGATATTTAAATATGTTTAAGATAATAATTATTTTTTAATTAATTTAATTAATCAAATTCATCTCAACCAATCAATTTTTGTATAATAATTAAGAGTTAGAAAATTCGAGATATTTGGGTTAGAGTTTTAAAGATTTCTGATTGATTACAACTTGTAAACATGTTCTATAATATAAATATAGATAGATTATGAAAAAATGTTTTAAACCAATGAATTTTTTTATAAAAGAATTTAAAGTGTTAAAATTTTTATCAACTTCTAAAATATAATGTTAAAAGAAGAGGTTAAGAGTATGAGATGAGTTTTGAATTTTGAAATTAAATAAGATAATACATTTAATATAGATTATTATATCATACTAAACTACTGTTAGTTTAGATTTGTTAGAGATCGTGGAAAAGTTTACTTAAATTAGCATTCCATTGAAAGAATCAAAGAAAATAGTTGTCAAATACCTGTCAGAGTAGCTGGCAATGTGGTGTAACATTCGACCTGCATGTTTAGGGGATCAAATGCCCCTCTCCCAATTTAAATAAAGGGAAATGATAAACGGCTAAGCAAAATTGGCTATAATTAGCTAAAAATCCAAATTAAACAATATTCACCCCTAATACATATAAGAGAAAAACGCTGTAGATGTACATGAACTATTTATGTTTTTCTATAAATAGCACAAAGAAAAAAAATAGAGCCCCCATGTACATGAACAATTTACGGGCCTGCTCTGTTTGGCAAAATAAGGATTCAGGCCAATTTTCTTATAAAAAATGCCATGTGCCGCGCACATGGCACCGGATTGAAGGGCAAAATGGTCATTTTATACAGCACCATCACCTCCACCTCCACCTCCACCTCCACCTCTCACACCACCACCACCCACCACCACCATCACCCCCATCCCACCACACCCCCCTTCCGCCACTCCCTCTCCTTCTTCCTCTTCCTCCACCGATCAAAACCTCACACATCACCACCATCACCACCCTCCCATTCCGCCACTCCATCCTCCTTCTTCCTCCACTCCACCCATCACACTCCATCCTCCTTATTCCTCCATTCCACCATCACCCTCCCCTTCCGCCACCCCACAACTCAAAAATACACAATTTTTTCCCCAAAACCCATTACCCAAAATACACAATTTTCTCCCCAAAACCCATTACCCAAAATTTGTCTACTATGGTCTACTATTACACCATTCAAAACTTTAAAGGGATTAGTTCTAAGTAGAGGTGGAATGGAGGAAGAAGGAGGATGGAGTGTGATGGGTGGAGTGGAGGAAGAAGGTGGAGTGGCGGAATGGGAGGGTGATGGTGCAATGGAGGAAGAAGGAGGATGGAGTGTGATGGGTGGAGTGGAGGAAGGAGGAGGATGGAGTGGCGGAATGGGAGGGTGGTGGTGGTGATGTGTGAGGTTTTGATCGGTGGAGGAAGAGGAAGAAGGAGGAGGGAGTGGCGGAAGGGGAGGGGATGGTTGGAGTGATGGTGGTGTGTGATGGTGGTGGAGGAAGAGGAAGAAGGAAAAGGGAGTGATGGGATGGGGGTGGTGGTGCTGTATAAAATGGCCATTTTGCCCTTCAATCCGGTGCCATGTGCGCGGCACATGGCTTTTTTTTTTTTACGGAATTTGGCCTGAATCCTTAATTTGACAAACAGAGCAGTCCCGTAAATTGTTCATGTACATGGGGGCTCTAATTTTATCTTTGTGCTATTTATAGAAAAGCAGAAATAGTTCATGTACATCTACAGCGTTTTTCTCTACATATAATTGGCAATTATATGTATTTCACAAAAAATGTACATAAATAATGAAGATTAAATAAGCATTAAAGGGGTTACCTATTTAATTCAAATAATGAAGGATGATGGGTATTGCTGATTGAGGATAATAGAAACCCTAATGACTAATGAGAGCCAAAGAAAAAAAAAAGGTCATTGTTGTTGTTGAGTAACAGAGAGTTGAGGCTTGAATGTTTAGAGCGGCTAAAAAATATACCCATTGTGGACTTTTGCTACAACTAGCATGACCCTATGACTACTAGACTTGTAGTCTATAATATATATTAGAGTTATACACATTTTGTTCACCCTTTTCTAGTAGTAAATTTTATTTATTTATTTATTAAATAAATATTATAGTCTCTTAAATACTTAAGCTTGTTACAATTATAACCAAAATTGGCAATATATAAGTGGTGTGATTCCTATAATTCACAAACTAAATAATCTAATTTTAAATCGTAAAGTGTTTCAAAATGAGTACAATAAATAATGTTAACGGGACGAGCTGTTACAAAAACAAAACTAAAACTATAAAAATAATTTTTTTTTTTTTTTTTTTTTTTGTAAAAAACTGCCCCACCAAGTCCCCCCCTCCCCTTGGCTCCGCCAGTGATCAAAGATATTGGTGATGGCTTGTTTTCTATTCTTATTGATGAATCCCGTGACTTATCAATGAATGAGCAAATGTCGGTATTATTTCGTTATTTGAAGAATGAGCGGGGTATTGGAGCATTTTGTTGGTGTCAGTTATGTATCAAATACTATCGCGAATGAGGTAATTATATAATATTATTAAAGTATGAAAACGCGTAGAGAATAATTGTAATAAAATATTCTATATGATTTTATAAATTTGTTTTCAATATTAATTGTGCCCGTCCTATATTTAAAGTCTGCGTAAGCCACTGCCTTGGACTATGTATGTGAAATTGTATACGAAATCTGAGATTGAACAGTACGTTGTTGCTAAGTAAAGGTCCATACTATGTTTATGCAAAAGGCCCAGAAGAAAACTAATCTAGTGACACTATATGCTTTGGTGTATTCTCCACTATTCAAATCTTGAAATCTTTTCATACAAAAGAAAATAAAAATCTAAACTTAGCTAGTTATTTTTTTTTATTACATTTTAAGGGGAGTCAAGTAAGTAACTAGGTTGGTAAAGTATTATTTATGGTAAAGTGTGTTTTACCAGATGGAAAGGTCTCGATGCTCCATTTCATATGGGTGTAAGGGAATTGAGTCTAGATATTAAGTGATTAATGAGAAAAGATGAAGTTCCACATGTTAGAAGTTTTGGTTTTATTTCAAATCAGACTCAATTCAAGTGCATTTTAAGTTATGAAATCTTCAAAAAATTTCCAACTATATAACTTAGTGATATTCACATTTTCTTATTTTATTTAAATATTTAATATTAAAATAGAAAATGACAGATCAATAATCTAAAATACTTATGTTAACTCCCACCATTTTTTCTTATTATTATTTCCCTGGTACATAACTACAATCAGCACGGTAAATCTTTTTTTTGAAGTCAATCGACCAATGTGAAAGAAAACAAGATGTACATTATAATAATGGATGGGTTATTATTGAGTGACGATTGAATATGAATCAATCATACAGAAATCAAACAAAATAATTAGACTTAGCAATCCATGTTCTGCTAGTTGGATATTAGGTCACCAAGAAAGTTGATTTAAATTAAATATAACATTGTAGAAACCAAAAGTCTATAACAACCATTTCATGATGATTTATTTTACTACTATCCAGGCTTTTTCAATCCACGACCAGCCAAAACTTGCATTAGGTGAATTGTCTCGTACCCTAAATAGTTGGGTCTTATTTCTGTAACTAACCATTCATAATTCGCAATGTGGATATTTTTTTCAATATATATATATATATATATATATATATATATATATATATTGTGAATGCTACATGAATAAGAACAACATGGGGAACATGCAATTTTTTTCCCAATTGATTAATGAATTAAGTTTTCGACAAAAACAACTTTTTGACATAAAAATGTCCGCCTATATCCAGGGACGAAGACAGGGGCGCAAGTTTTTTAAAAATACTACTAGGTATATTAGTTTTATAGTAATTTTATGTGCAGTTTGAAAAATTTTATCAGTTTCGCCCCAAAAATTATTTTTTTGCCATTTTTATATGTAGTTATACATATTGTTGCAGTTTCGCCCCCTCAACATCAAATTCCTATTTTCGTCCCTGCCCATATCCAAAGTCGTCCATGCATGCGAGGCTTTTGTTTTGCGGGATTTCAATATTTAGACTTCTGTCAATGGATTGGCTACATAAAGAAGTTAAACAAAATAATTAAACGCAATGTAATATAAAACCTTGCTAGTTGGTTATTAAGTTACGAAGAAAGCTGATTTAAAATAAATATAGCATTGTATAAATTATATGTATATTATAATAATGGATAAGTCATTATTGAGTAACGAGTGAATACGAATCTGGCACATAAAAATTAAAGAAAAAGTTTAATTTAACAATTACATTATAATTATAGACGAGTCATCGTTGAGTAACAATTAAATATTAATGTAGCATAGAGAAATCAATCAAAATAATTTAACTTAGCAATCCATTGTTTTCAAGTGGTAGTTTGTATTCCAAAAGTCATATAGATCCAATCCACAAGAAGCCAAACTCGTTTTTAGTTATGTTCAATTTTTAGTGCTGAGTAGAGTTAACTCATTTTCACTTGTCGAGTTTTCTCGATTCAGTCCTAGTCAAGCTGATATGGAAACAATTTGGCATTTTTTAAAACAGTTGTATCAACATGTCGTGTTTGTATAGGAGGGCACTGATCTAAAATTTAGGACCGGCTATTATTGATATTTTATTTATTAAAAGGTAAACTTTAAAATTTGAAGTAATTTAGAAATATATTTTTTGTTTTTTATTAGGCGTGAATCTTTAGGCAATCACATCTGTAGCTCAAGTCTTTTTGGAAAATTCCAAGTTAGAATCGCTATGAGATTAGCTCACGGACATCTCACATGAATTGAGGCGGGACCTATCTGAAAAATAGGCTCCACTTCAACTCATATGAAATGATTGTGGATCAGTCTCATAAGAGTGGCTACATCTTCAAATGACGGGTCACTTTGGTATGAATTCGGCATTGTGATATTAGGCCCACAACCATCTCACGTGAATTGGAGTGGAGCCTACCTGTAAAGAAGGTACCGCCACAACTTACGTGAGAGGAATATGAGGTCAATCTCAGACCGATATTATATTTGAATTTTCCCCAAGTGACATGGTCCTTCTACGTCCTTCTACAGCCTATAAACAAATGAATTTATAAGGAGTTGGTAGCCGCAGAATTATATATATATATATATATATATATATATATATATATATATATATATATAATAAAAAAAAAGGTAGCGGGCTGAATATGGAAGACTTGTTCGCCTAAAAGAATTTTTTTTCTCAACTTCTAGCAATGCCATCATGTGCGAGTTTTTTTTTTTTTTTTGCTAAACAATGCCATCATGTGCAAGTTAATTATATATAGTGAAGTGATTATTAGATAAAAAAATTTGGGATTAAATTTTGATTAAAAAAGTATAATGTTACATTAAATTATAACATGTTAAGTAAATTTTTTTTTTAATTTGTTTTTATTTTAAATGAGAAAATATGAAGTTCCACATGTCAGAAGTTTTGGTTTTATTTCAAACCAGACTCAATTCAAGTGCGTCTTAAGTTATAAAATCTTCAAAAAATTTCCTGCTATATAACTCAGTGATATTCACATTCTCTTATTTTATTTAAATATTTAATATTAAAATAGAAAATGACAGATCAATAATGCAAAATACTTATCTCAACTCTCACCACCTTTTCTTATTATTATTTCCCTGATACATGACTACAATCAGTACGGAAAACCCCTTTCTTGAAGCTGATCGACCTTCGTGAAAGGAAACAAGATGTACATTAGAATAATGGATGGGTTATTATTGAGTGACGATTGAATATGAATCAATCATTTAGAAATCAAACAAAATAATTAGACTTAGCAATCCATGTGCTGCTAGTTGGATATTAGGTCACCAAGAAAGCTGATTTAAATTAAATATAACATTGTAGAAACAAAAAGTCTATAACAACCATTTCATGATAATTTATTTTACTACTATCCAGGCTTTTCAATTCACGACAGCCAAAACCTGCATTAGGTGAATTGTCCTGTACCCCGATTAGTTGGGTCTTATTTATGTAACTAACCATTCATAATTCGCAATGTGAATATTTTTTTCAATTATATATATATATATATTGTGAGTGGTTGAATAAATAAATAAGAATATAGGGAACATGCAATTTTCTGCCCAATTGATTAATGAATTAAGTTTTCGACAAAAAAATCCTTTTTAACATAAAAATGTCCGCTTATATCCAAAGTCGTCCATGCATGTGAGGTTTTTGTTTTGCGGGATTTCAATATTCAGACTTCTGTCAATGGATCGGTTACATAAAGAAGTTAAACAAAATAATTAAACATAATGTAATATAAAACATTGCTAGTTGGTTATTAAGTCACGAAGAAAGATGATTTAAATTAAATATAGCATTGTATTAATTATCTATACATTATAATAATGAATAAGTCATTATTAAGTAACGAGTGAATACGAATCTGACGTATAAAAAAAAAGTTTAACTTAACAATTACATTATAATTATAGACGAGTCATTATTAGTAATAATTGAATATTAATTTAGCATAGAGAAATCAAACAAAATAATTTAACTTTGCAATCCATTGTTTTCAAGTGGTACGTTTGTATTCCAAAAGTCTATAGATCCAATCCACAAGCAGCCAGACTTGCATTGGGTGAATTATTATAATATTCCAATTAATTAGTCAACTTTGGCATAAACCGAGTATTTGCTTATATAATTCTCTTTTACACCCTCACTATAATTTAAAAGACAACTTTGGACCACATTAATCATGTAAATGTAACTACTGAAGATTTAATTTAGGATTAAGGGACCATTAACAAACTAAATATTATTTCCTTCGACATTATTTTTACATCATGTTGGCATATGGCATACCAGCATATATTACATTGTTATATTCTTGAAATTGTACTTATATATTACATTGTTATATTCTTGAAATTGTACTTATGTGCACAACCTAGACAATCATTATTAGTTTTTTTTTCCTTGGGGTCTTTTTAAATAATTGTTTGTACCAGTATATATTCTCATTTTTGTACACCCTGACCTCTATGCGGGACAGCTTTTTGTTCCGCACGTGCGGGACTAACTTCCAGCGGATGAGATTTTTTAACGGTACAGATCTGGAGAGAGAATTTTTTTTTTTTAATATTTTAAGTCCAGCCGCAAATTTTCTCTCTCCAGATCTGGGCCGTTCAAAATCCAATCCGACGGCTGGGATTGTTCCACACGTGCGAAACAATCCTTGTTCAGCATAGGAGCCGGACTGATTTTTGTACACAAACACTCGCAATTTACCATGTGTATATATAATTAGAAATTTTTTAAAGTGAATAAGAAGTAGTATTCATGGTTGGTTCGTTTATTTGAAAAGTCTTTTATGGTTATAATATGGTAATTGTTTTAGCGACTGAGACGTTGAGAACTTATCGAGTCAATCCAGCAATTACCACAACTAAAGTTTAATTAAAGTAAAAATTATTAATTTTTTTATGACTTCGGCATGGTATATTTTTCAGCAATCGGATCCCCGGTTAAGGACCCCAACATTATCACTGTCAAAGTTTAAGCAAATTAAAGACTAAGACTTGTTTGGCTTCAACATGATAATTGTTTCCGCAACCGGATCCCGGTTAAGGACCCAACAATTATCACAGTCAAACTAAAGATTTTTCTAGCTTCAACATGGTAAATGTTTCAGTCACCGAAGTCGATCGATCATAGGTTCATGACTCATTGAATCACCCAACATTACTACAACCAAAGTATATGTGAATTTTGAAAATTTTCTGCATTTTGGTATTATGACTTAAAGTATGTTTTAAGGCTCGTATTTGTATATTCATTGAAGTGTTTTATATAAATTTGTGGTCGGCTAAAGGACTCTTGTGTGTCAATGTTTTTCCAGATCGAACAAGTATCGTTTTGCGGTAACTATTTCGAATCAAGCATTTCTAATGTTTATATAGTTACTGAGTCAAAGGATAAAAGTTTTGTGTCTGTTATGATTCAAGTTTATTGTAAAGTTATTTACGTCAAGTGAATTCTTTTCAGATGATGTAGAAGTTTGTTTCCCAAAAGAGTTTTCGTTCTTTTAAAAAGAATGATTATTTGGAAAGTTTTCAAAAGTTCAAATGTAGTTTTATACCAAATATTATGTATCTAGAAAAGTAAAAGTATTGTTTCCAAAGTAAATGATGTTTTGAAATATTCAAAGTTAAAAGACGATTTTCTGTCAAAGGATTATGTTTTTGTAAAAGTACGAAAAGAGGTTTTCAAACTGCTTGATTCCGGAAGGAGTTTAATTTCTTACTGAGTTGGAAACTCATTCCTTTCCATGTTTTTTTCTAGGTGAAGTTAGCAATGGTGATAATGATGTATGGGATTGAGAAAAGTGCCCTTTGATGATGAAGTTATGTGCTTTATGGATTCGAATTTTGTTATGAAAGGTTTATTCTTAATAGTATGAGCTATTGACACGATCGTGTCCCGCCTCTTGAGTACGGGGTGTGACAATATACAAGAGTTTGATCGCTAAATGATAGCTAAATAGCCACAATTTAAAGACCAAGCACATTAATAAAATAAAGTAAAATCAGAATTGGTCGCTAAATGGTAGCTAAATAGTTTCTCTTAACAACCAGCCTCGTTCATAAAAATAATTCAAAATAAAATAAGATTCCGGTCGTCATTTGGTAGCTCTATAGCTACTACTTAGAGACCAAACACATTAATACAAATATTCAAAATGAATAATAATTCGGTCTCTAATCGGTAGCTAAATAACTATAACTTAACGACAAATCTAATTAATAAAAATCGTTCAAGATCAAATAAGGAAACTTAATATAAGTAATAACTATATGTTTTCACGCTCGATTTTTTAGTATTACATCTCATTTGAGTAGGAAACTTAAAAAAAAATAGGGAACATATGTGTCTTAAGAAAATTGCAACTCAGGTGATGACAATCCTGAAGAAGATGATGAAATTATGTCAGAGAATGATTCAGAATGACTAGAAGGTATAATGATTAATTAGCTACCCTTTTTATGTATTTGGATTACATTGTGGTGTGGACAATATAACTGTTAACTTTTTTTGTATTAATTTTTTTTTTCTGCAAAACAGATATTTGATTTTTTTTAAATATTAAAATTGTTCTTAAACGCTATCTTGTTATTTCATCTTGGGGAAGCTCTTATATTTGTCTATTTCTCGCTTCACATTATGAAGCCCTTGAACGACGACATGAATTGGCCTTGAACAACTAGATCCTTTGAATATGAGTAATATTTATAGGTTTATTATGTAGCCTCTTTTTTAAGAGAAACTATGTATCAACTTCAAAATGAGTTCATTATGTATCGACTGACTAGATATTTTGATGCAAGAAGTTTAACAGTTACTATGTGAGAGCATTTTTGTTATTCTTATTATTATTGTAACCTTTCAAAATAAAAGTAAAAGTTAATAATGTATCTCTATGTATCTAAAGTGGCAATGTTGAATGTCATAAATTAACATGATTCTTAAATGTGCAAATTGAAACCCATGCATTTCTGAGGATATATACAAGGATCTGTAAAAGATTTGGGACACCTAGCAGTTTATTGCAAGGTCAGAAAGAAACAAGAAATCGGAACGGATGAATGTGTGGAGTTTAAACTTTGTTTGTTTGTGGGTGTTATGATTGGTACACGAGGGTGTTTAAATTTGTGTTTTTTAAAATATAGTGGTAAAATTTGTTGGGATGTTATTATTTGTTGTATTGATATGCTTTTATGTTTATTTTTGGGATGTTATTGATGTCCTTTTTATGTATTCATGTGCATTTCTATGTGGTTTTTGATTTTATTGCTGTTTTTGGTGGCAGGGAGTTAATGAAATTTCAATTTTTAATTTTTTTAAAGTAAGATTAGCGAGGAATCAATAACGGAATTAAAAAAAAAAACAAAAAGACAAAAAACCGGACGTCAAACGGTAGCTAAATAGTGTCAGAAGGGAAGTTGCATCTCTACCAACTCCGTCACCAAACGGTCGGTAAATACCCAATGATCGCTAAACATATGGTATCTAATTCGTCGCAGAGCCAACGATTAAGCCATTTGGATTGTGGTATGAAAATGCTCGCAATATAGCAACGAATGATATTGGTCGCTAAAGATCGGTCACTAGATTATCACCGAGTCAAAGTCAAGAAAGTACGGTCTCTTTTCGGTCGGTAAATTGTGACAAAAAAATTTTTCGCTAGATATTCGGTCGCCAAGTGGTCGCATAGCCAAAAGTCAGTCATTTCAGTTGGGTCGCAAAATGGTCGCTCGGTCCTAACTAGCTTAGTGATGAAAATTATTCGGTCACTAAATGGTCAAAATTCTCATACTAGCAACCGTTTAGAGACCAAACACTCTGTAGCTAACAACTTGATTTCTTATAGCAAGGCCATTTTATGGTGGGAAATAAAAACATTTTAAATTCATGTGTGGTATGGTTGATAAATAACATTAGATAATGTATGAGTGAATGAATAATTGATTTTATTATTCACCTACGTTGAATTTAACAAACGATAAAGTATCTTGTTTTTTCCAAATACATTAAATGATGATATGGTTCATTGGAAACATTGATAAATGTATATAGGTTACACAAATCTAGTGGCCATATATCTAGGTATAGTTGCCAAGAGTTCTGAAATTGTTTAATGCCATCCCTAACATTTTCATAGTTCTATTATTATTGTCTGTTTGATGAATTTTTTGGCCAACTAACAAACTTTCGAGGTGACAGAATTCAGTGTACGACATTACAAGTTTGAACTATCTTCCTTGCAAAGAGTTTCATTGTATTTTTTCACACCGACAAGTGGACGAATATTAGCTTGAAGGAAAACCATTTTCAATCGGGCGATTCAGCTTATTTTACCGGATATTCTTTCGTTTTTTTCAGTATATGAAATTTTCTTCTAAAACGTGTACTTTTTTGAATTTACTGTTTCTAGATCATATTACTGATTAAAGTATTTTGATATTCTGGTTGACTTACTGTTTTGGATTTATTTAGCCTTCCATGCTATTGTTATTGATAATTGATAATATTAGTGGATTTGATTGAGGATATGATTACATTTTTTTCTTTAAAGTTCTACCATTATTTTAGATTATAATTTTTTTATTTAAAAAATAAATAAATTGACACGTAGTTTATTAATAGTAGTAAAAGAGATGAACCAACAAATGGAACAAAAGATTCTAACTGGTCAAAGATTCAAACAAGGTGGTCTGGTTTAAAACATAGGTATCACTGTCAAGGACCTAAAAAAAATGCAAACAAATTAAAGCATTAGTCTGTCAAAACTGCAGTGGCAAGAAAATGGAACAATTTTGATCATCATACAAACAATAGATAAATTTACACCAAAGATAGCTAATAAATGAGATTCCCATGTTGCCCGGAAATAAGCAATTTCATATCTGATTATATAGATGAGATAATAACGATCGATGACTCGGAATAATTCTCACAATCCCTTAAAACAAATTGATTTGAAAAATCGTATCCAACATTGTAAGAAAACCTGAGAAAAATGAAAATGTCACACAAAATAGCAAAAGTATCACTAAACTTGCTCTGCAACTTCAAGAAATGTGCACCACCGGGGGAATTGCAATGTGCATTGTTTATCAGCAATTCGTACCAAAGATGCATTCATCATGGAGAATATGAGCTGAAAATAAGAAAGAAAGAAAGAAACGCTCTTTAACTTTGAGGAAAAAAAAAGAGCAGTTACATATAAACCTGTTGTGATTTGAAGCCTAATATCACAAGATCTCATTGTTCCTCAAATGTAATTAATTTATATCCTCGTGGAAAAACTAATGACTTTATAAAAGGAAAGAAAGTGTAATCGAATTTACCTGCAAGTGAAAAGTAGTCATTCTTCATCTGAAAAATTTGTTGTGATTTGAAAGGAAAGGCCAGCATCTCCAAGATCTTGTAGTTCTGCAATGATCTCGCCTACAGAATTAGCAAGTAATTTGTTGCACCAAAGAACCTTAATCACTTTCAGGGTATGACGTTCTCCAAATATGAAAGGGATCTCAGTAAGATTATAGAAACCACTCAAAATAAGTTGTTGAAGTTGTGAGAAGGAATCTGCGGATACATGCCATTCTTCAATGTTTGAGTCGTAAACTTGCAGGTATTTAAGGTGTAAAAAGTCTTCATCTTCCACATCCCATCTTCCATCTTCAAAATGAACATCCAATAATTTTAAAACCTCGAGATTGGGGAGCTCGCCAATTAAAGACATAATACTTGCTGATAGAGGTTGTTCATAGTGACCATTCATTGTCAGCTTCTTAAGAGTTGATGGCAAGTCAAATTCAGCGGCAGAGAGATGTGCACAAACACTCAAGTTTAGAGACTCAAGCTTACTCAAAAAGGTTGATAGCCTTGCACAAAACGATAAATGGATACTTAGTTTTCGAACATTTGGCATCCTTTCGAGTAGCCACATGAACTCCTTTTTAGAATACATATGTTCTGATGAATAAGTCTCTAAATTATGCAATTGCAGAGGCTCTTCAATCAAATCATCTGTATTGTAGAAATTGCCACGCAGATACAAATGTTGCAAATTTCTCATATTCAATATACATTTTGGTACCTCATGAATGCACAAAATAAGAAATTGCAGTCTTGATAGGTTAACTATTGATGGTGGAAGTCGAAAATCACCTGCAATCTCCGAGTAGTACAAATGAACTTGTTGAATGATGGCATCAGTGTCAATAATTTCGCAGTTAATCAACTGCAACACTCGGAGATATCTGAACCAAACAATGATGGGAGAGGAAATGGCAATATTTATACTCTCACGAAAGAATAAAATACCGACTTTAGGTATTGTAGGTTGCAACTCAAACGATGGTCGGCATTCCTCATGAAAGTCTAGCCGATATGACTGGCGTATTGTGTCAATGGGATCATTATAAGAAATATTTGAAAACAATAACAAGTTTTCTTCTTTAGCCTTTACCAAACATAACTCGCGCACCAAATCATGAACGACACACTTCTTGATCCCATATTTGGAAGTTCTCTCGGCTACAAGCAATAAACTTCTACTAACCAGATCCATCAAGTACTCGTTCGCTACATCCTCCAAACTTTTACTCTCAAGTTTGCGTATGAATCCCTCAGCAATCCAATATCGGGACAATCTCTTGACAAGAATTTGGCTATCCTCTTTGAATGCTGCAAGATATAGGAAGCAATGTTTCAAATAATCTGGTAAATGCTTGTAACTCAGTTCCAGAACGTCCATGCACCCTTCCCTTGCCACCTGTGAATTTAAACTTTCAGCAACTTTTTTCCAGGTGGCCATATTAGCGTCTACTTTTGCAAGTAAACCTGCAGTTATCACAATGGCTAAAGGCAGCCCTCTACATTTTTCTGCAATTTCCTTCCCAATATCGAGCAAATTCCCAACTATTTTCAAATCAGGTAGCCTCAATTGTAGTAATTTCCAACTATCTTCAAATGAGAGCAGATGAAGCTCATGAATACTGCAATCAGGTTTAGCTTCCAAAGCAATGTTATGCATTCTACTAGTAAACACAATTCTGCTCCCATTGTCATCATCTGGAAATGACGCTTTTAAGTCGTTCCAGGCACCAATATTCCAGATATCATCAAGCACGATGAGGTAAGGTCTTCCCTTCAAACATCTATACAACATTTCAGCCAAGTCTTCATGACTTTTGGAAGAGATTTGATCTTCATGTAATGTTTGGTCGACTTGTTTTAAGATGTCAATGAATACAACTTTAATGTTATATGTTTGAGATATGCAACACCATGCAAATCTTTTAAAATGAAGACGTGCACGACGGTCATGATAGAGCTTCTTTGCAAGAGTTGTCTTACCTTGACCTCCCATGCCAACAATTGCAACAATGTCGCGTTGAGGTAATCCTCCCGTAAGACAATTAATTATTTTCTCTTTCTTGTCCTCGAAACCCACCATGACATCATCATTTATGTTGTTGTAAGCTTGAGGAGGGAGGACACCTCCAGAATTCATCTCGTCACCAGGGGCTCTCGTCTCGTACATGATCTGAGGATGTTGGAACTTATTCAACTCTGCCTGAATAGATTGAATTTCTTCCGCGACATCAGAAAGGCACATTGCATTATGCCAATAATGAATAGGATCACTAAGAGAATAGGGGTCGATGACATACTCAGCACGGTATATCATACTGCAAATTTGCATTCGAAGATCTTTAAGTACCCCATTCTCATCTTGCAGCTCAAATGCTCCAATGACCAAGGGCTTAAGACTCAGTAGCTCTTTTTGGATAGTCGTACTTTGATTTCTTTGGTAAGTGGTCAAAGCTACCGCATACATGAGCTTTTCAAACAGATTTTCCAAGAAAAAGTTCCACAATTTTGAGTCATCTGTCCTCTTACTGGACATATTATTCAAAGATGAAGAATAATTGGCTCGATTGATTTTTTCGACTGAATCATGAAGAAGAAGAATATTGCTTCCCTTGGCGATGCCCTCTTTTAAATTGCTCGTGTAAAGTGAGGAAATCAAATATGCAGCCTCTTTGACAGATATATGAGCAACGCCGTCTTCATTAGCATACTTGCGTGGTGGATTGATAAGAAATGATACGAAAAATGTGAGCTCGTGTTGGAACATTTCAAATCCATCATCAGTAGGGAGAACAAGATCCTCTACTAGTACTTCAAGAAAACGCGCAGAAGCTACACGTTTGAGAGATAAATAAGGTCCTGTTGATTCCCAATCTGCAAAATTAATTGGCTTTAAGGCCATCAAGGGTCCAAGATACAACTCTGCAAGGTCGAGCGTGGAGGGCTTGAACTTTTTGATCAGATGACAGGCCACATCATTCAATCTTTCATCTGTTTTGTCAACCCAATAAAGAAATGATAGAGCAACCGCGCAGTTGGACCAATCTTTAAAATAATTGAAGAAACAATTGAATTGATCTTGTGATGAAGAACCACAGTGGAAAATTGCAAAGACGAACTCTAATCTTTTAACAATCGCTCCCATTAATGTCTTTTCCGCTGAAGGTTCTGAAACAAGGAGATCATCCTTCAAACTATTGATGGCAATATCAATGAGCTTTAGGAAGCGATCTATGCTGGAACATTCGCATTCTAGTGAGAGATTTGTTAAATCAGGAATACTTTCTTTAAGAATTGACTTAATGTGCTGAAGCTTTCCAAGTTTTATCTCAATCAATTGACTGTCAAAAGAGACCTCTGTATCATCATCATCTTCATTTTCCATATCTTCTTCACTGTCCGTTTGGTCATTTTCGGAAATATCATCATATTGGAAAAGGACAGCTAGGGAATCCAGAGCTTCTAAGGCTCTAATGGCAGAAGGCGATTCTTGCTCCAAAAAACTTGACCAATTCTCATAGCACCCTAAAAATATTTTGAGGAACCTTAGCTCCTTTTCGAATGTCCGTATTTGATTTGAAGGGGAGAACCGCATTAACTCGTATTTAAAATGATGAATCAGAGTGCGAATGGATCTTATTTTCTCCATGAAGCCTGCACAGAGATTCTAAGAGGAAATTCTCAAGGCTAATAATATTGGAAGAAATTATCAAGGATATCACTTTTTTGTTGGCTAATAATGTAAGAAAGACTAGCCTGCTTGGACAATGCTTTTTATATTGTAATAAAAACAATAATTCATCATCAACAGATTATCTATTACTCCCTCCATTCCCTATTAATTGTCGTTTATGAGATATATAGGTATCCAAATTAGTTATTATTTAAAATTGTTTTATTAGTTGTCAATAATTTATTCTAATTATAGCCTCAACATTTTTTTTAATATGAGAATATTGACAGTTTAAGTGAGAGAGGGAAGGTGGGGATAATATTGGAAGTTTAGGTGCAAATGACAACTTTCTTAATTTTTTAAAATTATCTGAAGAGTCTAATATTTATGAATTGAGGGAGTATGGTTTTGTTACATCATTTGCTACAAGCCCCGATACTTATCTATTGTGATGTTTGTTACGTCAATTTAAAGTGTGTATAAAGGTCTTGTTATTGGCATTTGTAAATAATCGCAACATTTTGCCTATTCCAACATTTGTAAATAGCGCAGATAAATTGTTATTCCGACATTTGTTATGTCATTTTAAAGTGTTTCAATTTTCAAATGATTTTTGTCTCGAAATTTTTGAATAGTCACAATAAGATATCTATTCCGGATATGTGATTGTGAATGTGGAAATGAAGATATTTTTGTGAATTAAAGCTACAATATTGTGCGTAATTGCTTGTGGGGGCCAAGGGCTGCTACATTATTTGGAGCGTTCTTCAAAGCCGCATGAAATTGTGTACAATTTTTCCAGAAAGAGATAAATGCTACTCAGTCCGGAGAAGACATACGAGTACCAACATTTATTAAGTTCGCAGTGTGTAGTTGGATAAGTTGATTTGAAGATCACAAAATAATCTAACTCGTATTCAAAATCATGAATCAGAGTACGAATGGAACTTATTTTCTCCATCAAGCCGGCACAGAGGTTCTAAGAGGAAATTCTCAAGGCTAATAATATTGGAAGAAATTATCTAGGTTATCACTTTTTTGTTGGCTAATAATGTAAGATAGACTTGATACTTTGATTATTTGAATAAAGAAAGACTTGAGACTTGGACAATGCTTTTATATTGTAATAAAAAAAAGAATTCATCATCAACCGATTGGAAGCTCTTTGATTATTTAACTAAATTTTTTACAGACTGGACACAACTAATCCTTGGTATGTATAGGAATGTGATAAACAATTTTGCGGGCCCCGATCTTTAATTATTTGATTAAATTTCTACGGATTGGAAACAACTCATCTTTTCACATATTCTGACTTCTCATACAGATATAATATTTAGAAACACATGACCGATCTTAGTAAACAAATACTCAAATTAGGAAAACAATACATGTGAGGTTCAGATATTTTTGTAGTAAAAAAATACCAAATTTCAGTTTCCACATTTTAAAAGAAAATTTTATTATTATGGAAAAAGAAGGTACAAATTTAGAATGTATAATCTATAATTTCAAATTGGAAGTGCTCTTGTAACCAATTGAAAACTTAATAAGTAAATTAGACGTTGGACGACGAGCATATCAATATAAGAGATCAGTTATATCATATTCCTTTATTACAAAATAAAGTACTAGGAAGAAAAGAGGAATACAATGTTTTAGGTTCTTATGTGCTTATACATAGGGGGAAAAAAAATCTTATACATAGACATAAACTCTTCTTAGATTTTCAATGTGAATATTATACCAATTTTTGGACCATAAATAAGCATATCGAAGAAATAAGATACCATATTTTGGTTACTAGTAATCGAGGTCACGACTATAGTGAACAACACAAAAAATTTAATATATATTTAATTTTTTTGGAAGGTGTTACATATTTTAGATATAGATTACATTCAATATAATAAGTGTTCCCTCCTATTAACACATAACATAAAAAATGTGCCACATGTTTTACACAACATGTACAATATTATATTATTATAATACTTGTTTGTTCTAAAAAATATTAAAATATAATTTTTTTAAATATTTACTGAATTTTTTATTTTTAATATCATAGCCGGACCGAATGAATAACTAAGTACTTTACCGTATGACAAGTCACAAACCATGATGATCACATTCCTATATAAAGTGTGGAAACTGAATTTTGGTACTCCCTCCTAGGGGTGAGCAAATTCGGTAAAAACCGATTTACCGACCAAATTCGATTTGAATTCGGTAATTCGGACCAATTCGGTAATTCGGATCATACCGAATTCGAAGTTTTCGAATTCAATTCGAATTCGGTATATGGTTTTGGTGAATTCGGTATTACCGAATTCGAATTCAAAAAAATATTTTAATAAATAATAGTATAATACTAAAATAAATACACTATAAATACTCTCCTAAATCCCTACTTCTAACAAAAAATGTCACCCACACTAGATTACTCCCCTTTTTCTTCCTCTTCTTCCTCTTCTCCATTGACACCGCCCCAAAACTCCCTCCAGTAAGCCTCTGTTTTCTTTTCTTCTTTCTATGTATTCGGTAATTCGGTAAATTTACCGAATTCGAATTCGCCAATTCGGTCAATTCGAATTCGGTAAATCGGAATTCGGTTCGAAAAAGGTCGGTAGTACATGTGAAATTCGAATTCGAATTCGGTAAATCGGAATTCGGTGCTCAGCCCTAAGTCCCTCCATCTCAAATTAATTGTCCACATTTTTTTTTTATTTGTCTCAAATTAGTTGTCCACTTTCTAATTAAAGTATGTATTAATAACAAAATTTTCAATTTTACCCTTCTTCCAACTCCTCTTTGAATACTCTTAATTAATTAAAATTATCACTTACCAACACATATTTAAGAGGTGATTGGATATTGTGTGAGGGGAATGAGAGAGATAGACATCAAATTTAAATGAGATTAATAAAATTAAAGAGGGGTATCGTAGACTTTTACTTATATTTTATAATCAAAATTACTAAAACTTTAATATTCGTGCATTTGCCTAAGTGGACAGATAATTTGAGTGAGAAGGAGTATTTTGTTTACAAAAAAAATTATCTGTACCTCACTTGTATCGTTTTGCTAATTTGAGACTTGGACAATGCTTTTATGGGAGACGATATTGCCAGAGCAACATTCGTCTTACAAAAGCAATAATATTTAAGTAAATGTCAAAACTACCCTGTATATCAATCTCACCAAATCTTTTCATCTCTCAAATCCCTTAATTTTTTTCTTCCTTCTCATATCTTAAGATGTGATTTCTCTATTTCTCTCTCCTAGCCAGTCTGTTGTATTTTATTTGATTCACATATCGAAATTTATTCTTATAACATTTAATTGATGAACTTTCTCTGATTTAGATTATAATAAATGGATGGAGTTCGTATAAAATCGATGGGAGGATTTCAAAAAAAAAAAAAAGTCCATTGATGAGAAGATATGTTATGAGAAGCATAGGAGTTTGAAGAAAATATTATTTTCCATTGACAAAAGTTTAACTTAAATTTAATTCTAAATCCACTGAAATGTTATGAAAGTAAAGGATGGAAGAACAACTAATTGAGACTTTTCAAGAGTCCTTTCTCCTAGCACATGAAATCCCAATGTCCAAATTTAAGCAAAAACAAATGAAGCGTAAGTAATCATTAATCAGTGAGGAATGAGTTGAGAGAATATCCAATTTTGTTTTAAAGGGAAGAAAATCAATTAATATTAATCAAAGAGGAATGAATAGAGAGAATATCCTATTTGATTTTAAAAAAAAATTAAGAAAATCAATTAATATGACTACTTCCTAATCTAATCAAGGGCAACATGATCATTTGAAAAAAATTGCTCTTCCAGGAGGAGAATTGCTCTTGCAATATCATCACACATGCAGATTTTGAAGCAGATCTGCAGATTTTGGCTTTGGCTGTTTTGGAGGAGCGGGATTCTGTAGCAGATGTCCCACTTTGGCGGAGTAGCTCCTCGGGTTTGTTCTCGCCAGCCTCGGCTTATATTCTCCTGCGGGGAGCTCGGGAAACGGAACAATGTAGGTTGTGGGAGCAGCTTTGGAAAGGCAGAGGACAGCTGCGATATTCCTTGCTGTTGTGGTTGGTTCGGCAAGATCGTCTGAAAACCAAGGTAATGTTGTGCCAGCGGCGAATTGTTGAGGATCCTATATGTGATATATGCCAGTTACAGGCAGAAAGTACATTGCATGCTATTCGTGATTGTCACTGGGTGTATGAGACATGGTTAGCATTAGCGGGACGAGGTCTTCTCGGGCAGTTTTTCACAGAGTTTGTGGCGGAGAAATGGGTGGATTGGAATGGTGCCACTGGAGTTCGGTGGGATGGGGAAGGTTTGTCTGCTTGGGATGTAGTGTTTCGAATGACGGTTTATAGGCTTTGGCGGTGGCGGAATTCCCTCCTGTTTGAGGAGGGCTTCCAGCTTCCACCGGTACATGAGCGGGTGAGAATCATTCTTGGAATGGTTAGAGAGTTGAAACAGGCTCCTGATACTTGTAAAGGAGTAATTACTCTTTCTGTGTAATGTTTTGTGTTGTTTATTAATATATATCCAGTTTTACACCAAAAATATCATCACACATGCTTTTATATTGTAATAAAATAAGAATTCATCATCAACAGGGAAAATTCAATGTTACACTGTTTTCGTGGGATTGGTCCCCCAATTTCCTCAAATGAATTAGACAGTGTTTACTTGCAGATATGCGCTCTACTTAATTAATGTAAGGGAATTGTGGAACCAGTCTAACAAACACGAATAGGATTGAAGGACCCATCAACAAATTGGAAGCCTCTTTGATTATTTAACTAAATTTTCTACAGACTAGACACAACTAATCCTTATTAGATATGTTCCCACAATTGATATGTGATTAAATGTTTCTACATACTGGACACAAAATCTTAGCATATATTATGAGATATACAATATTCAGAAACACATGGCCGATCTTGATAAATAAATATTCAAATTAGGAAAACGATAAATGTGAGGTTCAGATCATTTTTGTAGTAAAAAAAGACCAAATTTCAGTTTCCACATTTTTGTAATGAACATGGTTTGCGATTACTCATACGGTAAAGTACTTAGCTATCTGGCCCGACTATAATATTAAACATAAAAAAATCAATATATATTGAATAATTTTTTTATATTGTAATTAAACAAATTTTATGATTTTGTAATATCTTTTGTGTAAAACAAATGTTACATACCTCATTTTTTCCGAGTACTTTACTCCTTCCATCCTCAAATAATATTAGCATTTGAGACTTTAAACTTTTTCCAAACTAATATTAACATTTAGACTATCAATGAAAATTTAATGAACTTTTACTATTTTTATTGTCTTCTTACTTTTTTTTAAACAACAATTTCAATTCCCAATAAGAATATATTAGTCTTTTGGTTTTGACTTTTATTATTTTTAGAAATTTTTTAATCTATATGAAAATTTCAAATATTAACATTATTTTGGGATGAAAAAAGTATTTTGTAATAATAGAATAAGATATTACTTATCTCTAATATTGGAAGAAATTATCAAGCATATGACTTTTTTGTTGGCTAATAATGTAAGAAAGACGAGACTTTTTTCTTTCTTTTTTTTTTTTTTGGAATAAAGAAAGACTTGAGACTTGGACAATGCTTTTATATTATAATAGAGACTTTTTTTTTTTTTAATAAAGAAATACTTGAGACTTGGGCAATGCTTTTATGTTGTAATAAAAAAAAACAATTCATAATAAAGAAAGACTTGAGACTTGGACAATGCTTTTATATTGTAAAAAAAAAAAAAAAAATCATCATCAACCGATTGGAAGCCTCTTTGATTATTTAACTAAATTTTCTACCGACTGGACACAACTAATTCTCACCACGGCTCCTATGTGGAACAGGTTTTATTCTGCATGTGTGCAGAACGAATTTTCATCCGTTGGATTAAAAATTTGACGCCTAAAATTGATTTAAAATGAACATCTATTCTAATTTTAGAACACCTGTTCTCAAGGCAAAAAAAATGTTTCGCATGTGTAAAAAAACCATGTTCTACATAGGAGCAAGCCTTACTAATCCTTGGTATATATAGGAATGTGATAAACGTGTTTGCGGGCCCCGGTCTTTAATTATTTGATTAAATTTCTACAGACTGGAAATAACTAATCTTTGCACATATTCTGACTTCTCATACTGATACAATATTCATAAATACATGGCCGATCTTAGTAAACAAATACTCAAATTAGGAAAACAATACATGTGAGGCTCAGATCATTTTTGTAGTAAAAAATAGACCAAATTTCAGTAGAAATATATTAACATAACAATAACTCTGACAAAAAACATCAAATATAACAATATCATAGACCAAACACGATAAACCTCGTACTATAAGTTCAACTAAAATAGAAAAATATTCAAGTTCACGTTCCAACTTCCAAACCAGATCATATCAACCAAAGATAGAAAACAATCAAACTCAAATACAAAATAACCCACAACATAACAGGCAAAAACACCGATTTCGTCCTACATGACATTTCAAAAAAAAATCTCTCTCTCTCTCTCTCTGAAATCCTCTTCTCTCCCCAAAATAAAACTTCCCCCTTCCCAACCGCCGGTAACCGGAACCGCCGTCGGAACACCTGCCGCTGTCGCCATTCACCAAAATTCGGCAATTTTTTTTTTTTGGTTTTTCGAGCTAACCGCTCTAGATCGACCGCAAAATATCAATTCAAACAAATTTGGAGTCACAAATTTGGCGCAAATATGGTGAGGCACATGGGATTATTACATTGACCTAATTAAAAAAAACGAAGCGTCTGTTCTTGAGACCGTTGTTCTTCCAGGTACGTTTTTATTCTTCTTCCTTCTTCTTCTGCTTCCTCTTTATTTTCTCTGATTGTTTTCTTCTTCAATTTCTAATTGTTTTTCTTCTTCAAACTTTGATTTTTTCTTCTTCCAATACAAGCAAACAGTGTAACAGGGATGGACATTTCCGTCGCTAATCTTAGTTTAGCAATCGATTAACGACCGAATCACCGACGGAATCTATACCAACAAATAATTGGATAACCATATACCGATTGATTACCGATTGAACGTTAAACATTGTTGACCTTTGATTTTGACTTATTAACGACCGAATACCGACGGATTATGTAGCGACATAATATTGAGTCTCCATATAGCGACCGAATATCGACCGACGGGTCACATTGTTGACTTTGACTTTGACTCTTTAACAACCAAATACCGACGGACTTTTTAGCAACCGATTATCGGGTCGCCATATTGTGACGGAATAATATGCTTCCCAAATGGTAAAATCCAATATAATGCCTCTGCGAGGCATGACGCTCAACGCCGTAATCTGTTCCACATTTCCAAGAAAACGCCACATAAAATTGTTTTAAGGAATGGATGCCAACACCATTACTCTCAACACTCCGAGCCATGTTCTGCCAAGACATCCAGTGCTTACACTATTTCCCATCCGTTTGGCCCCAAACAAATCTATAGAACATCCGCTCCAATGTAGATAAAATCAATTGAGGCACATTACAAGTAGTCAGGATATGAAGGGTCATAGAATTCAAAACCGATCGAACCAACAAAAGTCTACTGCCCATGCTTAACAAAGTCCGCTGCCATCCCTCCAATTTAGAGGCAATCTTATCAATTAATGTATCAAAATAACGGACCTTTGACCGTCCCGGAAAAAGGGGACAACCGAGATAAGTCAACGGAAAATCTGCCTCGACAAAGCCAGTTACATCTTGTATCACTATACGCTGCCCATCCGCGATCTTGGAAGAAGCATAGTATAGGATCTTCCCAAAATTAATGCGCTACCCAGATGCTTTAGCATACATATCAAGAAATTCCATAAGAACGCGTAGGTTGCTACTGTGGCCATTAGTAAAAATAATAATATCGTCTGCAAAAGCAAGGTGAGAAACAGTAAATGACTGTTTAGGAACATGATACGGACAGAGCTTACCCGAATTTGCTAAAGCATTCAACCCCCGGGAAAGGCCTTCAGCCGCAAGGATGAAAATGAGCGGAGAAAAAGGATCCCCTTGTTTAACCACCCACATAGCATGAATGTAACCATACGAGACACAATTAACCAGCACCGAAAACCAATTTGAGCTCAGAATATTGTTGATAAGATGAAGGAAATGCGACCCAAAACCGAAACACTGTAAAACCTTGAGAAGAAAAGAGTGAGAAACCCGGTCAAAATCCTTCATCATATCCAGCTTGATGATTAAATTCCCTCCTCGCACTTTGTGATTAATAGAATGTACTAACTCCATTGCAAGCAAAACATTATCTGAAATAGCACGTCCCTTTATAAAGCCAGTCTGATTGAGAGATATAAGTGAAGGTAAAACATCACCCAGGCGGGTAGCAAGTACCTTTGTGACCACTTTATTCGTAAAATTACAGAGAGAGATAGGTCGAAAACCGAATAAATGAGTCGGATTCTGCGATTTGGGTAGAAGTATAATAAGCGTACTCGCCATTGTTTTGGGCATTGGCAAACCAGCCCAAAAATCACAAACTGCTTGTACCACATCATGCCCCACTATCTCCCAACAATCTTGGAAAACCCCGCCAGAATACCCATCCGGACCTGCAGCACTATGTCTATCCAATGAAAAGACTGTTGTCCTAACCTCCAAAGCAGACAGGAGAGCCGAGAGTTCCCGAGTGGTAGAGGCACTCACCAGATGCGGAATAGCACTCAAAATACCATCAACCGGTTGCGGATGATCATCAGCCGAGTATAATGTAGTGAAAAACCGATGAGCCTCCTCACCAATATCTTGTGCATCCGTTAACCATAAGCCATTATCATTTTGCAACATAGAGATATGTTATCTTTTCCGCTTACTGTTACACATAGCATGGAAATATTTTGTATTACGTTCACCTTCCTGTAACCACTTGATTCTGGATTTTTGCCTCCAAAAGGTTTCTTCCGCAGCCAAATAAAAGTTATTATTCATTTTTGCCTCCAGCCATATGTCCTTAGATTCATTCGCTGGAGAGGCATCATAAGCCGCCTCAGCTGCGGCCACAGTAAGTTCAGCATCGTGTAACCGAGTGGTGACATTACCAAAGCAATCTTTATTCCAGGTTCTCAATGCTGTCTTCAATCTTTTCAGTTTGCCCGTCAACACCACCATTCCATTCCCATCAAATCCAGTCGCCCAATTGGTCTTAACCACATCATGAAACTGCGTATGCCTGGACCACATATTCAGGTACCTGAAAGAAAAGGAAAAACCAGTGCTGGTCTGTTGACTGAGAGTTAGGAGTAAAGGACAATGATCCGAGACTGTTCTATGCAAATGCTCCAACTTAGTCAAAGTAAAGAAATCAAGCCATTTAGTGTTAACCAAAACATGGTCAAGTCTGCGCTATAATGGCGGAGAAGAACTTCTGCACCACGTATAAGGACTGCCCACAAAAGGAACATCCTACAAACCACAATCACCCACCACCTCGACAAACTCAGAAATAGGCAAAGAAGAAGGAATGGAACCCAAACTTTCAGAACTACTTAAAACCACATTAAAGTCTCCCCCCACTAACCATGGGACATCATGCTGTGAAGTAAAAGCGCGAAGCTCATCCCATAATACCCGTCGTTGAGTGTAGGCACATTTGGCATAAACAAAAGATAAATACACAGAAGTGCCAGCATAATTATTTACCAAAACAGCAAGCAATTGGTCTGTATCACCCACCACAGCAATATCCAAATTACCATTCCAAAACAGCCATATTTTCCCATTAAGATTGCTAGCCCCATTGTCAAATCCAAAACGCCGAGTATAATATGGCAAATCAGCAATATCAAGCATTGGCTCCAAAATTGCAATTAAAGAAAGTGTGTTATCAATTTTTAACTGTCTTAGTCGAGCAATTGATTCAATGTTTCCTACTCCCCGAATATTCCATATCAAACAATTCAACTTATTCTTAGGAAAATTAAATACTAAGCATGTGTAATCCCCTTAGAGGGTATTACCTTTAGCATTCTCTTCCAACCGAGAAGACTTACGGGACGCAGCTGGTGGGTGTTTTTTCGATTTCCCAGCTCAGATAGTATGGCTCACTCCGGAAAAATCAATTGTAGGGTGGCCCAAACCAGCGGTTGGTTGCTCCAAGGAGCTTAATGTCAAAACATTCATCGTCGCAATGGCATCCGATTGGTCAGCCAGTGGCAATACATCCCTCCTTCCCCCAACATGAGCTGTCTCCCCCCCCCCCCCGACCAAACCATTCGGGTCTTGTTCCATCGACTAGCCGGCTAATCCCGAGACTCCACCCTCTTCAACTGTCGGCGAAGTCTCGATCTCAGGAGGCACAGCCGAGACTTGATTCTCTGTCTCCCGGTCCCCTTCGACATCTGACACGGGAAGCAGGCCTTCAATTCCCGACAAAGGTGTAGCAATCATAATGACCGAACCCCTGCCAGCGGAACAGAGCATTCTGGAACAAGGGATTCCGGGTCAGGAGCGATGAAACCCGTGTCAGGTACGGATGGTATCGAGTCTGGTAACCCGATGGAGGAGCTGAGCATGGCAGATTTTCCGGCAGCTAATTGCTGCAATTCCTCCAAGAAAACAGTCGGATCAGTCAATGATTTACCCCCGCAGATTGGTACACCCGGGGAGTAACTAACTGCACCTTATCACAACCAATTCCAATATCATCAATCCCTTTTGGTTTAGGCGTTGCATTTATAGAGGATTGTAGGGGTTCTGTGTTGACATGCATCATTAAAAACTTCATTTATGTTAGGCATAGGCTTAATCATCAAGGTATGTGACCTAACTCCCCCAAAACTATCATTTAACCCTTTCAAGAAACTGATATCATAGTCAGATTCATAATATTTCTTAATCACATTCAATCCCCCACAAGTACAACTAGGAATAAGCCTCAGAAGTAAGAACTCATCCCAAAGAATTTTTAGTTGAGTAAAATAGTCTGAGACTGATGAACTTCCCTGTTTTATGTTGTGTTTCTCTTCTTGTAGACTGGACAATCTATAAGCATCTCCCCTTTGAAATCTTGCTTCAAGATCCTGCCATACATCCATTGTTGTACTCATTATCTGCACACTTTGTTCTATTGTTGAACTCACAGTATTGGTAATCCATGTGAGAACCATTTGATTTGCTTGTTCCCAAGCACGATACAACCTTTCATCAGGTTTAGGAATAGGTACATCTTCCAAAAGTTCAATGAAACATTTCTTATTCTTAGTAATAAGAGATCGTCTAATGGATCTCCTCCAAGCAAAATAGTTTTGGCTTCCAGTTAACACTTTAGAAGTCAACATTAGAGCAGGACTCTCATTTGGATGAATGTAGAAAGGATGTGAAATGTTAATTTCGTTATTTGTTCCAGATGTTGCCATGAATTCAACTCAAAGAAGAATGAAGAATGTTCTGAAAGAATAAGAAGAACAGAAAGCCAGGTAAACAATGAATTATCTCAATTTGAGATGAATTAGGAAAGAACAAACCCTAAAATCAAGAAATTGCAAGAACAAAGCAATTCTTGACCAAAAAAAAAAAAAACCAATTTGAGAACAATCAAACAAAATTGAAGTAATTACTCACAGTAATTTACTTCAAAAAATGAAGAATCAATCAAGAATTAAGAATGCGGAAATGAGAATCTCGTAGCTATGTTACAATGTAAAATCTAGAGAAACTGCAAAAGATATTTTGGGATTTCTGGGAATTTTCATATTAATTATTGAATGATTACAAAGTCCTATTTTTTTCACAAAAAAAAAAAATAAAAAAACAAACAAAGTCCTATTTATAGTTACTAAAATGTAAAATGAAAGGATAACCAACTTGCAAGTTGGTAGGTTGCTAAATAAAGAATGTAAAATATCTACATGTCTAAGTATGTACAATATTTACTGATGGGCTTACAAACTAGACCGGCCCAACTTTAGTCTAGCTTTTATGTTTCACACCTTTAAGCCCATTTTCTCTTTCAGCCTTCTTGGCCTGTTTATTCATGCTGCAACTGCAAACAGAAGACATTCTTTCTTCCTTCACACTTGAGCTCTCAGCTTGACTTGTGTTCTTCTCTTCTTCACACTTCAACAGTTCATTTGAAATTGCATCCACATAAATAGCAGCAACGACGGATATAGCACGGTGGCAGCAGGATCACATGCCTTCGGTGAAAAAAATAATAGTATATAGACTATATTTTGCTTCATTTAGATAATAAATGTATAAGTGATCTAACACAAATTTTTGAATTGTCGGATGCCCAGTGATCTTTATTCTTGGATCCGCCACTGTTAGCAGTGGTTGCTAATGTTCTTTTCCGTATTGAATCTTTTCTGGGATCTCTTCATGTTCTTCTATTCATTGCATTTATCCATTCCATCTCGCCTCCTGTGTTATTATGGTTTCTGCTACTTTAGAGATGCAACGTAGGAAACAGCATTTTGGTTTCAGTTTCTTTGAAGGAATTATGAAATTAAAAGCTCATAAATGTTTCTGACACTAATGAAAGCTTATAGTAAGATTTGTTTATATTTGGACTGTAATTCAATTCAAAAGACATCGTATTTTTCCCCAATCATTGTTTTACTCACAAAATTAAAAAAAAAACAAACAAAAAAAGTTTCACATTTTTCGAAAAAAAAACTATGTACTTTTCAACCAACATCAGTTGTAGTGGAGTGATGAGGATCAGGGTTCGAACCGCGACCCAGACATTTGCATGGAGTTATTGATGTTGGAGGGTCGCCCCCTTCTTGGACCTCTACAGTACCCGGTCCATATTAGTCAAGCATGTCGGTTTGGACACTGGATGGGAAACCAAGAAAAAAAATAATGTACTTTTCAATTTTGTAAACAATGTAATTTTCAAATCATTGTTTTTTACTCACAAAATTAAAAAAACAAAAAAAGTTTCACATTTGTTAAAGCTGTCATCACCTCGGCTTTTTTCAGTAAAAAAAATTAGCTCTCCAATAACAAGTTTTTTGTTATGCCCCTGCTTGTTATCCAGAATTTGTAGAAATGGATGTTACTTCATTTGTTTCATAATTCAAGGAATAGTATATTTTTTTAATTATAACCTTAAGAATTTAATTTATTCTCGTTAGAATTTAAATATTCAATATCTTGTAAAAGTTTAAACGAAATAAAGCGCTATTTTTTGTCTTTTCCTACGTATACTCTTTTTTCACAAGAGCTATTCATGTCTAAGGCAAAATCAATTTCATCATATTCTGTGTCCCGTTTTATATCCTCACGAATAATTTTCAACACATGTTAATTTTTTATTATTGTGAGAGAGAATATAACACCAAATTCCTACCGCCTTTCTAATAGTATCACTAACATTCTATGTATAGTTACGGTTCAAAGTGCTTCTGTGGTTGTTTGAGAAATCTAATGAAGCAATAACTTAATCAAAGAAAAAATTCGAAATTAGTAGGGTAATCTGGCTTCAAAGAATATACCTTAAAATACGAATCAAGTTGGATTTTTTTATTTTATATTTGCATTTTTGGATAAAATAAGATTTTATTTACTTTTGTTAATATATATATATATATATATATATATATATATATATATATATATATATATATATATATATATATATATATATATATAGGGAATGTGTGTTCTACCGTCGGTGTTAATCCTACGACCAACGAGCTGCGGGTGAGAATTTCTACCACTAAGACAGCCCATCCAACTAGTTTTGTTAGTAAATTAATTAGTAAAATTACATTTGTTAGTCGTTACTAAGCTTAGGAAATTGAATACATTTGTGTTTGGTATGAATTATATAAGATTACGTTTACAATAAGTTTGGAAAAAATGATTTTAAAGTTGCTAAAGCCTAATATTTCGACAAGGCGAAACAAAGAATAAAAAGAAATAAAATATAGCTGATCTCTTTTTTTTTTTTTTTTTTTTTTATTCAAAAATATAGCTGATCTCTTTTTTTTTTTATTTTTTTTATTCAAAAATATAGCTGATCTCTGTTAAGGAACCCAAAGTAAGAGTGACACTATTTCAAATAGGGCTAAAGGTACTTAATAACCACATGTTATTTTACTATTTCGGGTTATAGGTTCAAACAATTGTTTTCGTGCCTTTTGGCCACGAAACATTTACGAGCTACAAGTTTTAACAACCGGCCAAATTTTCGGCCACTTTCTTTTAATTTTTTGCCTTAAAATATAAAAAGATTAGTTTACCCTCAATGACCCGACCCGACCCGCAAGCAGTTCCACCACCTCCCAGTCCACCCAACAGATCCACCGCCACCCAATTGCTTGTTAAAGCTTCCGGACATATTTTCCGGCACCCATATGCTTGTTAAAGCTTCCACTGCTGCTACTTTCTCTATGTTGCTGTACCACCATCGCCATTTCTTTTTCTCTAAAACTCCAAACCCCAAACCTGCACTATCGCCATCACATTAAACCTGATCCTATAAACTTTTTCTCTAACTTTTGTTCACACCAAAGCTTCAATCTTTAACACAATTTCCACCTGAACCCAGCACAAAATAATTGATTTCCTACCTTCAAAATTAACTGAAATTAATCAAATTGTAGGTGAAGAAAAAACAAAAGAAAGAAACGAGGGATAATTGAATTATTCGATGTATATGAACCCCAAATTGAAAATTTAACCATAGAACCTAAACCCAGAAAATAACAATTGAAACCAACATTTTCATGAAACCCATTTTATAATCCCCCTCCGGCAAGCCCGTTTGTTTCTTTGTTTTGAGCCCTTTTTCAAGAAATTGGGTATTGCTTTTAGAACCTTTTTTTTTTATTGGGTGAATTGGTGGTGCTTGAGAGAAGTGGTAGTGGTGAATTAGTGTTATTTGTGACATAGCCGCTGCAATGGAGTTTGGTGGGTGGAGATGGTGCGGCATGTGGGAGGGGATGCGTGGAGAGGGTGGTTTTGCTGGGAAGAAGAAAGGAGCAAAGAAAATGACGAAAATGCCCCTCCCGTGGCCAGAACGTAAGAAATGAAGGGTTACTCTTTGTTCCGCCCATTAGCATTCAATCTCATGAACCCTCCATTAGTCGAATCTCAATTCCTCTATGCAATGGTGAATCTAAGATTTGAGAGCAGTCAGGTCACTCGTTGATTCACCTCATTTGTGAGGGGTTATTTTTGGACCTATTATCTAAATGTAGCAAAAAATCACTTTAATTACTAAAATAACTATTTTTCATAGGAGCATGTGACCATGTGGCAGTACACTGCCAATTTCCTCTATGATAATGTTGTAAAGTTGCATTTCTACTTCTTTGTCACCTTCATTGTTGAAAAAAAAACTCCCAAGGTTATAAATCTCGGTCCATCCATCTTTTCTCCCCTTTGGAAATATACGTTCTCGGACTCAGATACGGGTATATGTTTAGATATCAGACTAAACATATACAATAAAGTGTTTGATCGGTATTGACCAGATCCGATAAGTATCTCATACCCATATTCATGTCGTATCATGTTGACACTACTACAAAAGGCATAAACTAGGGAACGGTTAACATAGTAAGAAACCATTCTTGATCACGTTAAATTATCTGACCAGATTGTGTTGTTCGCGTAAAAAAGATGCGATTGTATTCATTACTAGAATTGTCAGTAAATTTGGCATAGGTGAGCGTATTAATTTTAATTTGATTCATAAAAAAAATATCAAACACAAAGAAAATTAAAATAAGTAAAAAGGGTATAAAATTTAAAAAATTTCATTACAATAAATATATAGGAGGAGAAACAAATAACAAATGATCAATTAGTCGAGCGCCTCATCGCGCAATATATATGCAGGAGGCCGCGGGGTTCAATTCTAATCCCTTTGAGTATGATGTAACTTTTTTCTACATCATTCATAGGTGACTAGACTCGATGACTCGACTTGTTTAAGCTCCAACTCCGACTCAGCTCGGCTCGACTTGGCTAGCTTGACTTCAAAATTTACGAATGTCAAAATAAATATCTTATTGCGACTATATAAAAGAAAAAAATCGTTTGATATACTTTAAAATGACGTAACGCAACAAACATCGTAATATATAGGTATCGACGATTGCAATAAATGTCGTAAAAAATCATAACCACACAGACAAATACGACATTTATTCGATATTTGTAATAAATATTATTATAGATCTATTTTGACTTTTTTTTTTTAACCTTATTCAACATATGACAAACATCGCAATAGATACCTTGCATAATCTGTATTCGGTGACAGCCTTTTAATATGCATCTTGCATTGAATATCAAGCAAAGGGACTTGTAAAAGCTTCGCCACATAAAAAACCCTGAAAGAAGAACATGTCTGAAAGTTCCTAAAGAAGATTTATTTATAATACAAGATACATTTCAGATCAAAAGGAATTCTTGAAATGATATTCATTAGTAGTAAATAATAGAAGTGATCAATTTCAAAATTACCATTTCATAGTGATTGGTTTTACCAAAACTTAAGCTTTTTTTGTTATTACTACTTTGCATATCTTTAAATTATGTTTAGTAATATTTTAAAGATCCACATCGATTAGTTAGTGAGTATGTTTGTTCTTTATAAGGATTGTGCAATCTTCTCCCTCTCGAGGTATCTTTTGAGGGATTGAGTTAGGCACAAATATGTTTTTAAGATGGTATTAGAGCCATCTAGTTCGATGTTGGCACCTATTATTGTTCACGGTCCAGATATCCAGTCCTGCCCGTGAGGGGTGTGTTAAAGATCCCACATCGACTAGTTAGTGAGAAAATTTGTTTTTTATAAGAATTAGACAATCGATAATTTTAAAGGATTGAGTTAGGTACAGGTTCATTTTTTATCTTTAATTTCTAGGGAGTCAAACTATCGGTAATTTTTTAAAACAAAGAGCATGGTATTATTATTTTTCATTTAATTTCTGACTTGAGAGTATGTCATTTCTTCAAATGGAGCTTTTGTAAAATCACCAACTATCTCTCTCTTGATCTAGAAGTTTTAAAGAAATGGAGAAATAAATTTCTCCTAGAAAATAAACTCTAGAAGGTTCTAGAATTGATCAATAAGTTCACTCCTAGAAAACAAGTTCTAGAATCATCTATTAGGAATAAGCTATAGAAAATGAGAAGGACCTTTTAGATTGTTTAGGTTAAATGCCTAGTAAGTAGAATACTTTAGATGGTATAAATAGGAGAAATGTTGTAAACATTTAGTAGTAGAGTGACTAGAGTAAATATGGTGAAGAGAGTGAAAAAGTACTCTCAAGCAAGAAAGTGAAGTCACCAACTATGAGAGTGAATCAAAGTGGTGGGCTTGAGATTTAAGTGAGCTCAAGTATATAATTGTGAGTGTTAGGTTGCTTTGTATAGTGTAAATTCAATTAAAATATAAAAATATTTATCAATTGAATTTCTCTACAAGTGGTATTTAAGTTAATACTCAATCAGTAATATTAAATCCAAATACTCAACATAGTCTTAATTTTTACAACTTGAAGAAAATGGGGAACGTGGATGACTTGAGAGTATGTCATTTCTTCAAATGGAGCTTTTGTGTCTTCTACTTCTTTTGCCTAATTGGATCACTATTTATAGATGTAGATTGATGCGTGGATGAGATCACATTTTAACGTTTGAGTGATTTAGAAGAATATCTCAATATTTGAATAATTTGAGAGATCCAAGTAAATCCGAAATCATTTAATTAATTGGTAACTTCTATTTCCTTATGTGACGTGATACAAGTTAATTTCTCTGATCAATTTTTTGATTTTTGATTCAACGATGCTTACACATTAACATTTGTCCAAATTTAATTAGTTGAAGCATTTTTTATTAATGATATTTGAAAATTTACTTTGGTAAAATTTCCATATGTCATATACCGTTAGAAACAAATATATACATATATATATATATATATATATATATGATAAATCCCTTACATTTATTTAACACTTTTACAGAATATTGATATGTAAACAAATAATGCTGTAATTTAGGTATTATTCAGCAAAAAAAGAAATAAGGCTGTAATTTCTGGCCTACCTACTCTTTTACTATTTTGCTCTTAAGGATGTTCATGAATTTATTGTGAAAGACAATCTTCCACATCCAAATTTTCTTTGTTTTAATTTTGGCAAATAGTAGTTAAAGTTCTCCTTCTGGCAAGAGTAATATTTCTTGTATTTTTTTTTTGCCCGGATGTCGACCCAATTAATCTGGTTGAGATATGAACATGATAAACATTAAGTTAGGTAATTCAAACCCATGACCTTTTTTTCTTTCTTGAGGAGTAAGGACAGAATATGTATCATAATAGTAGCTAAGTGTGGTAGGCGCAACCCCGGAGGGTCTCCAAACTATTGGAAAAATGTTCTAGTCTTCGTGGCATTCTTAGTCAATATATCAGCCGAAGAATTACAAAACCTATAAACCTACAATATATTGGAATCTGTGTTTCAAGCGGAGGATATTTCTGAGTAATTTAAACATATGACCTTTTCCCGAGTAAATATTTCTTGGGAAAATATTGTATTATTTTCTAGGGTACTCTTTTTTTTAATTTTTTTATTTACACAGTCAGGAAAATAAATGTTCTTGAAAAAAATTAGTAGGATAAGATATGTTTTAAAAAATAAGACTGGCTGCAAAAGCTCACTATAGAAATTGGGATCATTCAGAAACTATGATCAATATAGAGTTCTATTAATTCTTTAATTTGTGCTTGGTACCAACTTAATTAATAGTACTAGTTTATGGCTACAATTGCTTTATGGATATAATACATTCTGCATGCAATGCCCAGTTTTCAGCGCCCCACAGCCCATTGGATGAAATAAGTAAGTACTTTTCTTTTTCGCAAAGAGAAATCTCCTATTAGTAGCCATTATCTATTTACATATTTTTTATAAATAGACCTATCTTTTTATTAGGTTATTTATATCCGCATCTTTTTACGCGCAACTATAAATGTACAATTAGTGAATTCAGCCATTTTTCAGGCCAAAAAATGACATGTGACTTGCACATACTCTCTAATTGCCTCTTTCCAATCTTGATACTCGGTCGCTCATGGCCGCCGACCACCAGGTCATGGTGGCCGCCGCCGCCATCCCTACACCTTGGAAACATAAGAGTTTCGCGAAACTTCTCTCCCAACCCTTATCTGCGGCCACTTCTCTTCCTATCTCGCCTCTTGATGTTTATAAGGGGGAGCCTAATCTGATAATTCCGGAGGATGAACACGATATCTTAATTAATCCATGGAGATTCGCTCTGGTTGGTAAATTTCATAAATATGCCCCCAATTTGGATTCTCTTCGTAAATCTTTTCACAAAGTGGGGTTTAGGGGTAGTTTTTGGATTGGACATATGGATCCTAGGCATGTTTTAATCAAATTTGATTTGGAGGAGGATTATTGCCGATTATGGAGGCAATGCATTTGGAATTGTTTTGGTTTATCTATGATAGTCTTCAAGTGAACTTATGATTTTAATGTCCATGAAGAGCCTTCAATAGTGCCAATTTGGATTGGGTTTGAGGGATTACCTATTCATCTTTACAATAAATCCAAATTGTTTTCTCTAGCAAGGGCGGTAGGTCAACCGATTGCGTTGGATGCTCCCACCGCCGCCGCCTCCTCTAGGCCAAATATTGCAAAAGTTTGTGTTGAGGTGTATTTATTTTCAGATTTACCACATAGGGTTAGAATTACACATGCTAAAACGGGGAAGGAATTTTGGCAAACAATTGTTTATGATAATTTTCCTGATTATTGTCTAGGTTGTATGCGAATTGGGTATAATGAGAAACATTGTTCTAAGAACCTAGAGGTCAAAGAACATCCGAAAGTTGCTAGACCAGTGAAAACTATGATAATGGTAAAGCCAAGGTGGTGGCGCCGCCTAAGGCTCCGAACAAATCGGAAAAGGAAGCATCGACACTTAAATTCCTATTGTCTAGGATTGTGGTTCAGCAAAAAAATTCAATAACCTCGGTATGGATTAAAACAGCCAAGGAAGCAGGGCCTGACCCGTCAAACACAGTTACAAACCGCTATTGGCACAACCGGGTTATTGGGTAGTTTGGGGTTGCCTGTAGACACACCGGTTACGGGTGAGACAGGACCCGGACCAAATGCTACGGTTCTGGCTACTGTGACTGAAGTCGAAGCAAGGCCAGTAATTGAAGCCCCGAATATTGAGCATGGGGAGGTAGTGGGCTCGGATCGGAGGATGAAGGCCTAAATGTTAAGCCTAATGCGAAAGTGGGCCGAGAATCAGACGACCAAGTTTCGGGTGAACCAGATGGAACCGTGTCATTGCATGAAGTTGAAGTGGGTGGAGTCGCGGGACCGGATGGTCAACCGATTGAACAAGACCCAGAGGCTCGGACAGTAGTGAAACAACTCCTGAAGGTGAAGGGGGATGTTTTGCCTATGGAAGGCCAATCGGATGTGTAAGCCCTAAGGGCGAACAAACTCTGTTTTTGATAATGGTCAAACATTTGATGTTGTGACTAATGTCTTATATCTTTGTGATAGAATATCGAAACTCGTTGTGGAAGCTCTAAGTTCTTCAATCAAGCTATAAAAAAGATCTTCAAGGAACATATCGTCAAGATTGAAGATTGAAGACTTAGGTTTGGTTAGGATAGCTTTATATTTATTAGTCGCTATCTTTAAGCTCTCTAACCAATGCTCTTAATGAACTTAAGTTTACAACACTATAGTCTTGCATACATATTAAACACGTTTTTCAAAAGGCTAAGTTTTAAAAACGATCTTTAAATGTGTTCGTATTTCAAAAACCTTTGTTTTCAAAGTTCATGTCTTTTAAAACGGTTTTTCGAAATGCTTTTAATTGTTACCTTTTGGGAAAATCTTTTAGACTTCATTAGATTTCAAAAGGTGTGATAAATCAACTCAGGAAGGTCGATCAACCGAGCAGAAACTGAGAGGTTTGATAGTTGGGTTCGGTCGACCATAGGGGAGATCGGTCGACCGACCTATGTTCGGATCATCCGACCTTTTCCTTCGGTTCAACCGAGGAGATACTGAGAGTTGCATTTTACAGGCTCGGTCGACCTAAGCCTTTGTTCGGTCGACCGGAGTTTTGTTCGGTCCACCGAAGTACATCAACGGTCAACCGAACTCTGAAAAAAACTAGCCGTTATCTGACCGTTTTAAAGTCGTTTTTTGGACGTTTTTGAAATCTATAAAGGCCCTAAAGCTGAATATTCTTCCAACAAGAACCTTGACAAATCTACATTGAATATTCTTAAAGCTCTAGCTATCAAAAAGCATTTATTCTTTTTGATGATTTGAAAAGTCCAAAAATCAATCTTTATACAAGCAAGACAAAAAGTGTTGAATACAAAAGTTCAAGAGCATTAAAGTAAAGATCTTCAAAGGTATATTTACTCCACTTTTGAGTGAAGAACTTGTATCATTATATCTTCATCCTTCCCTTTCTTAGTGATAGGGTATTCTTGTGTCTAAACCTACTTAGTGTGGGAAAGTACTCTTTGTGAGTGAGTAAATTGTGGTTGTGTGTAAAACTCTTAGTGAGTTAGCCACAAGTGTAACAAGCCTTTTTCTTAGTGAAATTGTTTGAAATCCTTGGGAGATACTCAAGGTAGTGGGACGTAGATTCTTTGTGAATCGAACCACTCTAAATCACTTGTCTTGCTCTCATTGCTTCATTTCTACAAAGCTTCATATATTAGTTCCATATTTCTTTATCCCAAGAAAAAGAAGCAAATTTGTATAAAAACCCAATTCACCCCCCCTCTTGTGTTTTTCAATTGGTATCAGAGCCTCGTCTTCATCTTTAGTTTAATCACTAGAAGAAAAGATAATGGCCATGAATTCCGCTTTAGCTTATCTAGAGGGATCTTCCACAAATCGACCACCTCTTTTTGATGGAAATAATTTCAATGCTTGGAAAGACCGCTTCAAGATTTATTTGTGTTCTATAGACTATACTTTATGGCATATCTTTGAAGAAGGTCCTTATGTTCCTATGAAGTTGGTGGATGGTGTTCAAATGCCAAAATTGGACAATGAATTAAATGAAGATGAGTCAAAGAAAATGACTCTCAATTATAGAGCAATGAACATCATTAGTTGTGCTCTCAATCCGGATGAGTACAATAGAGTTCGTGGAAGCAAATCCGCCCACAAAATGTGGAAAACCTTGGAAGTCACTCATGAAGGAACAAATCAAGTGAAAGAATCTAAGCTCAATATGCTTGTGAGGGAATATGAGCTTTTCACTATGAAGCCAAGTGAAACTATCAATGAGATGAATACTCGGTTCACAAATGTGGTAAATGGGTTGAGGTCATATGGAAAGGAATATTCAATGGGTGAAATGAATAGAAAAAATTCTCAACTCTCTTCCAAAAAAGTTGGGAAGGCAAAGCTCTTGTCATTGAAGAAGCCAAAGACTTGAAAACATATCCAACGGAAGAGCTCATTGGTTCTCTTCTCACTTATGAGCTTACTCATAAAAAGGATGATCATGTTGAAAAAAGCAAAGAAAAGTCTTGCTCTAAAGACTATTCTTGATCTAGATGAATCCAATCAATCAAGTGATGAAGAAGATATAAATTTAGATGATGAGACAATGGCTTTAGTTGTAAAGCGCATGAAGAAAATGTTTTCCGGAAAAGGAAGGAGATTCCTCCAAAATAAAAGAAAACAAAATCCAAATGGCATGAAATGTTATGAATGTGGAAGCAACCAACATCTCATAGGAGAGTGCCCATCCATCAAAGAAAGAGAGTCAAAGGAAGATAAAAAAGAAAAAAATTCTTCAAATCCAAGAATGCCAAAGGCTTGATAGGCACATGGGATCAAGATGGAAGTGAAAATGAAGAAGAAGAAGAAAATGCAAATATTTGCTTCATGGCCTTCGGTAATGAGGTACATCTTTCTCCTTCAATTTCAAATTCTTGTGATGATAATGAGGATGATCCTAATGAACTCTTATGTGACATGTATGATCAATTAAGAAAATGTGCAAAGCAAAACTATGAAATGAAGTTAAAAAATTGATTCCTTGCTTGAAGATAAGTCTAGATTGTTTGATGAAAACAAAAAAACTATGTGATGATGTTGATTGTTTTAAAGTTGAAAATGAGAAACTTATTGCTACTTGCAACTCCTCATCATTAAAGTATCTTGAAGCATATGATAAATTATCTTCTCTAGAATCCAAGCTTGTTGAGTTTGATAGCTTGAAAAGCAAAGTTGTTGAACTTACTTCTCTTGTTGATAAGTTCTCAAAAGGAACAAAAGATCTTGATCATCTTCTTTGTATGCAACGGACTTCCAATGATAAACATGGATTAGGATATTCACATCCTAGTCATATTGATATTACTAGCTCTTCTAGACCATCTAGAAATCATTTTGTGCATGCTAGTACTTCCCATAAACATGGAGTAGGATATTCACATTCATGTCATATTGATATTGCTAGCTCTTCTAGACCACCTACAAATCACTTTGTGCTTGCTAGTTCATCACATAAACAAAAGAGATACCATGAGCATAGTTACAAATATTATAAGCCATCTATTCGTTGCACTTATTGTGGTAAATTTGGTCACACTAGCAATAGATGTTTTGTGAAAAGAAAGATTGAAATGGGAGTTAAGACTATATGGAGAATCAAGCGTATCGTATCTAACCCCCAAGGACCCAAACAAATATGGGTACCAAAAGTCACTCCTTCTTTTTTGTCTTAGGTACTTTCTAGCAAAGTAAACACTCCGGCTCAATGGTTCCTTGATAGTGGATGTTGTCGCCATATGACCGGAGATGCCGCATTAGTCAAAGACATGGAGCCCATCCATGAAGGTTATGTCACTTTTGGAGACAAAAAGAAAGGTAGAATTCTTGGCATTGGGAATGTTGGTAAAGATTCTTCAACTCTTGTTAAGAATGTTCTTCTTGTTGATAGTCTTAAATATAATTTGCTTAGCATTAGCCAACTTTGTGATAATGGGTTTGATGTTACATTTAGCAAAAAGACTTGTTCTATAATTGATAGCTCATCTCATGAAAATGTACTAGTGGCAAATAGAACCGGAAATGTTTATATGCTTACCTTGGATGATCTTATTGCATGTGATTTTAAATGTCTATCCATAAATGAAGATGATGCCTTCTTGTGGCACCGTCGGCTTGGTCATGTAAGCATGGATCTCTTAAATAAGCTTTCCTCAAAAAGAGCTAGTGCGTGGGCTTCCAAAAAATGAAATATGTGAAAAAACCGTCTTTGTGATGCATGTCAATTTGGCAAACAAACAAAAACGTCTTTTAAGCCTAAACAAATGGTTTCCACCTCTAAACCTCTTGAACTTGTTCATCTTGATCTTTTTGGACCAATGAGGACCACTAGTTTAGGTGGTAAGAGGTATGTATTTGTAATTGTGGATGATTTTTCAAGATTTACTTGGGTACTTTTTCTTGCACACAAAGATGACACTTTTCATGAGTTTTCAAATCTTTTCAAAAAGGTACAAAATACTCTTGAGCTAAAACTTGTTTCCTTGAGAAGTGATAATGGAGGAGAATTCAACAATAAATTCTTTGAAGAGTTTTGTAATGAATATGGCATTTCTCATAATTTCTCGGCTCCTCAAACGCCTCAACAAAATGGAGTTGTTGAAAGGAAAAAATAGAACTCTACAAGAAATGGCTAGGTCTATGCTTTGTGAAAATTCTTTACCAAAATATTTTTTGGGCGAAGCCGTGAACACCGCTTGTCATATTGTAAATAGAGTTTTTATGAGACCTTTTGTTGGAAAAAACTCCTTTTGAGATTATTTTTGGAAAAAATTCCCACAATATCATATTTCAAAGTTTTTGGTTGCAAATGCTTTGTGCTCAACATCAAAGATAGCCTTGGAAAATTTGACAAGAAATCCGATGAAGGAATATTTCTTGGCTATTCATCTAACAAAAAAGGCTTATAGGGTATACAATAAAGAGAACCATGTGTATTGAAGAGTCCATGCATGTATCATTTGATGAATCTAACATTTACACATCTACAAAAGATGATGATGATATAGGTATGCCTTTGGAAGGTGTAAATCAAATCCAACAAGCTCCTATGTTTGATGATAATCCTAAGGATAAGGAGGACATTGAAATCACTCAAGATAATCCCCATATTACTCAAAGCAATGATCCTTCAACAAATGAGCTACCAAAGGATTGGATTTACAAGCAAGATCACCCACAAGAGCAAATCATTGGTGATCCATCCGAAGGTGTCAAAACAAGGCGGTACTTCATTGACAATCTTGCTTTACTTTCATCTATAGAACCTAAGAACATTCATGAAGCATTATGTGATTATTTTTTGGATTTTAGCTATGCAAGAGGAACTAAATCAATTTGAAAGAAATCAAGTTTGGACTTTAGTTCCTAGACCTATTGATCACCTTATTATTGGAACCAAGTGGATCTTTCGTAATAAACTTGATGAACTTGGTGAGATCATTAGAAACAAAGCTAGACTTGTTGCCCAAGGATTCAATCAAGAAGAGGGTATTGATTTTGAGGAATCTTTTGCTCCGTGGCTAGACTTGAATCCATTAGAATGCTTCTTGCTTTTGCATGTTTTAAAGGTATCAAACTTTTTCAAATGGATGTTAAAAGTGCATTTCTAAATGGTTTTATTGAGGAGGAAGTATATGTTGAACAACCTCCCGGGTTCTTGCATGAAAAAATTTCCAAACCATGTTTATAAACTTACAAAAGCTATGTATGGTTTAAAACAAGCTCCTCGTGCTTGGTATGAGCGTTTGAGCAAATTTCTCATTTCTATTGGTTTTTCAAGAGGACTTGTAGACACTACACTTTTCATTAAAACAAATGCATCTCATGATATTTTACTTGTGCAAATATATGTAGATGACATTATTTTTGGTTCTACTAATGAAGTGCTTTGTGAAGAATTTTCTAAGCTTATGCAAGATGAATTCGAAATGAGCATGATGGGAGAACTCAATTATTTTCTTGGATTACAAATCAAGCAAACCGATGAAGGAATTTTCATCAACCAAGCCAAGTACACTAAAGAACTACTCAAAAGGTTTGGTATGGATGGTGCTAAGGAAAGCAACACACCTATGAGTGCTACCATCAAGCTTGACAAGGATGAAAAAGGTAAAACGGTAGATGAAACAAGGTATAGAGGTATGATTGGTTCTCTTCTTTATCTAACCGCTAGTAGGCCGGATATCATGTTTGCCGTATGCTTATGTGCTAGATTTCAAGCTTGTCCTAAAGAATCTCATCTAGTTGCCGTTAAGCGCATTTTTAGATATCTTATTGGTTCATATGATTATGGGTTATGGTATCCTAGAAGTGCATCTTTTGATTTGATAGGATTTTCGGATGCCGATTATGCGGGATGTCGTATTGAGCGCAAAAGCACTAGTGGGCATTGTCAATTTCTTGGTCATGCATTAGTCTCTTGGTATAGCAAGAAACAAGCAAGTGTATCTCTTTCCACCACCGAAGCGGAATATATAGCCGCCGGTAGTTGTTGTGCTCAAATCTTATGGATGATGCATACACTTATGGACTTTGGGCTTGCATTTCATCATGTCCCTATCTTGTGTGATAATACTAGTGCAATAAATTTGACAAAGAATCCCATTCAGCATTCCCGAACTAAGCATATAGAAATCAAACATCATTTCATTCGTGATCATGTTGTAAAAGGTGATGTTTGCATAAACTTTATTTGCACCGATGAACAACTTGCTGATATTTTCACAAAACCACTTAGCACCGAAAGATTTGAATATCTCAGACGTTGCCTCGGAATCACAAAATTCCGGGGATTGATGTGTGTATTAAGTGTACGAGGGGAAAAGCAGGGGGAACCTCGGATCAACGGGAAAAGTTCGGTCGATCCGAAGCCTGAGCGGTCGACCGAACTATCTTGACTGCAACCGAACCCTCGACCAGAAGAACTCACCGAGGCTGTTCGGATCAACCTTCGGTCGACCCTCTCGGAAGCGGTCGACCCGAAGTCATCGGGTTACGAGTTTTATATATCCTTACCCGAGTGACTTTTCATTTCATTCCTTCAATTTATAACAGTTTTCTCTCTATTTCTTCATCTCTATAGACCGATTTACCTAAACCCAAGCTTCATCAACCTTCAAATTCATCTTTCTTTCTCTATTTCATCATCAATTTGTGAAGAATTCATATTGTTTCATTTTCCCTCGGTTCATATAACCTCTAATCCGAACCCAACCTTCTTTTTTCACAAATGGTGAGAACAAAGAACCACTAACCAAAAGAGGCAATAAGGATGATGATACTCCTCCTCGCAAAAATCCTCCTAGAAATTTACCCAAAAGACCCCTTGAAAAAGGGATTTCCCTCAAAGAACCATCACAAACTCCTTTGAAGAAAGGAAAGGTAAAGCAAGTTGCTCAAAAGGGTAAAGGAAAGAAGATTCAAGAATCAATTTCAAGCCATTCGGAGGGACGATTCCTTTTCTTCTCCCTCGAGGGTTTCTCCACCCTCAAATTTTGAGTTTGGTGATTCATCAAACTTCTACACTACAGAGGTAACTAATTCTTTCTACAATGCTTCTGCTAAGAAAGTGTTTGACAATCTTTATAATTCAAAAAGAGGATTCATGACTACCTATTTAAGAGATGAGAATGTGTTTGCTCACGGTAGAGGATTAGATGAAGTAATGGGGTTATTTGATGATATGGGTTGGATAAACCTATTTGATATTAATGATGATATTTACCCCTCCTTAGTCTACGAGTTTGGTGCTAATTTGAGGCAAATATACGATGATGGTTCTGAAATTAGATATAAGTCTTGTGTTGGAAGCATGGAGTTTGAATTTTCTGATAAGATGTTCTGTGAAGCTATTGGAGTCAAACATGTGGCTTATGCCAAAAGATTTTATAAGAACATGATGAATTCGGATGATGCCAGTCTCTTTAATATGAAACATTTCATATCCGAATTTAGTATTCAAGGCAACTTTTTCGATTCAAAGGATAGGGAAATAGACAAATTGGATGAATTTGGGACGAATTCTTCATTTCTTCGTATCAATATTGTTGCTCGGTCAAAGGACATAAGTCGTCTATCACCTTCCTCCAAATGGTTATCATGCAACATCTATTGGAAAGGAAGCCTTTGAACTTTGCTCATCTAGCTCTTCAACATTTCATGGCTGCAATTAAAGGATCAAGGAATTTCATACCATATGGAAATGTGTTTACTAGGCTTTTTCAAAGATTCGGCTTTAATTTGCAAGATCCTTTAAAGAAAAAGGTCGTCGAAATTGATGAGGCTTGTTTTCACCGAATGAAGATGATCTATATTGACAATAAATGGAAGTTCATTCGGAAGACAACTAATGATGAGCTTGGTGCTGCGATCCTTGCTAGAAACGTATCCAATTATATGCTCAAAACACTCCAAAAGATTGAAAAGCAAAGGGGTAAAGCACCTACGAAGCCCAGAAGTAATCCTTATAGTGATGAGCAAGAAGATGTTCAAGAACATAATTCGAGTTAGCTCAAGCGAAAAGGCATCATCGGGAAAGTATCCGAGAAGAAGAACTCGATTCTCCAACACAAGAAACTTCCAAAGACCATCCTCGAAAAAGTGAACCGAATAGATAAGATGTTTGCTTTGATGAAGAAAATTGCGCGAAAAGTCGAGACGGTAATGGAAGAGATAAGTTGCATCAAAGAAGATGTTCAAAAAGTGTCCGACAAAGTGGACAAGTTAGCCAAGGATTTGAGTCTTTCAAGTTCTGATAAAGAAAATCAACGTTGAGACTTGAAACCTTTGATTGGTTATTTTTGCTTATGCTTATGTTTTTTTTTGAACTATGAATGTTTTATGCTTATGTTTTTAAACTATTTATACTTTGGTGATTGAATTCATTTTGATTATGCCAAAGGGGGAGAAATATTGTTTATTGTTTTATCTTGCTTAATTGTTTATTGAAAATTGACTTCTGTTTGTGTGAAAGTTATTGAAAGAAAGTTTCGAAGTCGACTTTGTTGCGGCAGAATCTTTGCAGAAAAATTTCCCTTTGCTTCGGTCGACCGAAGATGTGGTGACCAAAATCTCGGTCGGCCAGAGATCCATGCGATTTCATATTCATACCCGACTTTTTGCTTTGCTATCATCTACTTGGAACTTAAGGGAGTTTTTCTTAATATTTTTTTTCTTGTTCTATCTTTGATATGGCATGTTTTGAGGGGGAGCATTTACTATTTACTATTTTTCAAATTTCTCAAAACTAGCCTTGTTTTTTTTGGAAGGAAGGAGGAAAGGAGGATGGTAGGTATTTAGGGCTCTTCTAAGAGTCCCTAATGTGATGGCAAAAGAAGTTAATATACTAGTGTTTGTATTTCTCTCAAGTTTATCTTCTAAAACACTAGTCTTCACTCTTATTTGATTTTAAAACCTTTTTGCCATGCTTCCTTGTTCTTACTATTGTTCGTATTCTATCTAATTACATCAAAGTTTGTCATAATCAAAAAGGGGAGATTGTAAGCCCTAAGGGCGAACAAACTCGTTTTTGATAATGGTCAAACATTTGATGTTGTGACTAATGTCTTATATCTTTGTGATAGAATATCGAAACTTCGTTGTGGAAGCTCTAAGTTCTTCAATCAAGCTATAAAAAAAGATCTTCAAGGAACATATCGTCAAGATTGAAGATTGAAGACTTAGGTTTGGTTAGGATAGCTTTATATTTATTAGTCGCTATCTTTAAGCTCTCTAACCAATGCTCTTAATGAACTTAAGTTTACAACACTATAGTCTTGCATACATATTAAACACGTTTTTCAAAAGGCTAAGTTTTAAAAACGATCTTTAAATGTGTTCGTATTTCAAAAACCTTTGTTTTCAAAGTTCATGTCTTTTAAAACGGTTTTTCGAAATGCTTTTAATTGTTACCTTTTGGGAAAATCTTTTAGACTTCATTAGATTTCAAAAGGTGTGAAAAATCAACTCAGGAAGGTCGGTCAACCGAGCAGAAACTGAGAGGTTTGATAGTTGGGTTCGGTCGACCATAGGGGAGATCGGTCGACCGACCTATGTTCGGATCATCCGACCTTTTCCTTCGGTTCAACCGAGGAGATACTGAGAGTTGCATTTTACAGGCTCGGTCGACCTAAGCCTTTGTTCGGTCGACCGGAGTTTTGTTCGGTCCACCGAAGTACATCAGCAGTCAACCGAACTACGAAAAAAAACTAGCCGTTATCTGACCGTTTTAAAGTCGTTTTTTGGACGTTTTTGAAATCTATAAAGGCCCTAAAGCTGAATATTCTTCCAACAAGAACCTTGACAAATCTACATTGAATATTCTTAAAAGCTCTAGCTATCAAAAAGCATTTATTCTTTTTTGATGATTTGAAAAGTCCAAAAAATCAATCTTTATACAAGCAAGACAAAAAGTGTTGAATACAAAAGTTCAAGAGCATTAAAGTAAAGATCTTCAAAGGTATATTTACTCCACTTTTGAGTGAAGAACTTGTATCATTATATCTTCATCCTTCCCTTTCTTAGTGATAGGGTATTCTTGTGTCTAAACCTACTTAGTGTGGGAAAGTACTCTTTGTGAGTGAGTAAATTGTGGTTGTGTGTAAAACTCTTAGTGAGTTAGCCACAAGTGTAACAAGCCTTTTTCTTAGTGAAATTGTTGGAAATCCTTGGGAGATACTCAAGGTAGTGGACGTAGATTCTTTGTGAATCGAACCACTCTAAATCACTTGTCTTGCTCTCATTGCTTCATTTCTACAAAGCTTCATATATTAGTTCCATATTTCTTTATCTCAAGAAAAAGAAGCAAATTTGTATAAAAACCCAATTCACCCCCCCTCTTGTGTTTTTCAATTGGTATCAGAGCCTCGTCTTCATCTTTAGTTTAATCACTAGAAGAAAAGATAATGGCCATGAATTCCGCTTTAGCTTATCTAGAGGATCTTCCACAAATCGACCACCTCTTTTTTGATGGAAATAATTTCAATGCTTGGAAAGACCGCTTCAAGATTTATGTGTGTTCTATAGACTATACTTTATGGCATATCTTTGAAGAAGGTCCTTATGTTCCTATGAAGTTGGTGGATGGTGTTCAAATGCCAAAATTGGACAATGAATTAAATGAAGATGAGTCAAAGAAAATGACTCTCAATTATAGAGCAATGAACATCATTAGTTGTGCTCTCAATCCGGATGAGTACAATAGAGTTCGTGGAAGCAAATCCGCCCACAAAATGTGGAAAACCTTGGAAGTCACTCATGAAGGAACAAATCAAGTGAAAGAATCTAAGCTCAATATGCTTGTGAGGGAATATGAGCTTTTCACTATGAAGCCAAGTGAAACTATCAATGAGATGAATACTCGGTTCACAAATGTGGTAAATGGGTTGAGGTCATATGGAAAGGAATATTCAATGGGTGAAATGAATAGAAAAAATTCTCAACTCTCTTCCAAAAAAGTTGGGAAGGCAAAGCTCTTGTCATTGAAGAAGCCAAAGACTTGAAAACATATCCAACGGAAGAGCTCATTGGTTCTCTTCTCACTTATGAGCTTACTCATAAAAAGGATGATCATGTTGAAAAAAGCAAAGAAAAGTCTTGCTCTAAAGACTATTCTTGATCTAGATGAATCCAATCAATCAAGTGATGAAGAAGATATAAATTTAGATGATGAGACAATGGCTTTAGTTGTAAAGCGCATGAAGAAAATGTTTTCCGGAAAAGGAAGGAGATTCCTCCAAAATAAAAGAAAACAAAATCCAAATGGCATGAAATGTTATGAATGTGGAAGCAACCAACATCTCATAGGAGAGTGCCCATCCATCAAAGAAAGAGAGTCAAAGGAAGATAAAAAGAAAAAAAATTCTTCAAATCCAAGAATGCCAAAGGCTTGATAGGCACATGGGATCAAGATGGAAGTGAAAATGAAGAAGAAGAAGAAAATGCAAATATTTGCTTCATGGCCTTCGGTAATGAGGTACATCTTTCTCCTTCAATTTCAAATTCTTGTGATGATAATGAGGATGATCCTAATGAGCTCTTATGTGACATGTATGATCAATTAAGAAAATGTGCAAAGCAAAACTATGAAATGAAGTTAAAAAATTGATTCCTTGCTTGAAGATAAGTCTAGATTGTTTGATGAAAACAAAAAAACTATGTGATGATGTTGATTGTTTTAAAGTTGAAAATGAGAAACTTATTGCTACTTGCAACTCCTCATCATTAAAGTATCTTGAAGCATATGATAAATTATCTTCTCTAGAATCCAAGCTTGTTGAGTTTGATAGCTTGAAAAGCAAAGTTGTTGAACTTACTTCTCTTGTTGATAAGTTCTCAAAAGGAACAAAAGATCTTGATCATCTTCTTTGTATGCAACGGACTTCCAATGATAAACATGGATTAGGATATTCACATCCTAGTCATATTGATATTACTAGCTCTTCTAGACCATCTAGAAATCATTTTGTGCATGCTAGTACTTCCCATAAACATGGAGTAGGATATTCACATTCATGTCATATTGATATTGCTAGCTCTTCTAGACCACCTACAAATCACTTTGTGCTTGCTAGTTCATCACATAAACAAAAGAGATACCATGAGCATAGTTACAAATATTATAAGCCATCTATTCGTTGCACTTATTGTGGTAAATTTGGTCACACTAGCAATAGATGTTTTGTGAAAAGAAAGATTGAAATGGGAGTTAAGACTATATGGAGAATCAAGCGTATCGTATCTAACCCCCAAGGACCCAAACAAATATGGGTACCAAAAGTCACTCCTTCTTTTTTGTCTTAGGTACTTTCTAGCAAAGTAAACACTCCGGCTCAATGGTTCCTTGATAGTGGATGTTGTCGCCATATGACCGGAGATGCCGCATTAGTCAAAGACATGGAGCCCATCCATGAAGGTTATGTCACTTTTGGAGACAAAAAGAAAGGTAGAATTCTTGGCATTGGGAATGTTGGTAAAGATTCTTCAACTCTTGTTAAGAATGTTCTTCTTGTTGATAGTCTTAAATATAATTTGCTTAGCATTAGCCAACTTTGTGATAATGGGTTTGATGTTACATTTAGCAAAAAGACTTGTTCTATAATTGATAGCTCATCTCATGAAAATGTACTAGTGGCAAATAGAACCGGAAATGTTTATATGCTTACCTTGGATGATCTTATTGCATGTGATTTTAAATGTCTATCCATAAATGAAGATGATGCCTTCTTGTGGCACCGTCGGCTTGGTCATGTAAGCATGGATCTCTTAAATAAGCTTTCCTCAAAAGAGCTAGTGCGTGGGCTTCCAAAAATGAAATATGTGAAAAACCGTCTTTGTGATGCATGTCAATTTGGCAAACAAACAAAAACGTCTTTTAAGCCTAAACAAATGGTTTCCACCTCTAAACCTCTTGAACTTGTTCATCTTGATCTTTTTGGACCAATGAGGACCACTAGTTTAGGTGGTAAGAGGTATGTATTTGTAATTGTGGATGATTTTTCAAGATTTACTTGGGTACTTTTTCTTGCACACAAAGATGACACTTTTCATGAGTTTTCAAATCTTTTCAAAAAGGTACAAAATACTCTTGAGCTAAAACTTGTTTCCTTGAGAAGTGATAATGGAGGAGAATTCAACAATAAATTCTTTGAAGAGTTTTGTAATGAATATGGCATTTCTCATAATTTCTCGGCTCCTCAAACGCCTCAACAAAATGGAGTTGTTGAAAGGAAAAAATAGAACTCTACAAGAAATGGCTAGGTCTATGCTTTGTGAAAATTCTTTACCAAAATATTTTTTGGGCGAAGCCGTGAACACCGCTTGTCATATTGTAAATAGAGTTTTTATGAGACCTTTTGTTGGAAAAAACTCCTTTTGAGATTATTTTTGGAAAAAATTCCCACAATATCATATTTCAAAGTTTTTGGTTGCAAATGCTTTGTGCTCAACATCAAAGATAGCCTTGGAAAATTTGACAAGAAATCCGATGAAGGAATATTTCTTGGCTATTCATCTAACAAAAAAGGCTTATAGGGTATACAATAAGAGAACCATGTGTATTGAAGAGTCCATGCATGTATCATTTGATGAATCTAACATTTACACATCTACAAAAGATGATGATGATATAGGTATGCCTTTGGAAGGTGTAAATCAAATCCAACAAGCTCCTATGTTTGATGATAATCCTAAGGATAAGGAGGACATTGAAATCACTCAAGATAATCCCCATATTACTCAAAGCAATGATCCTTCAACAAATGAGCTACCAAAGGATTGGATTTACAAGCAAGATCACCCACAAGAGCAAATCATTGGTGATCCATCCGAAGGTGTCAAAACAAGGCGGTACTTCATTGACAATCTTGCTTTACTTTCATCTATAGAACCTAAGAACATTCATGAAGCATTATGTGATTATTTTTTGGATTTTAGCTATGCAAGAGGAACTAAATCAATTTGAAAGAAATCAAGTTTGGACTTTAGTTCCTAGACCTATTGATCACCTTATTATTGGAACCAAGTGGATCTTTCGTAATAAACTTGATGAACTTGGTGAGATCATTAGAAACAAAGCTAGACTTGTTGCCCAAGGATTCAATCAAGAAGAGGGTATTGATTTTGAGGAATCTTTTGCTCCCAGTGGCTAGACTTGAATCCATTAGAATGCTTCTTGCTTTTGCATGTTTTAAAGGTATCAAACTTTTTCAAATGGATGTTAAAAGTGCATTTCTAAATGGTTTTATTGAGGAGGAAGTATATGTTGAACAACCTCCCGGGTTCTTGCATGAAAAAATTTCCAAACCATGTTTATAAACTTACAAAAGCTATGTATGGTTTAAAACAAGCTCCTCGTGCTTGGTATGAGCGTTTGAGCAAATTTCTCATTTCTATTGGTTTTTCAAGAGGACTTGTAGACACTACACTTTTCATTAAAACAAATGCATCTCATGATATTTTACTTGTGCAAATATATGTAGATGACATTATTTTTAGTTCTACTAATGAAGTGCTTTGTGAAGAATTTTCTAAGCTTATGCAAAGATGAATTCGAAATGAGCATGATGGGAGAACTCAATTATTTTCTTGGATTACAAATCAAGCAAACCGATGAAGGAATTTTCATCAACCAAGCCAAGTACACTAAAGAACTACTCAAAAGGTTTGGTATGGATGGTGCTAAGGAAAGCAACACACCTATGAGTGCTACCATCAAGCTTGACAAGGATGAAAAAAGGTAAAAGCGGTAGATGAAACAAGGTATAGAGGTATGATTGGTTCTCTTCTTTATCTAACCGCTAGTAGGCCGGATATCATGTTTGCAGTATGCTTATGTGCTAGATTTCAAGCTTGTCCTAAAGAATCTCATCTAGTTGCCGTTAAGCGCATTTTTAGATATCTTATTGGTTCATATGATTATGGGTTATGGTATCCTAGAAGTGCATCTTTTTGATTTGATAGGATTTATTCGGATGCCGATTATGCGGGATGTCGTATTGAGCGCAAAAGCACTAGTGGGCATTGTCAATTTCTTGGTCATGCATTAGTCTCTTGGTATAGCAAGAAACAAGCAAGTGTATCTCTTTCCACCACCGAAGCGGAATATATAGCCGCGGTAGTTGTTGTGCTCAAATCTTATGGATGATGCATACACTTATGGACTTTGGGCTTGCATTTCATCATGTCCCTATCTTGTGTGATAATACTAGTGCAATAAATTTGACAAAGAATCCCATTCAGCATTCCCGAACTAAGCATATAGAAATCAAACATCATTTCATTCGTGATCATGTTGTAAAAGGTGATGTTTGCATAAACTTTATTTGCACCGATGAACAACTTGCTGATATTTTCACAAAACCACTTAGCACCGAAAGATTTGAATATCTCAGACGTTGCCTCGGAATCACAAAATTCCAGGATTGATGTGTGTATTAAGTGTACGAGGGGAAAAGCAGGGGGAACCTCGGATCAACGGGAAAAAGTTCGGTCGATCCGAAGCCTGAGCGGTCGGCCGAACTATCTTGACTGCAACCGAACCCTCGGCCAGAAGAACTACCGAGGCTGTTCGGATCAACCTTCGGTCGACCCTCTCGGAAGCGGTCGACCCGAAGTCATCGGGTTACGAGTTTTATATATCCTTACCCGAGTGACTTTTCATTTCATTCCTTCAATTTATAGCAGTTTTCTCTCTATTTCTTCATCTCTATAGACCGATTTACCTAAACCCGAAGCTTAATCAACCTTCAAATTCATCTTTCTTTCTCTATTTCATCATCAATTTGTGAAGAATTCATATTGTTTCATTTTCCCCTCGGTTCATATAACCTCTAATCCGAACCCAACCTTCTTTTTTCACAAATGGTGAGAACAAAGAACCACTAACCAAAAGGGCAATAAGGATGATGATACTCCTCCTCGCAAAAATCCTCCTAGAAATTTACCCAAAAGACCCCATTGAAAAAGGGATTTCCCTCAAAGAACCATCACAAACTCCTTTGAAGAAAGGAAAGGTAAAGCAAGTTGCTCAAAAGGGTAAAGGAAAGAAGATTCAAGAATCAATTTCAAGCCATTCGGAGGGACGATTCCTTTTCTTCTCCCTCAAGGGTTTCTCCGCCCTCAAATTTTGAGTTTGGTGATTCATCAAACTTCTACACTACGAGAGGTAACTAATTCTTTCTACAATGCTTACTGCTAAGAAAGTGTTTGACAATCTTTATAATTCAAAAAGAGGATTCATGACTACCTATTTAAGAGATGAGAATGTGTTTGCTCACGGTAGAGGATTAGATGAAGTAATGGGGTTATTTGATGATATGGGTTGGATAAACCTATTTGATATTAATGATGATATTTACCCCTCCTTAGTCTACGAGTTTGGTGCTAATTTGAGGCAAATATACGATGATGGTTACGAAATTAGATATAAGTCTTGTGTTGGAAGCATGGAGTTTGAATTTTTACGATAAGATGTTACGTGAAGCTATTGGAGTCAAACATGTGGCTTATGCCAAAAGATTTTATAAGAACATGATGAATTCGGATGATGCCAGTCTCTTTAATATGAAACATTTCATATCCGAATTTAGTATTCAAGGCAACTTTTCTGATTCAAAGGATAGGGAAATAGACAAATTGGATGAATTTGGACGAATTCTTCATTTCTTCGTATCCAATATTGTTGCTCCGGTCAAAGGACATAAGTCGTCTATCACCTTCCTCCAAATGGTTATCATGCAACATCTATTGGAAAGGAAGCCTTTGAACTTTGCTCATCTAGCTCTTCAACATTTCATGGCTGCAATTAAAGGATCAAGGAATTTCATACCATATGGAAATGTGTTTACTAGGCTTTTTCAAAGATTCGGCTTTAATTTGCAAGATCCTTTAAAGAAAAAGGTCGTCGAAATTGATGAGGCTTGTTTTCACCGAATGAAGATGATCTATATTGACAATAAATGGAAGTTCATTCGGAAGACAACTAATGATGAGCTTGGTGCTGCGATCCTTGCTAGAAAGCGTATCCAATTATATGCTCAAAACACTCCAAAAGATTGAAAAGCAAAGGGGGTAAAGCACCTACGAAGCCCAGAAGTAATCCTTATAGTGATGAGCAAGAAGATGTTCAAGAACATAATTCGGTTAGCTCAAGCGAAAAGGCATCATCGGAAAGTATCAGGAAGAAGAACCCTGATTCTCCAACACAAGAAACTTCCAAAGACCATCCTCGAAAAAGTGAACCGAATAGATAAGATGTTTGCTTTGATGAAGAAAATTGCGCGAAAAGTCGAGACGGTAATGGAAGAGATAAGTTGCATCAAAGAAGATGTTCAAAAAGTGTCAGACAAAGTGGACAAGTTAGCTGAGATTTGAGTCTTTCAAGTTACGATAAAGAAAATCAACGTTGAGACTTGAAACCTTTGATTGGTTATTTTTGCTTATGCTTATGTTTTTTTTTGAACTATGAATGTTTTATGCTTATGTTTTTAAACTATTTATACTTTGGTGATTGAATTCATTTTGATTATGCCAAAGGGGGAGAAATATTGTTTATTGTTTTATCTTGCTTAATTGTTTATTGAAAATTGACTTCTGTTTGTGTGAAAGTTATTGAAAGAAAGTTTCAGGAGTCAGCTTTGTTGCAGCAGAATGCTGCAGAAAATTTCCCTTGCTTCGGTCGACCGAAGATGTGGTGACAAAAATCTCGGTCGGCCAGAGATCCATGCGATTTCATATTCATACCCGACTTTTCTCTGCTATCATTTGCTTTGGAACTTAAGGGAGTTTTTCTTAATATTTTTTTTCTTGTTCTATCTTTGATATGGCATGTTTTGAGGGAGCATTTACTATTTACTATTTTTCAAATTTCTCAAAAACTAGCCTTGTTTTTTTGGAAGGAAGGAGGAAAGGAGGATGGTAGGTATTTAGGGCTCTTCTAAGAGTCCCTAATGTGATGGCAAAAGAAGTTAATATACTAGTGTTTGTATTTCTCTCAAGTTTATCTTCTAAAACACTAGTCTTCACTCTTATTTGATTTTAAAACCTTTTTGCCATGCTTCCTTGTTCTTACTATTGTTCGTATTCTATCTAATTACATCAAAGTTTGTCATAATCAAAAAGGGGAGATTGTAAGCCCTAAGGGCGAACAAACTCGTTTTTGATAATGGTCAAACATTTGATGTTGTGACTAATGTCTTATATCTTTGTGATAGAATATCGAAACTCGTTGTGGAAGCTCTAAGTTCTTCAATCAAGCTATAAAAAAAGATCTTCAAGGAACATATCGTCAAGATTGAAGATTGAAGACTTAGGTTTGGTTAGGATAGCTTTATATTTATTAGTCGCTATCTTTAAGCTCTCTAACCAATGCTCTTAATGAACTTAAGTTTACAACACTATAGTCTTGCATACATATTAAACACGTTTTTCAAAAGGCTAAGTTTTAAAAACGATCTTTAAATGTGTTCGTATTTCAAAAACCTTTGTTTTCAAAGTTCATGTCTTTTAAAAGCGGTTTTTCGAAATGCTTTTAATTGTTACCTTTTGGGAAAATCTTTTAGACTTCATTAGATTTCAAAGGTGTGATAAATCAACTCGGGAAGGTCGATCAGCCCGAAAGCGGAAACCGAGAGGTTTGATAGTTGGGTTCGGTCGACCATAGGGGAGATCGGTCGACCGACCTATGTTCGGATCATCCGACCTTTTCCTTCGGTTCAGCCCGAGGAGATCTTGAGAGTTGCATTTTACGAGGCTCGGTCGACCTAAGCCTTTGTTCGGTCGGCCAGGAGTTTTGTTCGGTCCACGAAGTACATCAACGGTCAACCGAACTACGAAAAAAAACTAGCCGTTATCGGACCGTTTTAAAGTCGTTTTTTGGGACGTTTTTGAAATCTATAAAGGCCACTAAAAGCTGAATATTCTTCCAACAAGAACCTTGACAAATCTACATTGAATATTCTTAAAGCTCTAGCTATCAAAAAGCATTTATTCTTTTTTGATGATTTGAAAAAGTCAAAAAATCAATCTTTATACAAGCAAGACAAAAAGTGTTGAATACAAAAGTTCAAGAGCATTAAAGTAAAGATCTTCAAAGGTATATTTACTCCACTTTTGAGTGAAGAACTTGTATCATTATATCTTCATCCTTCCCTTTCTTAGTGATAGGGTATTCTTGTGTCTAAACCTACTTAGTGTGGGAAAGTACTCTTTGTGAGTGAGTAAATTGTGGTTGTGTGTAAAACTCTTAGTGAGTTAGCCACAAGTGTAACAAGCCTTTTTCTTAGTGAAATTGTTGGAAATCCTTGGGAGATACTCAAGGTAGTGGACGTAGATTCTTTGTGAATCGAACCACTCTAAATCACTTGTCTTGCTCTCATTGCTTCATTTCTACAAAGCTTCATATATTAGTTCCATATTTCTTTATCCCAAGAAAAAGAAGCAAATTTGTATAAAAACCCAATTCACCCCCTCTTGTGTTTTTCAATTGGTATCGAGCCTCGTCTTCATCTTTAGTTTAATCACTAGAAGAAAAGATAATGGCCATGAATTCCGCTTTAGCTTATCTAGAGGATCTTCCACAAATCGACCACCTCTTTTTTTGATGGAAATAATTTCAATGCTTGGAAAGACCGCTTCAAGATTTATTTGTGTTCTATAGACTATACTTTATGGCATATCTTTGAAGAAGGTCCTTATGTTCCTATGAAGTTGGTGGATGGTGTTCAAATGCCAAAATTGGACAATGAATTAAATGAAGATGAGTCAAAGAAAATGACTCTCAATTATAGAGCAATGAACATCATTAGTTGTGCTCTCAATCCGGATGAGTACAATAGAGTTCGTGGAAGCAAATCCGCCCACAAAATGTGGAAAACCTTGGAAGTCACTCATGAAGGAACAAATCAAGTGAAAGAATCTAAGCTCAATATGCTTGTGAGGGAATATGAGCTTTTCACTATGAAGCCAAGTGAAACTATCAATGAGATGAATACTCGGTTCACAAATGTGGTAAATGGGTTGAGGTCATATGGAAAGGAATATTCAATGGGTGAAATGAATAGAAAAATTCTCAACTCTCTTCCAAAAAGTTGGGAAGGCAAAGCTCTTGTCATTGAAGAAGCCAAAGACTTGAAAACATATCCAACGGAAGAGCTCATTGGTTCTCTTCTCACTTATGAGCTTACTCATAAAAAGGATGATCATGTTGAAAAAAGCAAAGAAAAGTCTTGCTCTAAAGACTATTCTTGATCTAGATGAATCCAATCAATCAAGTGATGAAGAAGATATAAATTTAGATGATGAGACAATGGCTTTAGTTGTAAAGCGCATGAAGAAAATGTTTTCCGGAAAAGGAAGGAGATTCCTCCAAAATAAAAGAAAACAAAATCCAAATGGCATGAAATGTTATGAATGTGGAAGCAACCAACATCTCATAGGAGAGTGCCCATCCATCAAAGAAAGAGAGTCAAAGGAAGATAAAAAGAAAAAATTCTTCAAATCCAAGAATGCCAAAGGCTTGATAGGCACATGGGATCAAGATGGAAGTGAAAATGAAGAAGAAGAAGAAAATGCAAATATTTGCTTCATGGCCTTCGGTAATGAGGTACATCTTTCTCCTTCAATTTCAAATTCTTGTGATGATAATGAGGATGATCCTAATGAACTCTTATGTGACATGTATGATCAATTAAGAAAATGTGCAAAGCAAATGAAGTTAAAAATTGATTCCTTGCTTGAAGATAAGTCTAGATTGTTTGATGAAAACAAAAAACTATGTGATGATGTTGATTGTTTTAAAGTTGAAAATGAGAAACTTATTGCTACTTGCAACTCCTCATCATTAAAGTATCTTGAAGCATATGATAAATTATCTTCTCTAGAATCCAAGCTTGTTGAGTTTGATAGCTTGAAAAGCAAAGTTGTTGAACTTACTTCTCTTGTTGATAAGTTCTCAAAAGGAACAAAAGATCTTGATCATCTTCTTTGTATGCAACGGACTTCCAATGATAAACATGGATTAGGATATTCACATCCTAGTCATATTGATATTACTAGCTCTTCTAGACCATCTAGAAATCATTTTGTGCATGCTAGTACTTCCCATAAACATGGAGTAGGATATTCACATTCATGTCATATTGATATTGCTAGCTCTTCTAGACCACCTACAAATCACTTTGTGCTTGCTAGTTCATCACATAAACAAAAGAGATACCATGAGCATAGTTACAAATATTATAAGCCATCTATTCGTTGCACTTATTGTGGTAAATTTGGTCACACTAGCAATAGATGTTTTGTGAAAAGAAAGATTGAAATGGGAGTTAAGACTATATGGAGAATCAAGCGTATCGTATCTAACCCCCAAGGACCCAAACAAATATGGGTACCAAAAGTCACTCCTTCTTTTTTGTCTTAGGTACTTTCTAGCAAAGTAAACACTCCGGCTCAATGGTTCCTTGATAGTGGATGTTGTCGCCATATGACCGGAGATACCACATTAGTCAAAGACATGGAGCCCATCCATGAAGGTTATGTCACTTTTGGAGACAAAAAGAAAGGTAGAATTCTTGGCATTGGGAATGTTGGTAAAGATTCTTCAACTCTTGTTAAGAATGTTCTTCTTGTTGATAGTCTTAAATATAATTTGCTTAGCATTAGCCAACTTTGTGATAATGGGTTTGATGTTACATTTAGCAAAAAGACTTGTTCTATAATTGATAGCTCATCTCATGAAAATGTACTAGTGGCAAATAGAACCGGAAATGTTTATATGCTTACCTTGGATGATCTTATTGCATGTGATTTTAAATGTCTATCCATAAATGAAGATGATGCCTTCTTGTGGCACCGTCGGCTTGGTCATGTAAGCATGGATCTCTTAAATAAGCTTTCCTCAAAAGAGCTAGTGCGTGGGCTTCCAAAAAATGAAATATGTGAAAAAACCGTCTTTGTGATGCATGTCAATTTGGCAAACAAACAAAAACGTCTTTTAAGCCTAAACAAATGGTTTCCACCTCTAAACCTCTTGAACTTGTTCATCTTGATCTTTTTGGACCAATGAGGACCACTAGTCTAGGTGGTAAGAGGTATGTATTTTTAATTGTGGATGATTTTTCAAGATTTACTTGGGTACTTTTTCTTGCACACAAAGATGACACTTTTCATGAGTTTTCAAATCTTTTCAAAAAGGTACAAAATACTCTTGAGCTAAAACTTGTTTCCTTGAGAAGTGATAATGGAGGAGAATTCAACAATAAATTCTTTGAAGAGTTTTGTAATGAATATGGCATTTCTCATAATTTCTCGGCTCCTCAAACGCCTCAACAAAATGGAGTTGTTGAAAGGAAAAAATAGAACTCTACAAGAAATGGCTAGGTCTATGCTTTGTGAAAATTCTTTACCAAAATATTTTTGGGCGAAGCCGTGAACACCGCTTGTCATATTGTAAATAGAGTTTTTATGAGACCTTTTGTTGGAAAAAACTCCTTTTGAGATTATTTTTGGAAAAATTCCCACAATATCATATTTCAAAGTTTTTGGTTGCAAATGCTTTGTGCTCAACATCAAAGATAGCCTTGGAAAATTTGACAAGAAATCCGATGAAGGAATATTTCTTGGCTATTCATCTAACAAAAAAGGCTTATAGGGTATACAATAAGAGAACCATGTGTATTGAAGAGTCCATGCATGTATCATTTGATGAATCTAACATTTACACATCTACAAAAGATGATGATGATATAGGTATGCCTTTGGAAGGTGTAAATCAAATCCAACAAGCTCCTATGTTTGATGATAATCCTAAGGATAAGGAGGACATTGAAATCACTCAAGATAATCCCCATATTACTCAAAGCAATGATCCTTCAACAAATGAGCTACCAAAGGATTGGATTTACAAGCAAGATCACCCACAAGAGCAAATCATTGGTGATCCATCCGAAGGTGTCAAAACAAGGCGGTACTTCATTGACAATCTTGCTTTACTTTCATCTATAGAACCTAAGAACATTCATGAAGCATTATGTGATTATTTTTTGGATTTTAGCTATGCAAGAGGAACTAAATCAATTTGAAAGAAATCAAGTTTGGACTTTAGTTCCTAGACCTATTGATCACCTTATTATTGGAACCAAGTGGATCTTTCGTAATAAACTTGATGAACTTGGTGAGATCATTAGAAACAAAGCTAGACTTGTTGCCCAAGGATTCAATCAAGAAGAGGGTATTGATTTTGAGGAATCTTTTGCTCCCAGTGGCTAGACTTGAATCCATTAGAATGCTTCTTGCTTTTGCATGTTTTAAAGGTATCAAACTTTTTCAAATGGATGTTAAAAGTGCATTTCTAAATGATTTTATTGAGGAGGAAGTATATGTTGAACAACCTCCCGGGTTCTTGCATGAAAAATTTCCAAACCATGTTTATAAACTTACAAAAGCTATGTATGGTTTAAAACAAGCTCCTCGTGCTTGGTATGAGCGTTTGAGCAAATTTCTCATTTCTATTGGTTTTTCAAGAGGACTTGTAGACACTACACTTTTCATTAAAACAAATGCATCTCATGATATTTTACTTGTGCAAATATATGTAGATGACATTATTTTTAGTTCTACTAATGAAGTGCTTTGTGAAGAATTTTCTAAGCTTATGCAAGATGAATTCGAAATGAGCATGATGGGAGAACTCAATTATTTTCTTGGATTACAAATCAAGCAAACCGATGAAGGAATTTTCATCAACCAAGCCAAGTACACTAAAGAACTACTCAAAAGGTTTGGTATGGATGGTGCTAAGGAAAGCAACACACCTATGAGTGCTACCATCAAGCTTGACAAGGATGAAAAAAGGTAAAAGCGGTAGATGAAACAAGGTATAGAGGTATGATTGGTTCTCTTCTTTATCTAACCGCTAGTAGGCCGGATATCATGTTTGCCGTATGCTTATGTGCTAGATTTCAAGCTTGTCCTAAAGAATCTCATCTAGTTGCCGTTAAGCGCATTTTTAGATATCTTATTGGTTCATATGATTATGGGTTATGGTATCCTAGAAGTGCATCTTTTGATTTGATAGGATTTTCGGATGCCGATTATGCGGGATGTCGTATTGAGCGCAAAAGCACTAGTGGGCATTGTCAATTTCTTGGTCATGCATTAGTCTCTTGGTATAGCAAGAAACAAGCAAGTGTATCTCTTTCCACCACCGAAGCGGAATATATAGCCGCGGTAGTTGTTGTGCTCAAATCTTATGGATGATGCATACACTTATGGACTTTGGGCTTGCATTTCATCATGTCCCTATCTTGTGTGATAATACTAGTGCAATAAATTTGACAAAGAATCCCATTCAGCATTCTAGAACTAAGCATATAGAAATCAAACATCATTTCATTCGTGATCATGTTGTAAAAGGTGATGTTTGCATAAACTTTATTTGCACCGATGAACAACTTGCTGATATTTTCACAAAACCACTTAGCACCGAAAGATTTGAATATCTCGGGAGCGTTGCCTCGGAATCACAAAATTCGGGATTGATGTGTGTATTAAGTGTACGAGGGGAAAAGCAGGGGGAACCTCGGATCAACGGGAAAAGTTCGGTCGATCCGAAGCCTGAGACGGTCGACCAGAACTATCTTCGAGTGCAGCCGAACCCTCGACCAGAAGAACTACTGAGACTGTTCGGATCAACCTTCGGTCGACCCTCTCTGGAAACGGTCGACCGAAGTCATCGGGTTACAGGTTTTATATATCCTTACCCGAGTGACTTTTCATTTCATTCCTTCAATTTATAACAGTTTTCTCTCTATTTCTTCATCTCTATAGACCGATTTACCTAAACCCAAGCTTCATCAACCTTCAAATTCATCTTTCTTTCTCTATTTCATCATCAATTTGTGAAGAATTCATATTGTTTCATTTTCCCTCGGTTCATATAACCTCTAATCCGAACCCAACCTTCTTTTTCACAAATGGTGAGAACAAAGAACCCTAACCAAAAGGGCAATAAGGATGATGATACTCCTCCTCGCAAAAATCCTCCTAGAAATTTACCCAAAAGACCCATTGAAAAAGGGATTTCCCTCAAAGAACCATCACAAACTCCTTTGAAGAAAGGAAAGGTAAAGCAAGTTGCTCAAAAGGGTAAAGGAAAGAAGATTCAAGAATCAATTTCAAGCCATTCGGAGGACGATTCCTTTTCTTCTCCCTCAAGGGTTTCTCCACCCTCAAATTTTGAGTTTGGTGATTCATCAAACTTCTACACTACAGAGGTAACTAATTCTTTCTACAATGCTTCTGCTAAGAAAGTGTTTGACAATCTTTATAATTCAAAAAGAGGATTCATGACTACCTATTTAAGAGATGAGAATGTGTTTGCTCACGGTAGAGGATTAGATGAAGTAATGGGGTTATTTGATGATATGGGTTGGATAAACCTATTTGATATTAATGATGATATTTACCCCTCCTTAGTCTACGAGTTTGGTGCTAATTTGAGGCAAATATACGATGATGGTTACGAAATTAGATATAAGTCTTGTGTTGGAAGCATGGAGTTTGAATTTTACGATAAGATGTTACGTGAAGCTATTGGAGTCAAACATGTGGCTTATGCCAAAAAGATTTTATAAGAACATGATGAATTCGGATGATGCCAGTCTCTTTAATATGAAACATTTCATATCCGAATTTAGTATTCAAGGCAACTTTTCCGATTCAAAGGATAGGGAAATAGACAAATTGGATGAATTTGGACGAATTCTTCATTTCTTCGTATCCAATATTGTTGCTCCGGTCAAAGGACATAAGTCGTCTATCACCTTCCTCCAAATGGTTATCATGCAACATCTATTGGAAAGGAAGCCTTTGAACTTTGCTCATCTAGCTCTTCAACATTTCATGGCTGCAATTAAAGGATCAAGGAATTTCATACCATATGGAAATGTGTTTACTAGGCTTTTTCAAAGATTCGGCTTTAATTTGCAAGATCCTTTAAAGAAAAAGGTCGTCGAAATTGATGAGGCTTGTTTTCACCGAATGAAGATGATCTATATTGACAATAAATGGAAGTTCATTCGGAAGACAACTAATGATGAGCTTGGTGCTGCGATCCTTGCTAGAAAGCGTATCCAATTATATGCTCAAAACACTCCAAAAGATTGAAAAGCAAAGGGGGTAAAGCACCTACTGAAGCGAAGTAATCCTTATAGTGATGAGCAAGAAGATGTTCAAGAACATAATTCGGTTAGCTCAAGCGAAAAGGCATCATCGAAAGTATCCGAGAAGAAGAACTCGATTCTCCAACACAAGAAACTTCCAAAGACCATCCTCGAAAAGTGAACCGAATAGATAAGATGTTTGCTTTGATGAAGAAAATTGCTTGCGAAAAAGTCGGAGACGGTAATGGAAGAGATAAGTTGCATCAAAGAAGATGTTCAAAAAGTGTCCGACAAAGTGGACAAGTTAGCCAAGGATTTGAGTCTTTCAAGTTCTGATAAAGAAAATCAACGTTGAGACTTGAAACCTTTGATTGGTTATTTTTGCTTATGCTTATGTTTTTTTTTGAACTATGAATGTTTTATGCTTATGTTTTTAAACTATTTATACTTTGGTGATTGAATTCATTTTGATTATGCCAAAGGGGGAGAAATATTGTTTATTGTTTTATCTTGCTTAATTGTTTATTGAAAATTGACTTCTGTTTGTGTGAAAGTTATTGAAAGAAAGTTTGAGAGTCGACTTTGTTGCAGCGAGAATCGTTTGCAGAAAAATTTCCCTTGCTTCGATCGACCGAAGATGTGGTGACCAAAATCTCGGTCGACCGAGATCCATGCGATTTCATATTCATACCGACTTTTTCGTTTGCTATCAGTTCTTTGGAACTTAAGGGAGTTTTTCTTAATATTTTTTTTACTGTTCTATCTTTGATATGGCATGTTTTGAGGGGGAGCATTTACTATTTACTATTTTTCAAATTTCTCAAAACTAGCCTTGTTTTTTTGGAAGGAAGGAGGAAAGGAGGATGGTAGGTATTTAGGGCTCTTCTAAGAGTCCCTAATGTGATGGCAAAAGAAGTTAATATACTAGTGTTTGTATTTCTCTCAAGTTTATCTTCTAAAACACTAGTCTTCACTCTTATTTGATTTTAAAACCTTTTTGCCATGCTTCCTTGTTCTTACTATTGTTCGTATTCTATCTAATTACATCAAAGTTTGTCATAATCAAAAAGGGGGAGATTGTAAGCCCTAAGGGCGAACAAACTCTGTTTTTGATAATGGTCAAACATTTGATGTTGTGACTAATGTCTTATATCTTTGTGATAGAATATCGAAACTCGTTGTGGAAGCTCTAAGTTCTTCAATCAAGCTATAAAAAAAGATCTTCAAGGAACATATCGTCAAGATTGAAGATTGAAGACTTAGGTTTGGTTAGGATAGCTTTATATTTATTAGTCGCTATCTTTAAGCTCTCTAACCAATGCTCTTAATGAACTTAAGTTTACAACACTATAGTCTTGCATACATATTAAACACGTTTTTCAAAAGGCTAAGTTTTAAAAACGATCTTTAAATGTGTTCGTATTTCAAAAACCTTTGTTTTCAAAGTTCATGTCTTTTAAAACGGTTTTTCGAAATGCTTTTAATTGTTACCTTTTGGGAAAATCTTTTAGACTTCATTAGATTTCAAAAGGTGTGATAAATCAACTCAGGAAGGTCGATCAACCGAGCGAAAGCCGAGAGGTTTGATAGTTGGGTTCGGTCGACCATAGGGAGATCGGTCGACCGACCCTATGTTCGGATCATCCAGACCTTTTCCTTCGGTTCAGCCCGAGGAGATACTCGAGAGTTGCATTTTACGAGGCTCGGTCGACCTAAGCCTTTGTTCGGTCGACAGGAGTTTTGTTCGGTCCACCGAAGTACATCAACGGTCAACCGAACTACGAAAAAAAACTAGCCGTTATCGACCCAGTTTTAAAGTCGTTTTTTGGGACGTTTTTGAAATCTATAAAGGCCCTAAAGCTGAATATTCTTCCAACAAGAACCTTGACAAATCTACATTGAATATTCTTAAAGCTCTAGCTATCAAAAAGCATTTATTCTTTTTGATGATTTGAAAAAGTCCAAAAAATCAATCTTTATACAAGCAAGACAAAAAGTGTTGAATACAAAAGTTCAAGAGCATTAAAGTAAAGATCTTCAAAGGTATATTTACTCCACTTTTGAGTGAAGAACTTGTATCATTATATCTTCATCCTTCCCTTTCTTAGTGATAGGGTATTCTTGTGTCTAAACCTACTTAGTGTGGGAAAGTACTCTTTGTGAGTGAGTAAATTGTGGTTGTGTGTAAAACTCTTAGTGAGTTAGCCACAAGTGTAACAAGCCTTTTTCTTAGTGAAATTGTTGGAAATCCTTGGGAGATACTCAAGGTAGTGGACGTAGATTCTTTGTGAATCGAACCACTCTAAATCACTTGTCTTGCTCTCATTGCTTCATTTCTACAAAGCTTCATATATTAGTTCCATATTTCTTTATCCCAAGAAAAAGAAGCAAATTTGTATAAAAACCCAATTCACCCCCCTCTTGTGTTTTTCAGGATGAACTTGAAATGGTGAATGTTTTGACATTATCCTCAGTGGAGCAGTCAGTCACTGGTCATGGAAATATTATCATTTATTTACCGGTCACAGGACAACCAACCCGAACGGGAAAAACAAAAAAACAAAACATGACTGCTTCAAGGAAGTCTTCTCGTCTAGAAGAGAAGGCTAAAGGTAACACCCTCTAAAGTGTACATATACTTTCTATTTATTATACCTATGAATATGTTGATTTGTTTGGTATGGAATTTTCGGGGAGTAGGAAATAATGAATCAATTGCTAGACTACGACAACTTAAAATTGATAATTCACTCTCATTAATTGCGATTATGGAGCCTATGCTTCATTTTGCTGAATTACCATATTGTGTCAGACGTTCTGGTTTTGATGATGGTGTTAGCAATGTTAATAGTAAAATTTGGCTGTTTTGGAATAGTTGTTTGGATATCTCTGTGGTGGGTGATTCTGAACAAATGTTGACTGTTTTGGTGAATAATTATGCTGGGACTGCTGTGTATTTATCTTTTGTTTATGCCAAATGTGCCTCCACTCAACCAAGGGTATTATGGGATGAGATACGTTCTTTTAGCACATAACATGATGTCCCCTGGTTAGTGGATTTTAATGTTGTTTTAAGTGTCTCGTAAAGTTTGGGTTCCATTCCAGCTTCCTTGCCTATTACTGAGTTTGCAGATACGGTTGGTGATTGCGGTTTGTCTGATGTTCCTTTTGTGGGTAGTCCATATAAATGGTCTAGAAGCTCATCTCCGCCTTTATTGACAAGACTTGATCGTATTTTGGTGAAAACTAAGTGGCATGATTTCTTTGATATGACGAAGTTAGAGCACCTACATAGGACAGTCTCAGATCATTGTCCATTATTCATTAAACTCAGCCGGGGTAGAAGAATTGGGTCTTCTTCTTCTTTCAGGTATCAAAATATGTGGTCAAAGCATGCTCAGTTTAGTGATGTGGTAAAAACGAGTTGGGCTGGCCGATTAGTTGGGAATGGTATGGTGGTGTTGACTGAAAAGCTGAAGCGATTGAAGAAGGCTTTGAGGACATGGAATAAATAGTGTTTTGGTAATGTAACAACTCGGTTAAAACAAGCTGAAATAGTGGTAGCCGAGGCGGATGTGGCCTTTGATGCTTCTCCGTGTGATGACCTTATGGATACATTGATGGCGGCAAAATAGAATTATCAATTTTTTTTGGATGCTGAAGAAACTTTTGGAGGCAAAAGTCAAGAATCAAATGGATACAGGAAGGTGAAGGAAACACAAAATATTTTCATGCTATGTGTAACAATAAGTGAAAGCGCTTGCATATCTCTACTTTGTAAAATGATCAAGGAATATGGTTGACGGAGGAGGCGGACATTGGTGCTGAGGCTCATCATTTTTTCGCTGATTTGTACTCGGCTGAAGAACAGTCGTAGCAAGTTGATAGTGTGTTGAGTTCTATTCCTAATCTTGTGGGTGACTCGGCAACCCAAGAGCTTTCGGTTCTTCCGTCTAAATTGGAAGTTCGTGCGGTGGTCTTTTCGTTAGATAAACAAAGTACAGCAGGCCCGGATGGATATTCTGGTGGTTTTTTCCAGGATTGTTGGGAGATAGTGGGGAATGACGTGGTGCAGGCAGTTTGTGATTTTTGGGCAGGTCTACCAATGCCTAAAGCGATGGCGAGTACGCTTATTGTTCTTCTTCCAAAGTCACACAGTCTAACTCATCTCTCCGGTTTTAGACCTATATCTCTATGTAATTTTGCTAATAAAGTGGTCACAAAGGTAATTGCAACCCGACTTGGTATTCTTTTGCCATCGCTTATATCTCTCAACCAGACAAGATTTATAAAAGGAAAATCTATTTCAGATAATGTTTTACTGGCAATGGAATTGGTACATTCTATGAATCATAATGTGAGGGGCGGTAATTTAGTCATAAAGCTCGATATGATGAAAGCTTTTGACCGGGTATCTCATTCATTCCTTATCTAGGTGTTCCAGCGTTTTGGCTTTGGGGCATTTTATACATCTCATCTGAAATATTTTGAGTTCCAACTGGTTTTCGGTGATGGTCAATAGTGTCTCGTATGGTTATAGTCATGCTAGCCCGGGGGAGGGGTTAAGTAAGGGGATCCTCTTTCCCCACTACTCTTTATCCTTGCGGCTGAAGGATTTTCTCGGGGACTCAATGCTTTAGCAATTCCGGGTACTCTTTCTTTGTATCACTTTCCTAGACAACCATTTACTATTTCTCACCTTGCTTTTGCAGATGATATTATTATTTTTACTAATGGTCAACGCCAGAATCTGAATATTCTTATGGAGTTTCTTGGAACGTATGAAAAGGTGTCTGGGTAAAGAGTTAATGTGGGGGAAGTGTTGATACAGAAGGTGACTGGCTTTGTAGAGGGTGATTTTCCAATGGTTTATCTTGGTTGCCCTCTTTTTCCGGGAACGTCTAAGGTGAGATATTTTGATACTTTGATTGAAAATGTAGCGACTCGAGTGGAAGGATGGCAGCGGAAGTTGCTAAGCATGGGAAGTCGTCTTTAATTGATTAGAGCGGTTCTAAATTCTGACAATTCACATTCTGACTACTTGCAATGTGCCTCAATTAGTGTTGTCAAAACTGGAGAACATGTTTTCTCGGTTCGTTTGGGGACAGGCGGATGGTAAAGAGCATAAGCATTGGATGTCTTGGAGTAGGATGGCAAAGGTAGTAGAATGTAATGGTGTGGGCGTTCATTCATTAAAAAAAATTTATGTAGCTTTTTCTTGGAAATTGTGGTGGAACTTTCGAACTTGTGATTCCTTGTGGGCGGATTATTTGAAGGCTCGGTATTGTGTTGGTATGCAACATGTGAAGCAAGGGAAAATTGTTTTAGGATGTTCACCTACTTGGCGCCGAATGATTTCAGTTAAGGAAGAAGTGGAGAAACATATTGGTATACTGTTGCGTAATGGTGAGTCAAGTTTTTATTATGAGAATTTTACATATCGGGGTTCGCTGGATAATGTTATCCCAACTTTTTATGATCATCTTGGGGGTGCAAAGATTTGTGATTATTTTACTGGAAATGGTTGGAATCGGAGAGTGATGTTGGGACAGGTGCCGACTAATTTTTTTGCGGAATTACCCGAGTTTTGTTTGTCTGAGGACTGTGATAAACTCATTTGGATGGCTGATCCACGTGGTGATTTTTCCCTTGCGTCGGTTATGGAAATATTGCAAGGCTCCGATGTTACAATTTTCTTGAGGACTTGCATTTGGAATAAGGTAATGCCTATATCCCTTTCTTTATTTATGTGGAAACTGCTTAATGGTCATCTTGCTTTGGATGAGGATAGAATGCGTTTTGGGTTGTCTATGGCTTCTCGGTGCTCTTGCTTTAGGGACATTGAGACTTATGATCATATTTTTGCGAAATGTATGCTTGCGCGAGTGGTTTGGCAGGAAGCGGCAAATTCGGTGAGTTTGATCTTACCGGCTATGTCCATAGACAGTATTAGAGGTATGTTGTCTTTATGGTGGTATGCTGGTGACTCAAGTTCTAGACAATAAATTCTTCTAATGGACTGTTCTGCTTGTTGGATCTTATGGAAAGCCCGGTGTCGTTTCGTCTATGAAGCGAAGACCACTACTCAGTCTAGTATCCTTGTGCAGTTTCATGATTACACTTTCTTCTTGATGAAAGCAAGGGGCATTCGGTTACATTATTTGGATTTTGTGCCTAGACGAACTATGGTGGTCAGATGGGGGTGCGAACTTGACGATACTGGTGTAGTGCTTAACATTGATGGTGCATCTAAGTTAATCCGGGGCCAGCCGGTATAGGTGGGATTTTTCGTCAACATACAAGTGCATTCATTGCGGCTTTCTCTATATATATGAGAGATTATTTTACAAGTATGGAGGCGGAATTACAAGCTTTGTTGGAAGGATTGTGTATGGCGAACAATCACGGGATCTCTGATTTATTGGTTCAATCGGATTCACAAGTCCTTGCAAAGGCGGTGGCTTTAGGTATAATCTCTTCTTGGACTTTGGACACTATATTCCTTATAGCTATTTCTGTTCTTGGTCATTGCAGGATGGTACATGCGTTTCACGAGGCTAATTCGGTTGCAGACGCTTTGACAAATCTTGCTACATCGACAAGAACTTTAGTTGTTTTTTCAAATCTACATTTCTTACCTTCTGAGATTATTGGTCTTATCAAACTGGATCAGTGCAAGACACCTTATTTACGCATTAAATAGGTATTGTTGCATCTTGTATTTATTGGTTTTGCATTTTGATTTAGGAATCTTGTATCACCTACTCCATATGCATAAATGGAGTAGTTTCTTTGCATTGCTCATAGATTTTATTTGTATCACCCTTGAGCATAAACATAAATGCTCAAGGTTGCATTTTTATTTTGCTATCTTTTATGTAAGAGGTAGATTTTTCCCATCTTTTGGGAGGTACTGGTTTAAGCCCCCCTCCTTGAATACTTGCCAATTTTGGCTATATTTTAATAAACGAGGGTCCGCCCCACCACTCTGTTGGCTTTCTTTTAAAAAGAACTCTCTAAGTGAAGGGCAGAAATGTCCATTCTCCTTCACCCTATGGGGCAACCCAAAATGAGACTCGAATACAAATCTTATCCAAATACTAAAATACCACCACCCAGCCCCCATTACCTCTCAGAAGCTCACCGGTAGATCAATGTCTGAATTCAAGATCATCACAACTTATTTCTTGTGATAGGATTTAAGGTTCAGGGTTCTGATTGGAAAAACAAGAAACCAAAGAGCAAATCCAACGCCAAAATATTGGCCAAGTCCATCAAAAACACAAAAGAATCCCAGAAACAAAAATATGCCCTTGAGTACCAAACAAACAAAGGGCTAAAATTAAGGTGCTAATTCATTATCACCGGCAAAGATATAGATTCCCATTACTCAAGTGCCCAAAATCAATTTGCTCAAAGAGAAGTATGTTCAATTTTGTAAGGACTGGAGTGTTATATGTGTTCTTCATGTTGACCCTGCTACATTTATTTCATTAATCCTGTTATGGGGCAAATTTCCTGAATTGAGATTGTAATATGTTAAATTTGTTGTATCTTTAGATTCGGGATACTGACATATTTTGGTTGTCTTGCGGTTGAACTTGTTGAAGAATTCTACGGAAGGTGTGCAATTCTTATCTTTCGTATATATTCGTCATGTTTAATGGATAGTCTTTGGTTTGGCAGATTAGCTTTTCTATGATTTCGAAATGAATCGGTTGAACTTGTGTGTTTAGTGGTGTAGATTTATGATGAGCAAGGAAAAAAAGGACAAAAATAAGTAACATAAAGTTATAATGGGACAACAAAACCAGCTTGTATTTTTTCATTATAAAATGTAGACAAACACAATTATGCATGCTAAGATCAATTGTGAATATAGTGTGAAATCAGCAAGTCAATATATAGTGTGAATATCATGCACTGATCATTTGTAGCATAAGTAAGATTTTGCAAAATTTTAGAAGTTGTATACATATTGATCAAACTAATTTTCGGTATATTTGATTGAAAAAAGAAAAGAAAAGAAGAGTGATCATTTACCCAAGTCTTCATTCACTCATCATTCATCATTTCTTAGTTTTGTATTGTATAGAGACGAGTTCTCAACCTGGATTAACTTGCTTAGTGACCGACCATAAAGCTCAATTGTTTCGTTGAAATAAGAATCATTAAAACTCAATTGTCCTTTATTGCTACTTCTTAATCCGCTTAATCTGTATTTCAGAGATGCCTCCAAAGAAAGGTCTTCGATTAGCATTTAGTCAGTCACCAGCGTCTTCTGCGCCCCTACTCGTTTTCTACTCCACCATCTACCCCCGAGCGGGGTACGACACCTCCGTCACAGTTTGATGATGCACATGCATCTCGAGATACGTCTGTGTCAGTACCGATGACTGAGTCTATGCCGGTAGCCAGATCAGCGACTCGCCAATCTAGTGTCCCACATACGGCGACTTACCAGTACTGGTGGTGTTGCGGCTACACTAGATACTCGTACTCTCCTGCAAACCTACCCTTGGCACGTAAGTAAATTTATTAATTATTTCGTTTAAGTTAATTATACTTCTTGTAATCATTATAGTAACTAAATAAATTGTTTCTTGGCTATTATAGATTTAGATTGGCATCCAGTTGTTCCGCCGCTATTAATTCAATATTTCAAGATCGTTTCAAGGGGGCATACAACACCATAAAGGATGTTCCCCAGGAAGAAGAAAAACTGTGGTGGGAAGAGTTCATGGTAAGTAAATTAGCAAACAAGTTTTAATTTAGAAGTCTTTGAATTTAATTATGTAACATTATTTCAAAATACATAAAAGGTATCGCTGGGCTCCTGAGCATGAGGCGGACGTCAAGTCAAGTTGGCGTATCTTGGTTACGAGGAGACTCAGTGGCATTATGAACGACGCACGGAAAAAAAAAAAAAAAAAAAAAAAAAAAAAAAGAGGCCCACATGGGTTTGTGGGACCAATTGGACGCGACTTCGAGAGTACTAGCAGACTTCGGAATTTAAAGCCAAGTCTAAACAGGCCACAAAAAACCTGAAACAAGGAAGGGGTGGCAAAGGCCCGATGAAGCACACGGGAGGTTTGCTCAGCCACATTGAGCACCACATGAGATTGGTACTTAATTATATTATTTTACACATTCATATATGTTATGTGTTTTATGTGCGTATTTAAATGTTTTAATGTTTTTTGTTAACAGGAAAAGGAGGCCGGACATGCAGTCTCTTTCCCGGCCAATTACGATCATCTTCATCAACACCATATCGGCCTAAAGAAAGGTGAATGTGTTGATGAAGATTCTAGCGAGTTGTCGGTAAGTATTTCATTACTTTTTTTCCTCCCTTTTTTGATATTAGTTCTTTACTGTGATAACCTGACATTTTATCTGGCAGACCAAGCAACTCAAGCCGGCCAGCCTACTCCGGATTTGCCGACTCAGATTAAGCTTTCTGTTGAGGCTGCGAGTGGGCTAAGAAAGGGACGTGTTCAAGGACTCGGTTCGTTCAGCGATGTGGTAAAGAAAATGAAGCGAGGCAGTCAGGCAGTCTCGCATTCACCTATGGAACAAATGCATAACAAAATAGAATCAAAGTTTAAGAAAGAGATGGCCGAGGAAAGAAGAGAATTCCACAGGAGGGAAAAGAAGAGTAAAGACACAAGAGGGGGGGGGAGTGAATTGGGTTTTAACTAATCTTGCTAACTTTTTCCAATCTTTGCAATGCAAGTGAGAGCTTGAGCAAGATGAACAAAACCAAATGCAAAACCCAATAACAAGACAAATGATTTAGAGTGGTTCGATTCACTTAGAATCTACATCCACTACCTTGAGCCGCACCCAAGGATTTTAAACAACTTCACTAAGAAGAATGTTTACACTTGTGGCTAACTCACTAAGAGTTTTACAAAACAACCACAACTCAAAAACTCACAAAGAGTTTGCCCACACAAAGTAGGACTTTTACAAATTGCCCACACTAAGTAGGACTTAAACAAATAACCCTATCACTAAGAAAGGGAATGAGATAGGTTAAGTACAAAGTTGTTCACTCTTCTAAGTGAAAGATAGATACCTTTAAGTACAACAAATTCAGCTCTTGAACATATGAAGCACACTCTTTGTCTTGCTTTTGAAATAACACTCTTGAATGATTTAGATCATGGCAATGAAGTGCATTTTACTTTGAGAGTGTTTAGACTTGATAAGAAATCAATCTCTATTGTATATGCAAGTCTTTCAAAGTGTTAGAGTCATTCTAAAGCTTTGGAGTATATATACATTTCAAAATGTGGCTGAAAAAAGACTCTTTAACGGTCATATAGCGGCTAGAAATCGCAGAGTTCGGTTGACCGAACATAGCACCTCGGATGACCGAAGTCAACCTCGGTTGAGCCGAAGCCCACGTCGGTCGACCGACCAGCCCCTTAGGTCGACCGAACCAACACTTTTCCAAGAGCTACAACTCTCTGTTTCTCTTCGGTTGATCCGAGCTTGAGCTCGGTTGACCGAACTTTTCTGAGCCTGAGAGATGTTGATTTTTCACACGTTTTGAAATCTTTTGAAGTCTAAAAGGTTTTCCCAAAAGGTAACAACTAAGAACATTTGGAAAACCATTTTAAAGTACTTAGACTTTGAAAACAAAGGCTTTTGAGATATGAACACATTTAAGAATCCTTTTGAAACTTAGCCTTTTGAAAACGTGTTTATGAAAACGTGCAAGACTTGAGTGTAGAGCTTATGTTCATGAAGAGCTTTGGTTAGAGCTTTTAAGATATCGACTTATAGAGACAAAGCTAATCTAACCAAACCTAAGTCTTCAATCTTCAATCTTGAAAGATAAGCCTTGAATATAACTTTGAATCTTGATACCAATGGCTTGATTGAAGTACTTAGAGCTTCCATAATGAGTTCCGATATTCTATCACAAAGATATAAAACATTAGACACAACATCAAGTGTTTGTCCATTATCAAAAACCGAGTTCGTTCGCCCTTAGGACTTACAATCTCCCCCTTTTTGATTATGGCAAACTTTGATGCAATTAGATAGGATATGGACAATTTACGAACAAGGAAGCATGGAAAAAAGGATATAAGAACAATTAATAGTAAAGACTAATGCTTAGAAGATAAACCAAGTAAAAACGAAAGCCAAAAGCATTAGTAAAATAACTTCCTTTTGCCAAAGCATTAGGGACTCTTTGAAGAGCCCTATTTCCCAACCAACCTCCTTGACTCCTTCCTTCCATCATGTAGCTTTCTTGTGTGTATTCTACATACCTTCGTTTACACAAGAAGCTAGCTTACCATTTTCATCAATGTAGATGTGAGTGCTAAGGATCCTATTAAGAAGAACATGCTCACACAAACATTAGAACTATCAATGGCTTGTTATCATCAAAACAACATAGGATATTTTGCCTTACGGGCTAACAATCTCCCCCTTTTTGATGATGCCAAAACATTGATGCAAATGGGAATAATATGCAAAAATAAGATACCAAATGTATGCATGAGATAAGGATATTGAGGATCCAGACAAGTAGATATTTTCAAAAAATATTCTACTCCCCCTATATTAAAGAATCCCTTATCTCTCCCATTTTGCAAGTTCTAAGCTTTCTCCTTTTGTAAATTACTTCTCTTGGCACATTTGCAACACTAAAAACTCTCCCTCTTTTTGTCAAAATCAAAAAGGGATATCAGAGCGCCAATAAGAAAAGCATTTAATGAAAAGTAAAGATTAATTTTGGAGAAGCTTGATGAAATTTAATAATCCTCCCCATATAAAGAAAAACTTAAAAATCATGGAGAATCATGATGGTCTAATAGATTGATAAGATAAGAACCAAAAGATCAAACCTAAAGACCAAAAAATTTGAAGAAGGATTACTTAGGAATAAGCTTGGTTGATTTCTAAACAACAAGGAGTCCATAATAACACATAAATCAAAAGATGGTCATGTATGGCTCAAAAACAATATCAACCTAAGCTAAAAACAAAGGAGATAAGGAATATAACCTTAAGCACAATCTCCCCGTTTATAAAACATACGATGTTAGCTATTTGAGATAAAACCAAGTATGATACCAATTGACCAATTGTAAAACATGATACCAATTGTAAATATAGCCAATTGTAAAACACGTTTGAAAATATAGCTAACAAAGTACAAGTGGAAGTGATACCATGAATTCATAAGATAAGCACATATATCACAACCAAAAGAAGTAGAGGAAGTGTAAGATAACACTATGAGTACATTCCTCTAACAAGTTAATGGTTAGCTAAATGAGTGTAGCAACTCTTAAAGTGATACTAACCAAAAACTATAATGAGATCACAATGGATAAAAAAAATGAAGAATATGATCTCAAAGTAATTAAGGAAGAGTATATGTGATACCAATTAAAGACATAAACATTTATAACACATATAACTTCCAAAATAACTTACACAAGTTGGCTATAAGATATAAAAAATGAAAGGCAAGCCAACAAGTGATGTGATGATGTAAAATATGAACAATTGAGCATACATCACATATTGAGTTTACATCCTAAGTCAAGCATCTAGACGATCAACCACATAAGATTAATGCTATAGACTTGAATATAAACACTCCAACATCCCTAAATGCAATAAAGATCAAGCACATAAGGATCAAAAACAAAACAATGATCACTAACAAGGGATGAGTTAAGCCTTGTACCTCAATGCTCTTTGAGCTTGGACTTCTTACCATTTTGGTTGATCTTCTTTATCAACAAGTCCATAGAGGCCTTTTGTGTGATCTTTTTCATGACAAGTGTAGAGTCATCATTGATGGGTGACTTTTCTTTGATGAACCCTCTACAATCTTGTGATCCTTGACATTTGACTCTTTTCTTGAAGTCTTAGCTCATTTGTGCCATTCCCTGTAGTTCATATCTTCTTCTTGAAGGTTAGAACTCTTTGTTACCTACAAGGAAATCTTGAGAACTAATGTGGTACCTTTTCAAAGGTCCTTCATGATTAGCTCCATGTCTCAAGTGACACATATATGCATAAGGATCATGCAAATCAAAAACCAAAACAACTAGATGGATTCTTCAATGAATAAGACATGACAAAACAAGAATCAATCAAGTTGCATATGCTACATCTCATAGATACCTTAGCTAAATAAACATGAACAATAAGAACATGCTAAAGGTTATCTATATAAGCATAAAATTCAAGAATGTGAGATGCAACATATATAAGAGCAAGCATGTATATGTTGTTGGAGTACATTTAATCTAAGGTGTGCCAATTCGATTGGGCCGGGCCGGGATTGGATTGGGCCCTTAATCGGGTTGGGCCGTGCCGGGCTTCGGGCCGGGCCGGGATTGGATTGGGCCCTTAATCGGGTTGGGCCGACCGACCCGTTTTGGACCGACCTTATGGCTGGACAATTAGAGATATTATCCAGCCATTTTATCTCTTAGAAGGTGGTTAAAGTGGTGGAGTAGTTTCCTCCATGATCTCCCACTTCCCCCTTTCACTCTCCCCACTCTCTCTTGATAGACTAGAGGAAAAATTCAGATTTTTCCTATTATTCTAATCAGTTTTCTCCAGCTTTTGAAGCTAAGAAAATAGAGAGAAAAAAGGTGAGTTTTAGAGAGAAAAAGACAAGACAAATTTCTGGACTTTTTTCTTGCATTTTTGCTAATAGAAAAGAAGTTAGAAAGCTTGTTTCTTGTTCTTGAAAAGGTCGTACATACTCCATCCATTGAAGAGTGTCTTCAAAGCTTCTACAAGGCGTTGGCTAGCACCAAGCAGTAGAAGACCATCTCCGGAAGATCGAGTGGATACCGGGAGAGACGGAGCCTGCAAGCGTGGTGTTCCGTTCGTTACAACAAACCGCTAAAAGTGTTTCAGCCATTCTAGCATCCACATAAGGTAAAACACTATCCCATAGTCGTAGGTACTTATTCGTGAAAGATCCTGATAGAGGCGGGTCAAAGTTATTTCCGCTGCACTTATGTGTATGACCCGGTTATTTTTCTAACAGTGGTATCAGAGACACTCACGAGTACCCTATTGACTTTAATGTGCTATAGTGTTTTTATAGATTTTGAATCTATGTTATGCATGCCTTAGGATTGCTAGAAATGTTGTTAATACCATGTATGACATGCTTTTCCAGCTTTTTGTATGTATATCTGTTGAGAATTTCCAGTTTTGAAGTCATTCAAAAGCTGGAAAAACTCTCAGTTTTTGTCACTTCGGTCGACCGGGACTTATATTCGGTCGACCGAGGCAAGACAGTAGCTAAATGGTATTAGGTTCGGATCAACCGAGTTGGTCTTCGGTCGATCCGAGTTGGTCTTCGGTCGACTGAAGTGCCTGTTTGGTCGACCGAGTACTCTCAGTACTTTTTCGGTCGACCGAGCTTGGTGGCCGGTCAACCGAACCCAGGCAGAATATGAAATATATTATTTTTCATAAGTTGTTATGTTAATTGAGCATGATGCATAGTAATCGCCTTTACCCTGTTGGTTTTATTTTATAATATGATCTGCGTATCGTGCCTTTTAAATATCAAAAGTTGTAATTTTTCCTTTGAATATCCCCTCGAATGTAACTCGAGGTTTCCTTAGAAATTTTGTAATTCTAGATTAGGAGAAGGTACAAAGTTTGAGATGATGAAGATTTGGAGGCAACCAAGCTGAAGGTCAAGGCGGTGTAGAATAGAAATTAATGTAATTTTCTTTTTACACCCTTAGATTGACTTCACGGTTTTTCCATTGGCTTGGAAAAACCGAATAGGATATGGCGATTACTATTGCATTTTATTTTATGTATTGGATGCATATGTATATGAGCATAAGCTGTTTTATTTATGCTTTTCTGGTGAGATTGTTAAAAACAAAATCCCTCAATTAAAATATTAATTAGTGCCTTCCTTAGTTTGGCCCTCGTCAAGGCCTAGATCGACAGTAGTATGGGACATGCCAAAGTCTGTGCATACTCGTCTATCCGAGTGAGGCGCGAAGGATAAGTTGTGATATCCGTCGACTAAAACTTAGGGGTCCTAATTAGCTGGATTATCTCAATAAATGGATTGAGGATCTAGAGGCAAAAGAGTTGAGAAAAAGTGTATAATGATACGCTTGAATAAATGTTATTCACTCAACTAACCAAGAATTACATAATTTGATGTAATTGGCAAACGTTGCCTACCTAAATAACTAAGTTTTGGGCGATCAGTAAAGCTGACTCGAGCGAGGTGAAATATGGATCTTGGCTGCTAGAAAGTTAACGAACTTTCCGAGTTGATATTGAGGGTTATTCACTCGAAGAAAATAGTGGGAGAAATCATTAAAAAGATAAAGACCTAATAATGATTTTTTAAATTGGTACTTACTTTGCATATATTTTTGTTGTAGAAAATGGCAAATTCAAACCAAACACTATCATCGTGTTCTCGTCCTTGAGAAGGACAAATTAGAGGGAGCTAACTTCCTCGATCGGTTCAGAACTTGAGAATCGTTCTCAAGCATGAAAGAAAGTCAGTATGTTCTGGAACGACCTATTCCCTGCTATACCGGAGGCTCGCGCTTGGCTGCTGATAGAACCGCTTATCGAAGCATGTTAGTGATGCTTTAGATGTGTCTAGCCTCATGCTTGTCACCATGAACTCCGAGCTTCGAAGCAACATGAGGACATGGGGGCTTATGATATCGTCGCTCACCCTGAAGCAACTATATCGGGGACAAAGCGCTAGAGAGATTCGATGTATCGAAATCTCTCTTCGGTGCAAAATGTCCGAAGGAATGCCGGTAGGGAACTCACGTTCTTAAGATTATAGGTTATGTTCGGAACCTTGAAAAGTCGGGATTTCTTTTTGGGGACAAGAGTCATCGATCGATTTGATCTTGCAATCGTTGCACTGAGTCATTTAGTCGGTTCATTCTGAATTATCACATGAATGAAATAGACAAGTCATTGCACTGAGTTGTTGAATATGCTGAGGACTGCCGAGAAGGAAATAGGCAAGTCCAAGCCCAACACCATACTGATGGTGTAAAAGGGCAAAGGCAAAGGTTTTGCGAAACCCAAAGGCAAACCGAAATGTAAGTCCAAGGGCAAGCAAACCAACTTCAACAATGCACTGAAGCCTAAGGGTGGTGTTGCTAAAGACTCTATCTGTCATCACTGTGGTGAGAAGGGTCACTGGAAAAGGAACTGCAAGAGCTATCTTGCAACAAAAATGCTGGAAAAGAAGAAAGCAATTGTTGCTGCTTCGGGCTCAGGTATTTATGTTATAGATATTAATATGATTGATATCAATTTAAATACAACTACTTCTTGGGTATTGATACCGGATGTGGTTCTCACATTTGTACTAATGTGCAGGGACTGCAAAGGAGTAGAGAGTTGGCAAAGGGTGAAGTGGAACTACGAGTTGGCAACGGAGCACGTGTTGCAGCCCTAGCTGTAGGGACTTGTACTTTTACTTTGCCTTCAGGGCTTGTTTTAGGTCTAGAAAACTGTTTCTATGTACCTAGTTTAATTAAAAATATTATTTCAGTTTCTTGTTTGGACAAGAATGGTTTTGAGATTTCGATCAAAAACCAACGATTGTCGTTATTTCTGGATAATATGTTTTATGCAAGTGCCTCTTTGTTTAATGGTTTATATATTTTAGACCTTGATATGCCAATCTTAAACATAAATACAAAAAGGATTAAAACTAACCATTCTAATCCAACATACCTCTGGCATTGTCGCTTAGGCCACATAAACGAAGATCGCATATCCAAACTCCATAAAGATGGGTTATTGGAATCATTTGACTTGAGTCTTATGATCGATGCGAATCTCGTTTGTTGGGTAAGATGACAGCATCACCTTTCACTAAGCTAGGTGAAAGAGTCGATGATTTATTAGGACTAATACATAGTGATGTATGTGGCCCTTTTAATATATATGCAAGGGTGGTTACCTCTACTTCATTACCTTTATCGATGACTTGGTGAGGTATGGATATGTGTTATTGATGAAACACAAATCCGAAGCATTTGCTAAGTTTAAAGAGTTTAAACTTGAAGTAGAAAACCAACTTGGCAAGAGTATTAAGGTTCTTCGATCCGATCGAGGAGGAGAATACTTGAGTCAAGAATTTGCGTGACTATCTAAAAGCTTGTAGAATCGTTTCACAACTTTCTCCTCCGCACTACTCCACAATGGAATGGTGTATTCGAAAGGAGGAACAGAACCTTATTAGATATGGTTCGTTCTATGATGAGTCACACGAGCCTGCCCAATTCCTTTTGGGGACACCCACTAGAGACAGCAGCTTTAACACTTAACCGCGTTCCATCTAAATCAGTTGCAAAGACGCCATACGAGTTATGGACTGGGAAGCGTCCCAGTTTGTCTTTCCTCAAGATTTAGGGGTGGTGAAGCGTTTGTGAAACGCTCAGCTTTTGATAAGCTGGCTCCGAAATCTGAAAAGTGTATATTTGTAGGTTATCCTAAGGAAACTAAAGGATACTACTTTTATATCCCTAACGAGAACAAAGTGTTTGTTGCTCGCACGGGAGTCTTTCTAGAAAAAGAATTTGTTTCTAGAAACACAAGTGGGAGTAGCGTAGAACTTATTGAAGTTCCGGACTCTCAAACTAGCACTAATGATGAGATGGAAATTGAACAGACTCCACAAATTGTTGTGCGGCAGAGTGCCACAAAGCAGTTGTGCGGCCAGCACTAGATTCAAGAAACACAAGAATTGCGTAGAGTCCGGTAGAGTTCAGTCGTCCACCTCCGGAAAAATTTGGATTTTTCATAGCGAGAACATGGTGATGTTATGTTTGTGGATCACGATGAACCTTCAACCTACAAACAAGCAATTAATAGCCTAGATTCCCGAGAAATGGCTTGAGGCCATGAGATCCGAAATGGACTCCATGTACACAAACCAAGTCTGGATCTTGGTTGATCCACTGAAGGGTAACTCCCATAGGGTGCAAATGGGTTTTTAAGATTAAAACCGACATGGAAGGGAATGTACAAACGTACTAGGGCGACTAATCGCGAAAAGGTTTCAAACAAATTCATGGTATTGACTATGATGAGACCTTTTCCCCCGTAGTTATGTTCAAGTCCATTCGGATTTTGCTTGGTATTGCGACTTACTATGACTACGAAATCGGCAAATGGATGTCAAAACCGCTTTCCTTAATGGCAAACTTGATGAGGATGTGTATATGACACGGCTGAAGGTTTTGTCACTCCAGAGAATGCTTTGGGAAAAGTATGTAAGCTTCAGAGATCCATTTATGTACTCAAGCAAGCTTCTCGAAGCTGGAACATCCGTTTTAATGATGCCGTCCGTGAGTTTGGCTTCATTAGAAATGAGGATGAGCCTTGTGTTTACAAAAAGGTTAGTGGGAGCTCAATCGTATTCCTGGTTTTGTATGTAGATGACATACTACTCATTGGAAACGACATACCAACTTAAAGTCTATAAAGGCTTGGTTGAGTATGTGTTTTTCTATGAAAGACTTAGGCGAAGCCAGCTATATTCTGGGAGTCAAGATCTATAGAGATAGATCCGGGAGACTCATTGGCTTAAGTCAAAGTACATATATAGACAAGGTGCTAAAGCGGTTTAGCATGCAAGAGTCTAAGAAGGGCCTTTGTCCTATGGCACATGGTACTGTTCTGTTGAACAAACAGTGTTCTAAAACGCCTACCGAATTAGAACGCATGAAAGAGATCCCTTATGCTTCTGCCATAGGATCCATGATATGTACTCGCCCAGATGTCTCGTTTGCCTTAAGCGTTACGAGCAGATACCAGTCTAATTACGGTGAACGTCACTAGATCTCAGTCAAGAATATCCTCAAGTACTTGCGAAGGACTAAGGATACATTCTTGATTTATGGAGGGCGGATGAGCTCGTTGTAGCTGGTTACACCGATGCTAGTTTCCAAACCGACAAAGATGATTTCCGATCGCAATCGGGATATGTGTTTAACTTGAGTGGAGGTGCTTGTGAGTGGCGCGATTCAAAGCAATCAACCATAGCAGATTCTACGACAGAGGTCGAGTACATAGCAGCTTGTGAAGCGGCTAAGGAAGCGATTTGGATCGGGAAATTTATTTCAGACCTCGATGTGGTTCCTAGTATTGCGAACCCGATAGACCTCTATTGTGACAACAATGGGGCTATTTCACAATCTAGGGAACCTAGATCTCACCAGAGGTCCAAACATGGACTACGGCGATTTCACCTAATCCGCGAGATTATAGAGAGAGGTGATGTGCATATATGTAGAGTAGATTCGGTAGACAATGTCTCCGATCCACTGACGAAGCCACTGTCGCAGCAGCAACATGATCGTCACACTAGCTCCATGGGTATCCGATATTTGGAGGACTGATCTTTAGAGACAGTCATTAGTATGCCCTAAAGACCATTTATTGTAATTTGGGTCTTTAGTGCAAGTGGGAGATTATTTATTGTAATTGTACCGTATTTTATGTAATTTTCATTTTGATGAATAAAAAGGCATTAATTCCAGTATTATTCATTATGTTTCTGCGTTCTTAACAACATAAATAAACAATATGTCCTTAGAATAGTATTCATAATTGTTATGAGATACTATTCCGAAACGTCCCTAGTCGAACATTATTATGGAATCTTCGAGGACAATAATAATGCGTAAGACTAGTATGTGCAGTGATTGATATAAGATATCGGATCGTCACATAGGTATATATGATTAGAGAATCATTATCATTTGGGACAGACCCGGCATGAGAAACACACCATGGGTTGTTATATAATAGTCAACGGTGTTTCTCAAAATTTTGACTGGGTTGTATAAAAGATCCTTCGACTTGAGGTCTCACAAGAGTTCTTGCATGGCTAGTGTTATGCTTTGATAATGTTAAACGCTATCCGTAACAGGGTGAGCAATAAAGGCATTTATTGGGTATATCACGAATCTTGTTCATGATGAGTAGGATGCAGAAAGGATTTGTCCCTCCTATATAGCAGGAGCGATATCTTGGGCCCCGTGATGGAGTCTGACTAATTCATGGCCATGAACAAGTGAATCAGTATATGATATTGATGTCATTTGATTAGTCTACTCGCGAATCAAGAAACTAAAAGATTGGAAATACAAGTGTGACTTTTTCCATGACTTGTGTTCAATCTAGATATCAAGGACAAAAGGATTTAACTACAAATGTCAAATGTTGTGATTGTGATAAATCACCAGATATTTATGAATTGGGGGTAATGATGCGTTGCTAGATACCTCTCATTACCTGTGACATATGATGTCACGGCCAACATCATAGATACCTCTTGGGTCGCACTCATAGATCAACTGGATTGGGCTTGTTGGAGTACATTTAATCTAAGGTGTGCCAATTCGATTGGGCCGGGCCGAGCTTCGGGCCGAGCCGGGATTGGATTGGGCCCTTAATCGGGTTGGGCCGACCAACCCATTTGGATCAATCAATTCGATTGGGCCGTGCCGGGCTTCGGGCCGGGCCGGGATTGGATTGGGCCCTTAATCGGGTTGGGCCGACCGACCCGTTTTGGACCGACCTTATGGCTGGACAATTAGAGATATTATCCAGCCATTTTATCTCTTAGAAGGTGGTTAAAGTGGTGGAGAAATTGGTGGAGTAGTTTCCTCCATGATCTCCCACTTCCCCCTTTCACTCTCCCCACTCTCTCTTGATAGACTAGGAAAATACTGATTTTCCTATTCATTCTAATCAGATTTTTTTCCAGCTTTTGAAGCTTAGAGAGAAGAGAGAAAAGAGAGCTTTAGAGAGAAAAGAAAAGACAGATTTTCTAGACTTGTTTTCTGGCTTTTGCTAATAGAAAATAAGTTAGAAATCTTGTATCTTGTTCTTCTAAAAGGTCAGAGATACATACTCCATTGAAGAGTGTCTTCAAAGCTTCTACAAGGCGTTGGCTAGCACCAAGCAGTAGAAGACCATCCCCGGAAGATCGAGTGGATACTGGGAGAGACGGAGCCTGCATTGTGGTGTTCCGTTCGTCACAACTACCACCGAAAGCGTTTCGGCTATTCTAGCATCTAAAAAGGTATAACACTATCCCGTAGTCGTAGGTTCTTACTCGTGGAAGATCCTGGTAGAGGCGGGTCAAGTTTTATTCCGCTGCGCACTTGTTTGTGACTCGGTTATTCCTCTAACATATGTATCAAATACACTTAAACACATTAATTAAAGTGTTAAGAGAAGGTGATTTTGATACCTTTGCTTTCTTACCAAGTGATGAAGACATTGTATTGACACTTTGGCTCTTGTCATCACTTGATGCTTTGCTCTTTGTATCTAACCAACTTGGTTCTCCAATTTATTAACATTTGAACTTTGAGAATCCAAGTGTTAAGGAGTGCTTTTGAATTTCTTCCTTTGGCACATCTCCTTTAACTTCTTCCCAATGCCACTTCTCTTAGAATCAAGTCCATTGAAGCTTTGTGGCATACTTCTAACTTATAAGAACCTATAAGATCAAGGGAAGAATAGCTTTTGGTACCCACTTTTGTTTGGGTCCATTGGGGTTAGTTAAAATACGCTTAACTCTCCAAACCGTTTTTACCCCTTTTTCAATCTTCCTCTTCACATGACATCTATCACAAGTGTGACCATGTTTACCACAATATGTGCAACAAATATGTGGCTTAGAGAATTTGTGAACATGCTCATGATGTCTATTATGCTTATGTGAAGTACTAGCATGCACAAAGGGTTTTCTAGGCAACTTGGAAGAGCTAGCAATATCAACATGATTAGCAATATAACCAAGGCCATGTTTAACATGTGAAGCACGTTGCATGCTAAGAATTTGATCAAGATTTTTCTTACCCTTATTAAAGTTATCAACAAGAAGGGTAAGATCATTAACTTTGTTCTTCAATTGATCAAATTCAACAAGCTTGTTTTCTAAAGATGACAATTTATCACAAGCCTCTATGTATTGTAATGAAGATGTATTGCAAGTAATAATAAGATCATCAATTTCACATTTCAAGCAATTAACATCATCACACAACTTTTTATTTTCATCAACCAACTTAGCTCTTTCATCAAGCAAAGATTCAATTTTAAGCTTCATCTCTTTGTTTTGCTTTGCACATTTTTTCAATTGATCATACATATCAATTAAAAGCTCATTAGGATCATCCTCCTCATCATCATAAGAATTTGAAGTAGAAGGAGAAGGATGTACCTCATTACCAAATGCCATGAAGCATAAGTTGGCGTATTCATCATCACCGTCATCACTTGGAGAGCTTAGTCCTTCATGAGTATCTTCAAGCGTTTTCCACATAGAGTGGGCGGATTTGCTTCCAATGACACGGTTGTACTCCTCCGGACTTAAGGCACAACTAAGAATGTTCATAGCCTTATAATTTCGAGTCATTTTCATGGACTCATCTTCATTTAGCTCCTTGTCCGTCTTTGGAGTTTGAACACCCTCCACTACTTTCATCGGTACATATGGACCTTCTTCAAATATAAGCAATAACGAATAATCTATGGAGCATACATATATCTTGAATCGGTCTTTCCAATCTTCAAAATTATTTTCATCAAGAAGTGGTGGTCTATCGATGGAAGATCCCTCTTGGTATGCTAAAGCGGAATATTCGGCCATTAATCTTTTCTTCAAGCTATTAAGCTAAAGATGAAGACGAGGCTCTGATACCAATTAAAGACACAAGAGGGGGGTGAATTGGGTTTTAACTAATCTTGCTAACTTTTTCGAATCTTTGCAATGCAAGTGAGAGCTTGAGCAAGATGAACAAAACCAAATGCAAAACCCAATAACAAGACAAAGGATTTAGAGTGGTTCGATTCACTTAGAATCTACATCCACTACCTTGAGCCGCACCCAAGGATTTTAAACAACTTCACTAAGAAGAATGTTTACACTTGTGGCTAACTCACTAAGAGTTTTACAAAACAACCACAACTCAAAAACTCACAAAGAGCTTGCCCACACAAAGTAGGACTTTTTACAAATTGCCCACACTAAGTAGGACTTAAACAAATAACCCTATCACTAAGAAAAGGAATGAGATAGGTTAAGTACAAAGTTGTTCACTCTTCTAAGTGAAAGATAGATACCTTTTAAGTACAACAAATTCAGCTCTTGAACATATGAAGCACACTCTTTGTCTTGCTTTTGAAATAACACTCTTGAATGATTTAGATCATGGCAATGAAGTGCATTTTACTTTGAGAGTGTTTAGACTTGATAAGAAATCAATCTCTATTGTATATGCAAGTCTTTCAAAGTGTTAGAGTCATTCTAAAGCTTTGGAGTATATATACATTTCAAAATGTGGCTGAAAAACGACTCTTTAACGGTCATATAGCGGCTAGAAATTGCAGAGTTCGGTTGACCGAACATAGCACCTCGGATGACCGAAGTCAACCTCGGTTGAGCCGAAGCCCACCTCGGTCGACCGACCAGCCCCTTAGGTCGACCGACCAGCCCCTTAGGTCGACCGAACCAACACTTTTCCAAGAGCTACAACTCTCTGTTTCTCTTCGGTTGATCCGAGCTTGAGCTCGGTTGACCGAAATTTTCTGAGCCTGAGAGATGTTGATTTTTCACACGTTTTGAAATCTTTTGAAGTCTAAAAGGTTTTCCCAAAAGGTAACAACTAAGAACATTTGGAAAACCATTTTAAAGTACTTAGACTTTGAAAACAAAGGCTTTTGAGATATGAACACATTTAAGAATCCTTTTGAAACTTAGCCTTTTGAAAACGTGCAAGACTTGAGTGTAGAGCTTATGTTCATGAAGAGCTTTGGTTAGAGCTTATAAGATATCGACTTATAGAGACAAAGCTAATCTAACCAAACCTAAGTCTTCAATCTTCAATCTTCAATCTTCAATCTTGAAAGATAAGCCTTGAATATAACTTTGAATCTTGATACCAATGGCTTGATTGAAGTACTTAGAGCTTCCATAATGAGTTCCGATATTCTATAACAAAGATATAAAACATTAGACACAACATCAAGTGTTTGTCCATTATCAAAAACCGAGTTCGTTCGCCCTTAGGGCTTACAAAGAGAAACAAGGGTTTAGCTAGTATGTTAGCTGATGTTTTAACAAATAGGGACCATATTGTATTATGTGCCTTTGAGATAGAGGCCAAATTGAGTAGTATCTTAGATGATGAGTTAGAATCAAACTATGATGACCTTAACTGTCGATGAAGTTTTAGGGAGTGAATAGATTATTTAGTTAATTTTGTATCAATTTTTAACTATTGTTATGTTTTTTTTAATATAATATTTAACTATTTTATGCTTTTTTTGAGTTAAGTTTTCTGGTTATTTTGGAATTTATTTGGGTCTGTTTTCTATTGAATTGTGGATATACTGAATAGTGGCAGGGGGTCTGTTCTATGTTTTCTGCTATATGTTTATGGAAAACTTACTTGCGAAGGACTAGCGACCGTTTTAAGGTTTAGAGTTAGGGCTGAGCGACCGATTAGCGACGGAAACAGTACAATGACGTCGTTTTAAAAATATCCGCTGCAATTTATCATCTGGGCGACTAAATAGCGACCGAGATCTAGAGGTCCGTCGCTATTCGGTCGCTAGGCAACTAAGGGGCGACGGAATAGCGACCGAATTTGGCGGTTCGCTCGCCATTCGGTCGGTATATTTTCCCGAATTCCGTTTTTTCTAAAATATCGGGGTTTTTAAGGATATATAGAAACATTTTGCCTATTTTAGTTACTATTACTAATATATATATACATTAACTTGAATAGTCAAACAAGTAAAACTTATACTTATTCACAAAATACCAACATAGACTCGAAACAGAACAATTTAAGTAATACTTTGTGTTTACATTTACGTGGATCATTGAGTAATGTAATTAATTTTTTAATAATTGAAATATTAATATTAGTTCGTACTCGCATTCTGCACGATGTCGGTTTTTCGATTTATAATTTTTTTAACACTGTCTGTAGCTAGGCATCTAAGGGGCGACCGAATACCGATCGAATTTGGCAAGGCGGTCGGTATTCGATCGCGAATAATAAATGACTAAACGACGTCGTGTTTTGCTTTTTATTTCTTTAAAAATATCTAAGGCAAGAAGCCTCTCCATCTTTCTAAATTCTGTCCAGCCGCGACCTCCACCTCCACCTCCACCTCCACCTCTTGGCGATTTCCCCCCAAATACACCGCGAAACCCCTCCCTCCTCCCATCCCCACCACCTTCGACACCTCCAAGACGTCGCTATTCGGTCGCTAACAAGTCTAAGTCAAACGTCAACAATGTTGACCATTCGGTCGGTATATGATGACCCAATATTCGGTAGCTAAAGTATTCGTCGGTATTCACTCGTTAACAAGTCAAAGTCAAAGTCAACATTGTTGACCATGCAGTCGGTATTCCGTCGCTATATGGTGACCTAAGATTCGGTATCTAAATAAGCCGTCGGTATTCGGTCGTTAACCAGTCAAAGTCAACAATGTTGACCAGTTCGGAAGGTATATGGCGACTCAATTTTCAGACGCTAGACTTTCCGTCGATATTAGGTCGTTAACTAGTCAAAGTCTAAAGTCAACAATGTTGAATGTTCAGTTGGTAATCCGTCGGTATATGGAGACTGAATACTCGGTCTCTATATATTCCGTCAGTATTCATTCGTTAATTTGCTTAGCGACGAAAAATACACGACCACGTAATTTCGTCGTTAATCGGTTGCTAAACTGTGTTTAGCTACTGAAATGTCCGTCCCTGTTACACAGTTTTCTTGTAGTGTGCTCAAACATAGGGTGACCACAATTTTCCGGTGGCTTCGCCGCCAGTACTGGTGAGCTTTTGAGGGGTAATGGGGGCTGGGTGGAGCTCTTTTAGTATTTGGGTTGGATTTGTATTCGGGCCTCATTTTGGGTTGCCCTATAGGGGTGAAGGAGAATAGACATTTTTGCCCTTCACTCAGAGAGCATGTGCAAGTCACATGTCATTTTTTGGCCTGAAAAGTGGCCGAATTTACTAATTGGACATTTATAGTGCCCCGTAAAAAGATACGGATATAAATAGCCTAATAAAAAGATAAGTCTATTTATAGAAATACGTAAATAGATAAGGGTTACTAATAAATGATTTCTCTTTTCACAAAATGACAACTATTATACTTTCCATTTTTGAATTTCGAAACGGCTGTGCTGATCTTCTTTTACACGAGAAATTTATTTTGGTTAGTTAATAAGTTTAAAACTTATATCTAAACCAATAAATGCAATACAAGTAGGGTAAAAAGTCAATTCTTTTTCCTGCGAATTGGTATTGTTGGTCTACGTGATCTGGATGTAAGTTTTAACTTACTCAATAACCAAGATAAAGCTACTCCTTTTACACTATGTCTTGGACGTTTAGAGAGAGATTTGCAAGGATTTTAATTTTTTTTAAAATTATAAATGGTGTAAACATAAGAAGCGGGGAGTGGGTCATAAGAACTTAAGATCTCTACGTTTTAAGGCCTCGATTTTGACCACTAGACCAATGCCTCATCGTGGAGTAATTTTTATATTGATACGTGCTTCCACTGTATAAAGTTATCCTATGTTTTTAATTGTAATATTTTCATTTGGTGTTATCCTATGTTTTTAATTGTAATATTTTCATTTGGTGCATATTTACTTTCTTCTGAACATGCCACTCACCAGGGACACCCTTATGTATTCAAATGTAAAGCTTGATTAAAATTTAGGGTTTCATTAAGTTGCGGCAGAAGGTTAAGGTTCCCACCAAACCTTATTCCTACGATATATGATTATTTAGTACGAATTACTTTCTTTCTGCATCTGAGTTGTTCGAAAAAAAGTCGATCATTTCTCGGCTGTTTTGAGGGGATTCTTGCCGATTAGGTGTATGTTCTAAGAGGGGTGTATTCAATTCAAATTTTTAAATATTTTAATTGGTTTTAAAAAGTTTATAAATTTTACTGACTATATGGATTGTTTGAACTCTATGCAGACTCTACGCAGATTCTATTAGATTGATTTATCCTGATTTCTTTTAAATTGTAAAGTTTATAGATTATTTGAATAACACCCAAAAATAAAGAAAAAAATGATTTAGTGGTGTATTATACAGATCCAGTGGTGTTGAATTTCCAAAGTCAACATATGTTTATCAATCCTTTTTATTTTTTAATCAAATTATTTTGTTAAAAATTTAAAAAGTTTGGTGGTGGGTTTTTGATTTTTTAGAGATCACGAACATGCGGCCCCATTTTTTGATTTATTTGTTCAATGTTTGTATAATTTAAATACTGAGATATGTTTTGTGATGGGGGTTTGTTTGAATTCTTTTTCCTTTTGATTTTCTCTTTCAGGGAAATGAAATCCATATTTGGAAAATGTAAATTTGTGGTTAGATAGAAAAAAAAAAAATTGTTTGCTTTCTTTAATTTCTGTTTGAAGATGACCAGGAAAAAATATTTGGATATTATGACAATATATATTGTTTTGGGGAAATAAACATTTCATGTTGAGTTGTCTGGCCATGCAAAATTTTTTGTAATATTTTTTGAGTTTGGATATTTATTATTTTTCTTTTAATTTTAAAGAAATTGGATCATTGTAATCTTAGATAAAATTCTTAAAGAAATTTAATTTTAATATTCATGAAAGAAACTTAGAATCTTGAAGAAAAAAAGAGATTTCTCAATATAAATTTATACCTATGAAATCCATCCAAATCCTCCATTTAATGAAATCTATGAGAATCAATAGAATTTTGAATACCCCTAAATTTTAATGGAATTTTTAAAATATAAAGTGAATACCTATAAATCTAAATCATAGAGCCAAAGCAGTTTTCAAGATAAGTGTTTTGGGGTCACCATATGAGAAATCTTACTCCATTTGCTTGATCGGCTGTTCATGTAATGGTTTGTTAATCTTAGTTATGGATAAATTTCTCTTCTTGTGGAATCCATCGACGAAATGTAAGAAAATATATTGTTACCTTGCCGATAAAGAGTTCCAAAATTTGTTCACTCGAAAACGCATAACCTCCGAAGCCATTATATATTATCCGTCGATCAATCTCTAATTTCAGTCTATAAGCACCTAAGAAGTATTTCTCAGGGGTAATGCTATGGAACAATTCTGATATAGATCTGGACTACCAAGCGGTCATGGACCACTTGTTCCACATTCAGCCAAATCACAGCTTGATTAAAATAATATAAATACTCCCCCTTTTGGGAGGCTTTTTTATTTTTTTTAATAAAAAAAGGTGATGTGATTGATTGTGGATCAAGTGGTGTACAACCCCACATATAGTTCAGGTCTATATCAGAATTTTTCAATGCCATGACACGAAGCACGATATTGCCATTCTTTTTGCCACATTGTTCGCCGCCATAAGGTCTGGCCAGATATTGGATATTAAATGTTGGTGATCTAGATGTTCCATCTACACATAAATTGAAGAAACATTTTATTCAACCAATATTACTAATAGAGAAAAGTTTCATATATACATAAATTATTTTTTCTTTTCTTTTTTTGTCAGTGAACATTTATTTTAACTCTTTCAATATATAAACTATTTTCAAACTAATGATTTTTCTGCCACTTTTAATCACCTGTTCTGCATATATTCCAAATGTTAAGGAATTAAATTGACAAAAATATCCTTAAAACTGGTGAATGCTGTAAAACACAAATTTTACACAAATTTGACAAAAAGAGTAATAAAAAAATAATATATGTATGAAAAGAGATAAAATAAAAGTTTAATAACAAAAAAAGAAAAAGAAAAATTGTTTAGTTATATATGGAGATCATTTTCTCAATAATAATATATTTGATAGAAATTCAATGAAATTAAAAAAAAAAAGTTCTTTTACATAAGTACGATTTGATGGAGGATGAGGTCCCGGCATGGAGACGAATCCTGGCCAAATTCAGTTACTCCATAGAGTGTACGGATAACAAAAGCATTCTTTGGAATGGGATTAACTTATTTAGCGACGCCACTATTGCGACAAAAAGTGTTTGGCCAATGGAGAGCTAACTTCCATTACGCTGGTCGAACGTCAAGGGGATATTCAGAGCTTCCCGAAACGATGAAAACAGAGAAAGAACAAGCCTTGTCATTTTGTTGTGCAAGATTGAGCCATGGTTTTTAGCTATATATATATATATATATATATATATATATATATATATATATATATATAGTTGTACGGATAATGAAAATTATGACATATAACAAAAATTAAGGAAACAAAAAATAAATTACGTTGTTAATCAAAATAAAAATATTTTTCTATTAAATAGAAATAGTTGTATACAAGTCATATTTAAGAGATATTGATATTTTAACTATCAAAGTACCTTTTTTTTATTCTTTAATTTTCTCTACATTTCCTAAACGATTTATATTATGAAATGGATATAGAGTACTTCATAAATGAAGCAAAAAATAATATATTTTCTTAATCAAAATATCAATATCACACTCTTAATTAAATAGAAATATTTGTATACAAGTCATATTTAAGAGAGATGAGTGCCACAATTATACTCATCGACTAGTGAGTCTAATTAGTCCAAATAAAAATTAGTGAGGATAATATGGTAATCTTAGATTAATACAGTTAACCTTTTCTAATTTTTTCTTTATTAAGTAAAATATAAAAATTTAATTTAAGATGGAGTGAGTCTATAAATTTATTTAGAAATAGATAAGAGAAGTGTAGATACACTAAGCATGAGTTGGTTTCCCAACTATTAGCAATGGCAAGTGGGTTCGGTCCACCCGCGACCCGCCCCGCCCCGCCCCGTTTAACTCAGCCCACTTTTGGACCCGCCTAAACCCGTTATGACCCACGAGTTAAGTGGGTTTTACAAACGGGGCGGGGTGGGTTGTACATTTAAGAAAAATTGACCCACCCCGCCCTGCCCCGCCAAAAACCCACAACCCGCCCCGCCCCGTCACCCAACGCGCTTAAACCCGCCTCATTTAAACCCATAATACCCAACCCCAACCCACTTAACCCATATTACCCCAACCCCTATAAATACTCACTCAAATCCCCTCAAACTCACACCAAACCCACACTATCATTTTCTACTCTATTTTCTAAATAGAAAATATGGACAACATTCCTCCTAATCCCTCTACTAGTGCTAGGACTAGGAGGACTTCCATAGTTTGGCAAGTATGGGTATTTAATGAGGAAGTTCTCAAAGCTAAATGTACGATATGTGGGTATGAAATTCGTCACGAACATGGTTGGGGGATGGGAACAATGGTTAGACACATAAAAAATAAACACCCGGATTGTTATGTTTAAATTGTAATTTTTATTGTACTTTTCATTTTAAATTGTAATGTTTGTTTTATTATGTTGTTTTCATCTAAGTCCCCCTCATATGTAAGTCTTATTTTGTTATAAGTAAAATCAGTATGACTTTTATCTATATTTATTTTTACCAAAAAAAAAATTAACCCAACCCACTTAACCCACCAACCCGCCAAACTCGCCTAACTCGCCAAACCCAACCGACCCGCCCAACCCACCGGGTTAACCCGTGACTCGGCCCACCTTTGACGGGTTTTCCAAACGGGGCGGGGTGGGTTGTTCATATTATGTTTTGGACCCAACCCGCCATGACCCATTGACTGGTCAACCCCGCCCCGCCTCGCCCCGCCATTGTTCACCGACTCGCCCCGAACCCGCCCCGAACCCGCCGGGTTAACCCATTTGCCAGCTACCAACTATAATGGAATATAAGAGAAGGAACAATTCTGATATAGACCTGGACTACCAAGTGGTCATGGTTCACATTCAGCCACATCATAGTTTTGATTAAAATAATAAAAATATTCCCCCTTTTGGTGGGCTTTTTGAGGCGTTTTTATTTTTTTAATCAAAACAGGTGATGTGGTTGATTGTGGATCAAGTGGTCCACAACCCCACATATAGCCCAGGTCTATATCATAATTTTTCTAAGAGAAGTCTCCAATTGATAGAGATCCAAATTTGCAAATTTCGTAGAGATGATATATATGCACAAGATGTGAAGCAAACAACTTCATTCAAATGGTAATTTAACAAAGTATATAATATTACCCCAAATAATAATTTCGTAGGAACTCTTTTTAATTGATATTAACATAAATAGTAAGTTTATAGGTGTAATAATTACTCCCTCCATTTTTTTTTAGGAAAATTCTGATATGGACCGGATCCATGTGGATCATGTGGTTCAGATTTGGCCACATCCCTACAGAATGAGGAGAGGGAAGGAAATGCAGTGATGTGGCCAAATCTACACCGTATGGTCCAGTGACCCGGTCTATATCAGAAGTGTTCCTTTTTTTTATCATTCAGGTATTTGTTAAGCAAGTGTCACATCAGTCAAAGATGTAACTTTGCTGAATCCGATGTAAAAAATAATAGGCCAATTAGTGTATTTAGTCATAAAACTATTTTCGCATGTCAGACAAGGTCCCTGATGATTGTTTGCAGTTTTGTAGGTCCCCATTCAAATTACGGGACAGGAAATTTGTCCTTCCGTCTTTTTTTTTTTTTTTTTTGATATTTTGAATGTTAGTTAACAAGTAGTAGTTAAGTGATGTGGGAAAAATTAAAACTTCACGTTTTTTTTAAATAATTAATACCATATGACTTAATTGTAAAGATATTTAAAAATAAATACCTAATTGTAAATAATAAACCCTACATCTCATATTCCCCCTCCTCCCTCCTTGCCGCCACTGTCCATTGAAGAAATCTCCAGCGACCTTCAACCGGCGTCCCTCTTCCCCAAATTTCATTGTTTTTTTTACCTAAACATTGGCACCCAAATCTAACCCATGTTAATTTATCATCAAATCAGTTGAAATGAAATCTTCGGCGTCCCTCTTCCCCAAATTTCTTGAACAGTAAAGGCCCTATTTTTTGCCTCTTTATTCCATATTTTGGATGGCAAACTTGAAAAGGAAATTGCGCCAAAAGTTCAGAGCTTCAATTATCAAATAAATATTACAATAGAAACAGAGAAGATCAGGCAGCAATCCATTGTAGTAGCTGACGTATCTTAATCATATTTCCATCATCATCCAAATGTAGTATCTCTTAGCGAGCTTCCTCCTCATCATCATCATCAAAATCTGATACTCCAATCCTTTCCAGGTACGATTTTTAGCATCATCCCATGTTTTGAATTTCAGTCCAAAATGTTGTTACGAATAATGGGTTTTTGGAGATGTCATTAGAAATCTTGATTCTTTGAATTCTTTAATCTTCTCTTAATTTTCACTACAAGAAAACTGTGTAACAGGGACGGACAATTCCGTCGCTATTCCGTCCCTAAACTCAGTTTAGCGACCGAATAACGTGGTCGTGTATTTTTCGTTGCTAAGAAAATTAACGACCGAATACCGACGAAAGATATAGCGACCGATAATTAGGTCGCCATATACCGACGGATTACCCACTGAACATTCAACATTGTTGACCTTTGACTTATTAACGATCGAATACCGACCGAATCGTTAGCGACCGAATATTGGGTCGCCATATACCCGAATAACGACGGAATGGTCAACATTGTTGACTTTGACTGGATAACAACTGAATATCGACGGAACTTTAGCAACGAATATTAGGTCGTTATATAGCGACGAAATACCGACCGACAAGTCAACATTGTTGACTTTGACTTTGACTTGTTAACGACCGAATACCGATGGTTAGCAACCGATTATTGGGGTCGCCATATAGCGACGGAATACCAATCTACAAGTCAACAATGACGACTTTGACTTTGACTTGTTAACGATCGAATACCAACAGAACTGTAGCAACCGTTATTGGGTCTCCATATAGCGATGGAATACCAACGGAATGGTCAACATTGTTGACGTTTGACTAGGACTTCTTAGCGACCGATTAGCGAGGGCTAATATAGCACCCGATATTTCGGTCTCTATTCCGTCACTAAATTGTTTTTTATTTAAAAAAATAAAGTTGAAATTTAATTAAATCCCTATTATAAAAAACATCAATACACAAAAAAATACGAAACAGAAACAATATTAATAAAATCTCAAATAGCAAAAATAATCAATAAAACTAAAAAATAACATTACATAACCAATTATCTTACTAAAAAGCACAAGTTTACGCTTCTCATTTACATAGAACAATCACAATCAAAGTGTGCATTTCTCATTACATTACAACACTCACAATCAAAGTTTGCACTTCTCATTTACATTACAACACTCACAATCAAAATCCACACTGTGAATTATCAAAACTCACAATCAAATTGTTCACTTCTTATTTACATTACAACATTTACCATCAAAGTTTACACTTCTCATAAACTCCTTGATGTCATTTATATGTATATCCTTGGAAATGCATGAGTTGCAATCTGAAAATTCAAGAATCAAATTATTTTATGGCAATAAAATTATCACTTTGAATTATGTTAAAAAGTTATACAATACGACAATTAATTTATGGTAATAAAGTACTAAAAAATAAACCAACAAAAATTACTCACCTTAAATATGTGGAATTCCAAGAAGCGAGAAATAGATTAATCATTCTAAATCATCCTCCGACATAAATTCATCTTCTTTTTCTTAATTGTCATCACCCGACATAATTTCATCTTCATTAACACGGCCCGTACCGACCATCAGTACAACTTCGATTTTTCCTGACTGGTGTGCAAGTTGACCAACTTCAGTAACAGTTGGATCAATGTGACTAGTCTCCTACTCGCGTACTTCCTCCTGATATGGTACCGGAACACCAGGAACGTCAACTAGACGTGGTTTGGAACGACAAACAGCCAACCAATCAGCCCTAGACGTTGTCTTACTACCTGGATAAGGTGTGTATTAGACTTGTTGACATAAGGAAGCAAATATAAATGGATCGTAACCCTGGTACGTTCGTTTCCTATGGATTTCTACAAGTTTATATTGAGGTTGCACCCTCAAACCTCTATTTGGAGTTGAATAAAACAAGTCGCATTTGAAAAGTATTATTTTTTGGACAGGTACTCCAGCAAGTTCAACCTCAATGACTTGCTTCAACTCTCTGTAGTAATTGCCTTTAACCCATACCCCGTTGTTTGTCGTTCATTTTCCATCGCTGTGGGCTTTTGTGTGAAATCTATAACTGTTAACAAAGTAACCGGTGTGTGACATCACTCTCCTTGTCGGGCCCTATGACAGATTTTTCAACAACCTTTCAGGAGGAAGTATGCATTGAAAATTGACCCCTTAACTCTGGCCTTGTTTTTTATCTTCTTTTTTAGATGGTGTAGGTATCTAATTAAAACATAAGTAGTTAATCACATTGTAAATATGTACATGAAAAAAAAAATGAAGTTGAGATAACTTAAGACATTGGTTGTTACCTTTCGAACGGGTACATCCACCTAAACTGTACCGGGCCACCAACCTTGTCTTCGTACGGAAGGTGAATCGGCAAGTGTTCCATCACATCAAAAAATCCCAGAGGAAATATTCTCTCTAACTTGCACAATAAAATAGCGACAGTGTCCTCCAATTCTTGCATATGCGCCACACTCAACTTTGGGGAACACAAATCTCTATAGAACAGACTAAGTTCATCCAAAGGTTCCCAAACATTTGCCGGAAGTACTTTTCTAAGTGCTATAGGGATAACTCTCTTCATGAATACATGAGAATCGTGACTCTTCATTCCAGACATTTTCAACTCTTTCATATCAATGTATCGCGCTAAATTCGATGCATATCCATCTTGAAGCCTTAATTCTTTAACCCACTGCAAAACCATCTCTTTTTGTGTCTTGGTAAGAGTGAAACATGTCTTCGGTTTCGTTTTTTTACCTCGTCCATCGTGTTTAATATTCAATTTCGGCCGACTGCAATACCTTTCAACATCCGCTCTAGCCTTAACATTGTCCTTAGCTTTACCCTTCACGTCCAACACGGTGTTAAAGACGTTATCAAACAAATTTTTTTCATTATGCATGACATTAATGTTGTGTCTTATCAAAAGTGTCCGCCAATAAGTTAAGTCCCAAAATATGCTACGTTTGTCCCAACTGTGATCTCGATCCCTGCCTTGCTCTTTACCAATCTCATCAGCTGTATCGATAATTTTTGGATAATCTCTAACTCAAAACCACATTTCATCACCAGTCAGGCAAGATGGCAGGTCTACTCTCTTCTAAAAGGATGATTAGGTGACAAGAAGAATCTATGGCAATCGAACCACGATTGTTGCCCGCTAGTCTGCAAATGGAACGCTTGTGTTTCCTCCATACAATATGGACAAGCGTGAATGCCAGTTGTACTCCATCCACTTAACATTCCATATTCTGGGAAATCACTAATTGTCCAAAGTAATGAAGCCCTCAGTTTAAAATTTTGCTTTTTGGAGATGTCATAAGTTTCCGCACCTTCACCCCATCGTTGATTCAATTCATCGATGAGAGGTTGCAAGTACACATCAAACTTGTGTTTTGGATTTTGGGATCTAGGTATAATGATAGTTAAGAACATTACATTGTTCTTCATACACATCCAATGGTGGACATTATAAGGTGTTAGAAGAACTAGCCAAGAAGAATATTGCTTCCCTAACATTCCGAAAAGTGCAAAACCATCTGTATATAACCGAAGCCTTACATTCCGAGGTTCCGCAGCAAAATCGGTATGTGTTCGAAATGTTGCCAAGCTTCTCCATCCCGTGGGTGATTCATTATTCCCTCTTCACTCTCACTGTCTGAGTGCCATGTCATGTGTCTTGCGGTTTTCTCAAATGCATACAATCTTTATAATCTTGGAGTAATTGGAAAATAATACATCTTTTTGCAAGCAATCTCTTTATGTCGTGTATTTTTTGATTTCTTTTTCTTAATGTACCTAGCATGGCCACAAAATTTGCATTCTCTACTCTCAACATCATCTTTCCAGTACAACATACAACTGTTAAAACAAACATCAATCTTTTGCACCGGTAATCCACGACCTTTAACCAATTTCTTCATTTGGTAAAAGTCGTCTAAAGTGTTATTTTGCGGAGGAAGCGTCTCTTTCATCAACTGCGCAAATTTATGTATAGTAGTTTCAGATAAGTTGTCTTCAGACTTAATACTCAACATTCTAGCAATCATTGATAGATGTGAATGGTTTGTACATGTCATAAAACATTTGTGCCTCTGGATTTGGAGGTTCTTCCACATCCCTTTTATCCGCCTCATTAAAATTTGGTCCGGCAGCATCAAAAACCATCTCTCGATAATTGTTCTGTGTCATATGTCTTCTAGAATTATCCATATCATGAACAAACGGGATTTGAGGCATTGGAATGAATGCCTCACCATGACATGTCCAATTAAAATAATTAGACACAAATCCGTTCATAACAAGATGATACTTCACAGTATCAGGCACATGAAAATACTTATTCTTACCAACCCCACAAGGACACCTAATCCCATCAATTTGTACATTAGTAGAGATAATAACAGTGAAATTCACAAATTGTTTCAATCCCGCTATAAATTCTGGACTATTACGAGGTCCACCATTTGTTGTCGAATCCATATACATCCAACTACAATCATCCATTATAAACACAATATCTGCATATAGCAAACTTCGAACCTTATGTTTGATGATTTTCAACCTTATTTTTCAAGTAATTATTAACGTGTGATAATGGCATCTTGTCTACTATGTTATTAATCGCATCTTGTCTATATATATTGTTTGTTGCAAATTTTATTTTGCAATAGAACTAATATGAATATTCTTGGAACTAAAATGATATAATTAGCATACATTCCAATAATAAAAAATAGAAAATACAAAGATAAAAAAAACGGGGGAGATAATACAAAGATAGAAAAATCAGGGAAGATAATACAAAGATAGAAAAATCGGGGAAATAATACAAAGATGCATAAACCGGGGAGATAATACAAAGATGCAAACAACCGGGGAGATAATACAAAGATGCAAAAACCGGGGAGATCATACAATGGCAGGTCTTTAAAAGGGAAAAATGTAAAACATTTCAAGAAAAATGTAAAACATTTCCATAAGTCTTCATGACAGATCTCAACTATACCACGCAGCTGAAACACACCTTTCACATGCAAACTGGCAATTCGGTGATTGTTATCTTCTTTCTTCACCCGTGTTATTCAAAACTAAATCGAAATCTGCTAACAAATATAAATATTGGTCAAATCAAAATATCATATTCTGTTCTTTACAGAAAACCAAGTTGTACTCTGTTGGACCTTTTGCTTATACTACTACTACTAAGCCGATTTCAGACCCCAAGGGCTAAGAATCCCTTAATATGTGTTTCACTACTGAGAAAACCCCAAAGAAACTACAACTACAAATTGACTCTACAAAAGCACTTTTTTTTTTAATTGCATATGTTCACAACTACACCTTAATCAAATGCAGGCAATTTACAAAGCAAACTCCCACGACTAATATATATATATATATATATATATATATATATATATATATATATATATATATATATATATATATATATATATATATTAAACAGAGTAACATTTAACAGTAATACGAAGATACAAAATCAATCATCCTATATCATTGACTTTTATTATGTCCCTATATCATTGACTTTTATTATGTTGATTTTAAGGCCCATGACCAATCCGATTCATTTCAATGTCGATATTCTTGCAAAGTTGAACCCATTTCCTCACAAAAATATTGAGTAGGAAGAATTTAAACATAAAAACATATTCAAGTAATGAATAAATATCTCCTTATAATGATATTTCTTTTCTTAATTTCTCCAAACCCAGCATGTGAACAAAAATCCTCCATTGAAAACTCAAATTGAGAATCTTTAATTTGAAATGTAAATCAAAGTATTTATTTGGGGTTCTTTATAACAGAAATAATCTATGAAAGTGAAAGAAAAAAAAGGTAGAAAAGGCAAGATTCTCACCTAAACCCTAACTAACCCAACTGAAATCGGAGGTGGTGGCGAAGTCTTGGAGGTGCCGGAGGTGGTGGCGACGAGAAGATGGAGGAGTTTCACGGTGGCTTTGGGGCAAATCGCCGAAAGATGTGGAGGTGGCTTTTGGTCACGGCTGGGCAGAATGAAGAAAGAGGCCTAATGAAGAACCGTGAGGTACTAAGTACCAAAAGGGAATATAATCAACGCAACGCTAAGGAAGGCTAATTATCGATGGAGGCTGAAACACCACAACAAGCGAAACTAATACTCGTTGATACTGTAACTCAAAAGTGAAAGAATTCTTAAAAGAAGTTCGGACACGAGAAGCTAAGGAATAACCTTACCAAAATATCAATATATCTAACGTAAATAATATGAAAGCCATCTCTTAAATAGAGAGTTTTCGGTTCCTAACAACAATAGGAAGAAGAGTCTTTGAAGAAGTTGGATTCTTGAACAACTTGCTATCAAGTAAAACACTAAACAATATAATGGACAACATGTCCTTTATTATAGCAACTACTTGCTATACATGACTAAATACTCTAAATAAAGTAAATAATATAGCTGGAAAATAATTAAAGTCTAGCATAGACTTTAATTGTACAAAAAGAATAAAATTCGTCCCTATTTCGGGACAGATTGTGGGACAAGCTTGCACAATGATTTCGGACACCAAGTTGGCAGAATCTGATCTTATGGTCTTCATAAAAGTTGTAGATCTGCATCTTATCTTTAATATGCAAATGGAATCAGATCCATTGGATACATAGATCGAAAGTTATGATTATTATACCAAACTATCGCAAAGCTGTTCATCAACTTGTAAGATTACTAGAATGCCCTTCTTAGCCTCTTTGCTGGATAGGGCCTAATTGTACACTTGTAAACTTAAGAGGTTGGCTCGTACAACATTCCTAGATGTAACTTAGCATCCTCTTTATACTTTAGAACTCAGGTCAATGATGTAGATAGTTGCTTCACGTCCCTTGTTCTAAGCCTCGTTATTGGTCTATGTATGTGATCCTTTGAATTGGGCAGCCCCGAGGTTGGTATCGTATCAGAGAGGCTTCTTGCCTTAGGGATTTTTAGAGAAATATAACTCAAACAACGACGTCGTTTAGTCCTTTCTAACTAGCGACCGAATAGCGACTGCGCTGTCCAATTCGGCCGCGAGCATTAAATATAAAACTTCGAATTAATGAAGACACAAACTGACAAACAACGATGTCATTTAGCCCTTTCTTAATAGAGACCGATTCGCGACAGTTTTGAATTATTCGGTCGCCCCTTAGCTACGTAGCGACCGAATAACGAAGATCCAAGTTAAAAAAATATAAATCCATAAACCATCATAGCTCAGAATGCGAATAACTAATGTGATTATTTTAGTAATTATGTACTTATTAATAAGTAATTATTAAAATTTTAACTACAATACTTAAAGATTCACGTAAATGTATAAGCAACTGTATTACTTGAACTGTTCTGCTTCGAAGTCTATTTAATTATTTTATAAATACGAATAATTGTTACTTGTTTGACTATTCATATGTATGTATATCTATTAGTTATAGCACCTAAAATAGGAAAAATGTTACTCCGCTTATTTTTTAAATATTCTAACTAGCGACCGAATGGCGACCGGTTTGACAAATTCGGTCGCTAGTCGGTCGCCCTGAGCTGCCTAGCGACCGAATAGCAACAGTATTGTAGATGTCGGTCGCTATTCGGTCGCCCCTATGATAAATAGCAACGGATATTTTTAAAACGACGTCGTTGTGCCCTTTTCGTAGCTAATCGGTCGCCCAACCCTAACCCTAAACCCTAAGAAGATCGCTATTCCGTCGCAATTTGGTCGGTATAAAGCCAGTTTTCCAGAAATAGATAACAGAAAATATAGAATAGACCCCTGCCACAATTTAGTATATGCACAATTCAACAGAAAACAGACCCAAATAAATTCCAAAATAATCAGAAAACATAACGCAAAAAAGGCATAAAATAGTTCAATATTATATTAAAAAAACATAACAATAGTTGCAAATTGATACAAAATAAACTACATAATCTATTGACTCCCCAAAACTTCATCGACAGTTAAGGGGTAATCGTCATAGTCTAATTCTCTATCATCATCCTCTAGACTACTCAATTTGGCTTCTATCTCAGAGGCACTTAGTACAATATTATCCCTATTTGTTAAATAGCAGCTAAGGTACTAGCTAATGACTTGTTTCTCTTATTTTCCCTCCTCTTGAATTCTTTTTTTTGCTCGGCCAATTGAGTTTCCAACTCTTTCTTCCACTTAGCTTCCATTTCGTTCTGCATTTGTTCCATAGATGAATGCGAGACTGCGTGGGTACCTCGCTTCATTGTCTTTACCACATCGGCGAACGAACCGAGTCCTTGAATACGTCCCTTTCTTAGCCCGCCCGCTGTCTCAGCAGAAATCTCAATCTGAGTCGGCAAATCCGGAAGAGGCTGACTGGCTTGAGTTGCTTGGTTTGCGGCGTAGTCATAAACCGCACGGAACACCCCTATCAAATAAAATGTCAAGTTATCACAGTAAATAACTAATATCAAAAAAGGGAAAAAATAATGAAGCCAATCGTAACTAGTCGGGAATGGGATTGCATGTTCAGCCTCATTTTCCTGTTAACAAATATCATTAAAACATTAAATACGTACATAAAACACATAACATATATGAATGTGTAAAATAATATAATTAAGTACCAGTCTCATGTGGTGCTCAATGTGGCTGAGAAAACAACTTGTTTGCTTCATCGGGCCTTTGCTACCCCTCACTTCTTTCCCCTTTTTTGATGCCTGTAAAGACTTAGCTTTAAAATCCGAAGTCTGCCAGTACTCTTGAAGTCGCGCCCAGTCGGTCTCACAAACCCAGAGGGTCTTTTTTTTTTCTTTCCGCGCGTCGCTCATATTGCCGCTCAATCTCCTCTTAAGTATGGTACGCCATCCTGAAGGCACGCCCACCTCATGCCTAGTAGCCCATCTATACCCTTTGTTTATTTTGAAATAATGTTAGATAATTATATTCGAAGACTTCTAAATTCAAACTTATTTGCTAATTTATTTCTAATTTACTTACTGTGAACTCCTCCCACCACATTTTTTCTTCTTCCGGGGGAACATCCTTCAGGGTGCTATATGCCCCCTTGAAACGCCCTTGAAATATTCCAGTAATGGCGGCGGAACAGCTGGATTCCAATCTAAATCTATAATAGCCAAGAAAAAATTTAATTAGATAACATAATGATTACAAGAAGTATAATTGACTTAAAAGAAAATAATTAAAAAAAGTTACTTACGTGCCAAGGGTAGGTTGCAGTAGAATACGAGTATCTACTATAGTCGCATCTCCACTAGTACTGGTATCAGTCGCCGTCTGTGGGACAATACACTGGTGATTCGTTGATCTTCCTACCGACGTAGACTCAGTCGCCGGTACTGACGCAGACGCATCCCGAGATACATGTGAATCAGTAGACTATGACGGAGGTGTCGTACTAGACTCGGGGGTAGATGGCGGTGTCGACTGCAACTCAGATGATGAACCTGGTTGGGAGGTAGAGGCGCAGCAGACGCTGGTGCATGACTAAATGACAACTGTAATCGAATACATTTCTTTGGAGGCATCTCTGAAATTTCATAATAATATAGATTATTAGCATTTCAAATATAGTTTTAAAGGTGCAAGTGAGCAAAGATTGCACAACAACAACAACAACAAGAAGCAATTTTCAGTTTCTAAAAAGATACTTCCTTTCCTCTCCTTTTCTAAAAGCTTCTACATTTAGACACTTTTTTGTCTTCCTTTTTGTTTGATAAACACATCACTAACATAGTTACTTGAGTTGATGAACATAAAGAGAGCTAAGTACTGTGTAGTAATTTTTCTAAGTTATACCAAGCTTTTACAGTAATGGCTATTTGTTCCACTTGACACCGTTATGCATTCCGTTAAATGATATGGATTACAACACGAATCGTTAAATGATATCATCATATATCACACAACTTTCATTAGAGATAAAACAGGTAGACTAAGGATTTGAGACATTTAGTAAGCAAATAGGTTAGAATGACTAAAATGATCTCACTTAAGAGGTATGTGACAACAAAAAATGCAGCAAAAAGGCATGCAACTGGAACAAATAGCCATTACTGTAAAAGATAATAACTTCAAAGAAAAGGCAAAACTGCATGAGCATATCAGGCATGATGTGTTTCTCATTCCAATTGAAATAAACACAACACCACTCAAGCATTACACTACTCCTTCAATTCCATAATATAAGTCTCTAGTAGAAGGGGTCTTTATTCTATCAACGACTTATATTATGGAATGGAGGGAGTAACCTTCATACCTCTTGTATAGAAAGTAGTACTACTTTTTTTTCTAAATATTTGATACATTTCATATTTTCATATAGATCAATAAGAGACGAAACAAAATTCTTCCCAAGTGAAAAGGATCCTAAACAAAATGGCTCAAGCATTGAAAGCCCCCTTAAAATCCCTTAAAATCAATTCAAGCAGCCAGAAACTTATAACAAGCAATGCAACTTTGACATTCCAAATCAATAACGAATCAAATTGTAGCAACAATAACAAAATTTAAGGGGAAAGTGGCGCGAATTATTGAATCATGGCAGACGAAAACAAAAAAATATAAATACAAAGAATCTCCTTTCCTTTTTCTTAAAAAAAAAAAAAAGAAATTAAAAATCTTTGAAATTCAAGTTGAAATTGTTGAAGAAATTAGTTTTCTAAAGAAATTAAAGTGTCGTGAAAACATTTTTTAGCCAATATTATTATATGTTACACCGCTCGTTTTTGAATGTTATTAAGATTATCACGAAATGGGTTGCGCAAGCTTCGCGATGATATATAACATGTGAGAAAACAATTTAATGGTGTGAATGATAAATTGGTATAAAGTGGGGTGAATGAAAATGTGGCAAATGGGTTTTAAACCCACACCCCACATGGGAAACTCATGGAAGTGGAAATCACTTTATAAGGAAAAGTGAACCACATGTGTTTAAATTGTGTAACTTATATTATGCCCAATGTTAGAACCTCGTCTGCGTCCGCGCAGGGGGTGCAAACGGAAGGTCCTGAGGATACCAAATTAGCTTGAACTTGTGTGCAAACGCGACCTGCGTACACGAATGCTGGACTCACGGGCCTGAACTGCCACTGTTTTGCTACTGGTTCGAATTTTGAATTTTGGTAAATCTGAGAGTAATACTAGTGGATTATAACAGCAGACAGAATTCATCTCACATGTCGTACCAAAACTTGCGGGCCTGATCAGCCACAGTTTTGCTACTGGTTCGAATTTTAAATTTTGGTAAATCTGAGAGTAAATCTGAGAGTAATACTAGTGGATTGTAACAGTTAGGATTTAAAACCTCACATAAAACCTTTGACTATAACGGTCTATATTTATGCTGGGTATTAAGGCTGAGTAATGCTTCTACTGTTACAAATGTGGGTTTCACTGCCTATAAACGGTAGACCATTGCACTGCCAGAAATGACTCGAAAATTTCTCACTCTTCTTGCAATCTTTCTGTCTTCTTGTTCTGTTCTGCATATTTTTAAGAGCATTCTGTCTAAGAGTTCTACTTTTCTAAAAGATTCAAAGGTGATGTTACTGATGCTTCAAGTTAACATTTGGGTTGGGCGTTGTACCTTGGGAGTTCAGTGTTCAAGAGTGCCTGAAGTTGATAAAAGGTGGGACATATTGAACTTAAGGGGAAGCGATACACTGTAGTCTCGTCCAGGATTATATCCAAAATCAATAACATTTTTTATTTGTTTTCCTGTAGATTAGTTTACTGTTACTGAATAATTCTGGTATTTTGTTCTTCTGATATTTAAATAGTAAACAGTAGCAGCATATTGTCTCAATTTTTTTTATTTCTGCTCTGTTTTTATTTATTCTGTTCTGATATAGCAGTAAAACTTGTGCCAGTAATTTTTTCTCTAAATCAGAAATAATCCTTCTGTCTCATTTTATTTTTTTGCATTGTTTTAATTTATTTGTTCTGATATAACTATAAAAAACAGTGGCAGTAGTATTTCCTGTGAACCATAAATAATTTCCAACAAGTCTTAAGTTCAATAATATGTTATTTTTCTGGTGCTATTTCTATTAATTAATTACTGACTTTGTTTCTATTTTTTATTATAGAGTAATGGCAAACACCGAGCATTCTGTTGCAACTGAAATTAGCATTGGTTCCGGTAATGTTCCAGGTTCAATTTCAACTTTTGTGGTTCCCTCTTTCAGGAATAAGACAGCCGATATTGAGACCGTCTTCCCACTATTTGTGGTTGCCATGCCAAACCGACCAATTCATTTTGGTCAGTTTGACATACCCGAGAAATATAAGGGTGGCAGTTACTTTAAGTGGTGGAAAGAAAAAAATATGTTTTTTTCTTACCACTCAACTTCTTATTCGGTTTATCACCGAGGATATACTTGTGGAGGACATTAATGATCCTCAATCTGAAATCACGATATGAGCATGGCTAAGTGCAGACTACTTATGTCACTATAGTATTTTAATGAATTTAGATGATTTTATTTATTTACGGGAATCTCTGTTGAAAAAATATATTGTGGACGATGCAGGGTCCAAACAATGTATTGTTGGGAACAAGAACCGGAATCAAAAGGCTGACCAAGCTAATGTGGCAGAAAATGAAAGGCTGGGCTCTGAAATAGAAGACATGCATATGGTAGCTGTCGTTTCAAAGGTTAACTTGGTTAGAGGCAACCAAAATGAATGGTTTGTTGATACAGGAATCACTCGTCATTTATGTGCGAACAAGTGGATGTTTAAAACATACCAACCTGTTGATGATGAAGTCTGCTTTATGGGGAACTCTGCGGTCTCCAAAGTAGAAGGAAAGGGCAACATTGTCCTTAAAATGACATATGGGAAGGAGCTAACTCTGACGCATGTGTTCCATGTGCCAAAAATCCAGAAGAACCTTATTTCGGGAACGGTGCTGAACAACAAAGGCTATAGACTTGTTTTTTAGGCAAACAAGTTCATACTAACCAAGAGTCGTGCCTTTGTAGGAAAAGGTTATTTAGCTGGTAATTTATTCAAAATGAATGTAATGATAGAACTACCAGGTACTGAGCCAAATAACGCTAATGTAACTGAGGCTTCCTCTAGCTCAGATGGGTAAGTTGCCCAAGAGGCCAATAAAGATGTTAAATTTTCTTATTCTACTGAGTCTTTTAATTTATGGCATGATAGACTAGGTCATGTAAACATTAAAAGTATACATAAGTTAGTTTCATTAAACTTACTTCCCAAATTTAACATTGATAAAAATTACAAGTGTGAGACTTGTGTTGAGGCAAAGCTAGCTAAATCTTCTTTCCATTCAATTGAAAGAAGTTCAGAACAGTTAGACTTAATTCACACTGATGTTTGTGATTTAAAATACGTGCAATCAAGAGGCAGTAAAAGTTACTTCATTACTTTTATTGACGATTGCACAAGATTTTGCTATGTTTACTTAATAAGAAGTAAAGACGAAGCAATAACTATGTTTAGCCATTATAAAGATGAAGTTGAAAATCAACTTTGCAAGAAATTAAAAGGCTAAGAAGTGATAGGGGTGGAGAATATGAATCTCAATTTGAACAGTTGTGTGCTGAAAATGGGATAATTCATCAAACAACTGCACCCTATACTCCAGAACAAAATGGAATAGCAGAGCGCAAAAATAGAACTCTTAAAGAGATGATGAATCCAATGCTAATAAGTTCTGGTTCACCCCAAAATTTGTTGGGGGGGGAAGCTTTGCTTTCTGTAAATCACATCCTAAACAGACTACCACATAAGAGACTAGATAAAACTCCTTATGAATTATGGAAAGGTCACGCACCTTCTTATAAGTTCATAAAAGTTTGGGGATGTCTAGCAAAAGTTCTAATTCCGCCCCCTAAGCGGACGGGAATAGGACCTAAAACGGTAGATTGTGTGTTTATAGAATATGCACAGGATAGTAGTGCTTATAGATTTTTAGTGCATAAATCAGATAACTCTGAAGTGCATGTAAATACAATTATTGAGGTTAGGGATGATTTCCTATTTAAGGAAATTTTCCATACATTAAGCATTCGAGCTTAGACCCTAAAAACAATTAAGTTGAGAGGATTGTAGGGGAAAAATAACTTCAAGAAGAAGTTGAACAACCCAGACGTAGAAAAAGAGCTAGATGGGAAAAGTCATTTGGTCCAGATTTCTTAACTTATTTGTTAGAAAATAATCATTTGACTTATAGAGAAGCAAAAACTTCTCCAGATTCTGAGTTATGGAAATAAGCAATTGATAGTGAAATAAATTCAATTCTTCAAAACCATACATGAGAACTTGTGGAACTTCCAACATATTGTAAAGCATTAGGTCACAAATGGATATTTTAAAGAAAGATAAGACCTTACGGTACAATTGACAAGTACAAGGAAATACTTGTAATTAAAGGATACAAACAAGCTGAGGGTGCTGATTATTTTGACACTTACGCTCATGTATCTAGAAAAACATCAATCAAACTAATTATTGTTTTGCAGCCTTGTTTGATTTGGATGCGAAAACAGCTTTCCTTAACGGAGAACTAGAAGAAGAAATATATATGGAACAATCTGAAGAGTATGTTGTTCTAGGCCAAGAAAAAAATGTGTGTAGACTTGTCAAATCATTGCATGGATTAAAACAAGCACCTAAACAATGGCATGAGAAATTTGATAGTATAATGCTATCAATTGGTTTTCAAATAAACCAGATTGATAAATGTGTCTACGTGAAATGAAGCAAAGATGATTATGTAATAGTTTGTCTCTACGTAGATGAAATGATAATTATTGGTAACAAAGAAAATATTAAAGTTACCAAGAAATTGTTGTCGCAAAACTTCGATATAAAGGATATAGGACATGCTGATGTAATACTTGGAATGAAGATTACCAAAACATCAGATGGATATTCACTTTCTCAAAGTCATTATATTGAAAAAATATTAGACAAATTTGATAAAGGAAGTGATTTAATTGCGAGAACACATATGGAAGTAGGTGCTAATCTTCACAAGAATCGTGGAGAAGGTGTGCGACAACATGAATATTTTAGGATCATAGGCATCCTAATGTATCTCATGGACTGCACTAGACCAGATATTGCAAACACAGTCAACAGACTGGCAAGGTATACAAGTAATCCCAGTTATGAGCACTGGAAAACGTTAGTTAGAGTACTTAGATATATAAGGTACACTGCTAACTATGGCTTATTTTATACTAGATATCCAACTGTACTTGAAGGGTACACTTATGCAAATTGGATGGCAGATTCCAAAAATATTAAATCCACAAGCGGATACAGTTTTGTAATAAGAGGAGCAGCGGTTTCATGGAAATCATGCAAACAAACTTGTATTGCAAGATCAACTATGGAATCAGAATTCATAGCTATGGATCTAGCAGGCGAAGAGGCCGAATGGTTACGTGGATTTTTTGAAGATGTGCCAATGTTTTCAAAACCAATGCCCCCTGTTAGCTTGCATTGTGATAGCATGTCAGCTATTGGTAGAGCAAATAATAATGTGTATAATGGGAAGTCTAGACATATACGTCGTAGACATAAATCTGTAAATACACTTTTGAAAATCGGTGTTATACCTTTGGACTTTGTGAGATCCAAAGAAAATATAGCGGACCCATTAACAAAAGGTCTAACGAGAGATCTTGTTTAGATTTCATCGAGAGGAATGGGACTGAAGCCCGTAAAATTGATTACCACTCATGATGGCAATCGTACCTGAATTGTAAAGACCAATTGCAAGTTCAAAGGGAAAACCAAATTGTGGGGGGGGAGTCGAACAAAGCACTCGGGAAAAGAGTTCCCAGCTCATTTCTATGGTGAAAGAGTGATAGACCTGTACATTGGAGGATAAACGAAAGTTTTTAATGATCATTATACGTATTATGTGAAGTATGACAGGATACTTCTAAACAAGAAATCGCCTATATCGAATGTGAATGAGCCACTTCTATTAGATGACTTCAGGACTACATCTCTAGAGCTTTCGATGAACTTATCCAAGGCAGTCCAGGGCCGAAATGGACAACAAAGAAATAATCGATTAATAGTAGAGAGAAATCGTTGTGTGAGTATCATTGTCTTGATACACATAAAACGCTGAACAATTCAAGGCATCGCGTCCACTGGTTAGCAAGTGTATCCGATGGTATTTTCACTAGGAAAGGTTCAAAGATAACAACTACTTATCCTGATGCAACGAATTCTCGCCGAACTCTTGCATTGCATTGCATTTCATGAGCATTTTTTTTAAAAAACATTCATTCATGTGGGGGATTGTTGGAGAAATTAGTTTTCTAAAGGGATTAAAGTGTAATTAAAGTGTCGTGATGACATTTTTGAGCCAATATTAGTATATGTTACACCGCTCGGTTTTGAATGTTATTGAGATTATCACGAAATGGGTTGCGCAAATTAATGGTGTGAATGATAAATTGGTATAAAGTGGGGTGGATGAAAATGTGGATGGGTTTTAAATCCACATCCCACATGGGAAACTCATGGAAGTGGAAATCACTTTATAAGGAAAAGTGGGCCACTTGAGTTTAAATTGTGTTATTTATATTATGCCCCATGTTAGAACCTCGTGTGCGCCCGCGCAAGGGGGTGCAAACGGAAGGTCTGAGAATACCAAATTAGCTTGAACTTGTGTGCAGGCACGACCTGAAGACACGAATGCTGGACCAAAACTCGCGGGCTTGATCAGCCACAGTTTTTCTACTGGTTCGAATTTTGAATTTTGGTAAATCTGAGAGTAATACCAGTGGATTGTAACAGCAGACAAAATGCATCTCACAATGAATTCTGTGGAGACTGTAACAGTCAGGATTTAAAACCTTACATAAAAAATTTAACTGTAACGGTCTATATTTATGCTGGGCATTAAGGCTGAGTAATGCTTCAGCTGTTACAAATGTGGGTTTCACTGCCTATAAAAGGCAAACCATTGCACTGCCAAAAATGCACTCGAAAATTTCTCATTTTCTTTGCAATATATATGTCTTCTTATTCTGTTCTGCATATTTTTAATAGCATTTTACTGTTCTAAAAGATTCAAATCTGCTTTTACTGCTGCTTCCTGTTAACAATTGGGTTGGGCGTTGTACCTTAGGAGTTCAGTGTTCAAGAGTGCCTAAAGATGATAAAAGGCAGGACATATTGAACTTAAGGGGAAGCGGTACGTTACTGTCTCGTCCAGGATTATATCCAAAATCAGTAACATTTTTTATTTGTTTTACTGCAGATTGGTTTACTATTTCAGAATAATTCTGGTATTTTGTTCTTCTGATATTTAAATAGTAAACAGTAGCAGCTTAATATCTCAGTTTATCTATTTTTGCACTGTTTTTATTTATTTTGTTCTCATATAACAGTGAAACAGTAGCAGTAGTATTTCCTGTGAACCAAAAATAATTTCCAACATAAATAAGAATCAAGAACAAAAGAAGATTCGAAAGAAATGAGAGATTGTTTTGTTACCTAAAGAATTAAAAGAATCAAACCAGAAATTGGTGGCGGGGCTGCGTTGGAGCAGCGAGGAGGGGATTCACAGAGGTTGTTGAGGGGGTTTTGCGGGGAGGAGGGGATTCGCAGATATGGGGGATCGGAGGGGGGTTTTGCGGGGAGGAGGGGATTCGTAGAGGTGGGAATGGCAAAGTGTAATTGAGATTTTTTTTTGTCAAAGTGTAATTTGCGATTGTTTACAAATCGCCTTTAAAACGACGTCGTTTTAGGACGATCTTACGTATTCCGTCATACTTTCGGTCGTTATTCCATCAGTTTGTTATTTGGTCGGTATATTCCGTCGGTATTCGGTCGTTACTGAACATAAAATGACGTCGTTTTGTGTCCTTCATTTATAACTTTATAAATATACACCGTTATGCTATCCGTCGGTACTCGAGATGTACAATCTGTCGGTAGTCGGTCGTTACCATTTTCGTTGGTAAACGGTCGTTATATTCCGTCGGTATTCAGTTGTTAAAGTACATAAAACGACGTCGTTTTGTGTCCTTCATTTATAACTTTATAAATATTCACCGTTATGCTTTCCGTAGGTAAACGATCGTTAAATTCCGTAGGTATTCGGTCATTATGGCTTCCGTCGGTATACGGTCGTTAATATCCGTCGGTTGTTGGTCGTCAAAGGGTGAACAACACGACGTCGTTTCAATTTGGTCAACGTGACCGAGAGAATAACGGCCGTTAGTTTTTCGGTTTCCAGTCGTTATATTTGTGACCCAAAATTTCGGTCGCTAATGTAGGTCGCTATTTAACTGTTTTCTTGTAGTGTTTTGGAATGTTATACTTCTTGGATTTGATTGTTTCGTTTTCATTTTGGTTCTTATGATTGAATTTTTGCTTTGCCATCTCTAATTTCTCTTGGTTTGAGTGTATTTCATTGATAGTGAAGTGATTTCATCTCTTATTTTGGCTTTGCCATCGCCGGAAAAGTTGGGAATGGGTGGGCCGACGTCAGGGAAAGCGATGGGTTTTGTTTTTTATTTGTATAATTAGGTATTTATATTTATGAATCTTTACAATTGAGTTCACGTGGTATCAATTATCTAAACAAATATGTGAAGTTCCTATTTTACCCCTCTATACTTGACCAACTTTTATTAACGGACGTTAATTTTTAAAAAAAAAAAAATGACGGAATGACCAATTCCCTGGCCCGTAATTTGATTGGGGATCTACAAAACTGCAAACAATCATCAAGGACCTTGTCTGCCAAGCAAAAATTGTTTCAGGACTAAATACACTAATTGGCCAAAATAATAAATTCTCTCAAAAATAATGTCATGTAAAGCACATTGTCTTTAGATGGAACTCTTTCAAAGCTTGTAATATATGATTGTTAATATTTTAAAGAAAAACACCACACCCCTTAACAATGTCTTCAAAATAGTTAAAATTTTAAAATTGAAGGCATTAGTTGCATTAATTTTAAAGAAAAACACCACACCTTGAACTAATGCCTTCAACTAATATATTCACGGATCACAACTTGATACCCTGATCCATCTGGAAGGTATAGAATACATCATGTGGTGAAATCAGTATCTCTCATTTACTATAGTTCTTGCGGTCCGGATCTTATGTGAAACAATTTTTTTTAGTACTACAAAACGTTTTAGAACACGTGTTCTGATGCTAAAAGACACAACACGACATATGTCGGAGGTTCATGTAATGGTTTGTTGATCTTAGTTATGGACGAATCTCTCTTCTTGTGGAATCCGTCAACGAAAGATATGAAAATCTATTCTCACCTTGCCCATAAAGAGTTCCAAAAACTTGTTCACCCCGAAAACGCATAACCTCCGAAGCCTGAGTATATTATCCGTCGATCAATCTCTAATTTCAGTCTATAAGCAACCTAAGAAGTATTTCTCAGGGGTAATGCCATGACACGAAGCACGATCTTGCCATTCTTTTTGCCACATTGTTCGCCGCTATAAATGTTGGTGATCTAGATGTTCCATCTACACATAAATTGAAGAAACATTTTATTCAACCAATAATACTAATATAGAAAAGTTTCATATATATACATAAATTATTTTTGCTTTTCTCCTTTTGTCATTGAATAATTATTTTAACTCTTTCAATATATAAACTATTTTAAAAAATAGTTTATTTACGAAAAAAGATAAAATACAAGTTTAATAAAAAAAAACAAAAAATGTTTAGTTATATACAGAGATCATTTTCTCAATAATAATATAATTGATAGAAATTCAATGGAATTAAAAAAAAAAAAAAGTTCTTTTACATAAGTACGATTTAATGGAGGATGAGGTCCCGGGCATGGAGACGAATCTTGGCCAAATTCAGGGACTTTGCATTGGACTGGCCATGGTTTAGCTTAAATGGCCAATCATGATAGTTATTTTTTTGGACCAACATTTATGTCCAAAACAGAATTGTCACTTCCGTACTGAGAGAGAACGGAAGTGCCAATTCTGTTCTCGACTGACGTGGCACATTCCAGACGCGCCTCACCACGTCAATCGAGAACGAATTTGACACTTCTATTCTCCCCCAGGAGGGAAGTAGAAATTATGTTCTCCCCTTGCCCTAAATCAATTGCAATCCCCTTATCCCTATCCCTATCTCTCTCTCTCTCTCTCTCTCTCTCTCTCTCTTGTGTTTCATAAAAACATGTTAACCCCCCAAGAACCTCCTCCTGCCCCTAGCGCCTTTGACAGCCACCATCCATCACCACCTCGTTGTTATCTCTCTCAAATTGAAAGGTATAAACCCTTGAAAACAAATTAATTTTTTGGGGAAATTTAAATGTAATTTATTGTGAATATTTGTATACTTGGTTAAATATGGTGAATTTGTTAAATTTTTTTTTTTTTTTAAAATATTTTTATTATTTATTAAGGGAGGGTGGCTATCTATTAGAACAAATAGAGGGATTCACGAAGTGGGGGGGGGGGGAACTCATGACCTCTACGTCATGAGGCCTCAGCCTTTGTCACTAAACCAATGCCTCATTTGCATTTGTTAAATTTGGTGATATAACATGTACGTAGTTGTCTAATAAAATCTATGTTTGTTTGTTTTTTGTATAGATGTCTACACTTGCTCATCTTCATTCGGGTCCTTATGATATGAGTGTTTTAAAAACAATAGCCATACAATAGGTCGTTAGGAATATGACACGGTGATGAATCATTAAACACTTCATTAAAATTTATTAGAAACGATAATCAGTTTTATGACGTGTATAACAGAGAAACAACCCCTGCCTTAATTAACCTAATAGACCAATTAGGTTTTGGGTGATGTTGTGGGATAGGACATATCAAGGTATATCACGCTCTAGTGACTTCCTTAGTAGAGAGATGGCGCCTAGAGACCCATACATTTCACTTGCGTAGCGGTGAGGCGACCATTACTATAGAGGACGTAGATACCATTACTATAGATGACGTATGATGTCTTCTTGGATTACCTACTAGGGGAAATGTGGGTAAGTGGGGTGCATAATACAATGTGTTCAAAACTCAGTGGGCTGCTACTGTATTCAATCTGTTAGGATTCCAACCCGCCCGGACGTCAATTAGGGGGAAACACTATTCAGTTGTTTGAAGTTTATGCCCACATTAGTGAGCCCCCATGACATGATGTTACTCAGTTGGCGATAGAGCAGATGGTTAGGGCATTGGTATTCAGTTTGATGGGTAGTTTTCTTTTTCCCAATAAGTCAGGGTCCCGAGAGAACATGTGTTATCTCCTCACCATCACTGAGGTTGAGCATGATACGACTTCGTGGGCTAGCGGTGTCCTTGCGTATTTGTACCGCTAGATTGCATCTCCTGCATGGCTGTTTCGAAGGACATAACCGGCTATTGTTTGCTCATTCAGGTTTGTCTAAATTATATAAACTTGTATGTTCAATATGTAATTTGAATATTTAGTAATCGATAGTTTTGACCAGTTGTGGGCGTGGGGGAGCACATTTCTTGTCTCCGTCCGGAGAACCTAGGCGAGATTACAGATGATATCTCCATTGATGGTGCTCTTTTCGGTGCAAGATGGAATAGAGCACGGACTTACCGCAACACACCGAAAAATCAATTGTTGGTGTTTCGTGATCAGCTAGATTTGATCACCGAGACACAAGGGGTAAGTTAATTTCGATAATCTCGTAAATTGTAGAGAGAGTGGCTCGAGATCAAGACTTCCTGTCAACCGTGTGTGCCCGAACGCCACTCATTTGCTTCGATGTAGTGGAGTACCATCTTCCTGACAGTGTTATGAGGCAATTTGGATTCGAGCAGGTGGTACCAATACCGGAAGGGACGCACAGTATTTTGGAGAGTGAGGACGTCCACACAGTGAAGACTGTCTCTGCAAAGAATTGTGAGAACGAGCACAACATATACATAACATTATGGAACGAGCGCTTTTAGACACTCGTGTAAAGTGTTCCCTCTTTAGGTAATGCTATTTTACCAAGCCTCGATTACATGACTTGGTACAATAGAATTACCGTTCACCTTCTTACGAACCGAATAAATAAGGATATCAGGCCACTCCCGATAGGTTATCAACCCAACGTAACAACAGTAGATATTTTGGTAAGTTTTTTTTCTTTTGTTGTTAACATAATTCTTGTTAATTTGAATATTAAAGTTACAGACGGAGTCAAATAGAATGATACTAGCTGAATTCGAGAAGCCTGCTACTAGAAATGTGAACCAGTACAAAAGTCTCATCACCTGGGCTCCCAAAGCCATCAAAGATGTCTTCGATGCGGCGGGGAAGGCAGTTGCTTTCAGACCGAGCTCTGTCAACATTGCAGAAGTTGCATTGAGCGCCAGTTGACACAACCGAGGCAGCCTGTTGAATGTAGGGGTCAGGGTGGGAGACAGGGTGGTCGTCGGAGTCGGCAGGGTACTCAGGAGTTTTATGAGAGGATACGACACACTATGCCCCGCGGAGATATGGGAGTGGCTCCACCACCCAAAGATCAGACACAGACTCAGCCTAATGTACCCTCCCGATTTGAATACCAATTCCCGAACAACATCTCTCTCTCTCTGGGTAGTCAAATGGGGGGATCCTAGTGCGGGGACCTCTTCATCGGGACAGTCAGATGTCTATTTTGGTGCGACGCCCTCGTACAGCCTAGGCCTGGACCAGACACAGACTCAGCAGTAGACTCCACTGCTCCAGCCAGATTCACCTAAGGAGCAGATGCGTATCGACCCCGAAGGCGCTGAAGTCATATAAATGGAGCATGGTAGTGCATGCGAACGAGAGACGGGTACATGTATTATCTACGAAATAACCCAAAAATGATTGTTATATACACATCGTCGGGGCGGTAGATAGGACATTACATTTATTTTTATTTTTTAAAATTTGTTTAATTTTTGTTACATACAATTTGTTTTTTACGTTGTTCGATTTTATTAATAAAACAACTTTTGTCCAAATAATTTTTGTACACATATTTTGGTAAATATTCTGTTTTAGTAATTTTTTGTTGTAAAATACCAACTGAAAAATTTGTAGGCAAAAAACAAAACTCAAAGTGTTTCAGGCACAAAGTTTATGCCAGGCTAGAACGGAATTGGGAAATCCGTTCTGGAATTGGATGAAAAAAAGTAAGTGTTTTTTACAATGCTACTGGGGTGCACTTCCGTTCTCGGACGTCAGCCGAGAATGGAATTGGCATTTCCGTTCTCCACCAGGACGGAAGTGGCAATTCCGCTATGGACATAATTGTTGGTCCAAAAAAAAAAATACTACCATGGTTGACCCTTTATGCCAAATCATGGCTAGTCCAATGCAATCCCCCAAATTCAGTAACTCCATAGAGTGTACGGAAAACAAAGGCTGGGAATCCTCCGTCTCTATTCGTAGGCCTGTCTCAAACAATATTGAGGCTCTTTGCTAATTATCAAAGTTAGGCCCCTCATTTTTTTTTTAAGTATAATTTATAAAAAAAATATCAAAGACTCAAGTTTCAAGAGTGTGGATAATCATAATATTGAACGGAGATATAGTAAATTGTTTTTTTAATATGTTAAGTGATTTTTTATTTTTTTTTTAAATTTGGGGCCCATAAAATAAGATGATATAGTGAATTTCTTTTTTTTTTTTAAATATATTAAATGATTTCTTTTTAATAATTTGGGGCCCAAAAAATGAGAGGGCCGGTTATGTATGGCACCTTGAATTGGTATTAGAGCGGTGAAAATCGTCTGTCTCGTGTATGTCCCTATTCATTTACGCAACCAATTGTAATTCGCTATGAGAATATTTCTTCCAATTATATATACATATATCAAATTGTGATTGATTGGGGTACATAAATAAAAAAATACATAGAGACACATGATTTTTTGCCGTATTAGACTGTCCTCTTTGAAACATAAAAATATTCTTACCATACAAAAATGTAAACAAAAATATGAGATAAGAACATACTTACGGAAAATGTCGAATTAGAATGACTAAGTAATAAGAAGAGAACAATAACACTCCTATTTTTCTCACACTCTCATATGGAACACTCATTTTTTCTCAGCATTTTCTCTCCGTTGATCTCTCTTTCTATTTCGCGAATTTTCTTCATATACATACCCATTAATTTGGCAAAAAAATAATCTATGCTCATTATGTGTCTCCTTTTTTATCTTCACGAATAAATAATTATCATGTCTGCACTTTTTCATCACGGGTTTCACTATTTTATTTAAATTAAAAAATTAAAAAATATCAATTTTATATTAGTGTGATAAAAATTGAGATATCAAACGGAAACAAAAATTCTTACCGCATTAATTTACAGGGTCCCCCAACACTAATTTTTCATCATAATCTTCAGCGGCGTTCATCTTCAGCCATTTGAAAGCTGGGGCTGCCGACATGCTCCTATTTTCTTCATTGACCTTATAAATGAGTTGCCCCTTAGAATTTGTTTGCTGTTTATCAAATGACATTACAATTAATATCTACTGGCAATTGGAGGCAGTTGGATGGAGGATGTTTTGGTGGCTTTTCTATTGTTTTTCTCCAGATAATGTTGATTATTGTGAAATGACTTAACTATCCTCTTTGTAATTGAAATATTGATTATTGCCGAATTTACTTAACTATAGTCTATAAATCTTGTTATTAAGTATTTGGAATTTGAAGATGGACAATGTTAGGTGATTAAAATTAATTAGATAAATTATCTAAATTGTAGCAAATTTATAAATAATTCGTGATATTGTTGTAATTATTCCGTTAAAATTTTTAAAAATTCAGAGAAATTTAAATTTTTAGACAATTTTAACCGATTAATTTTAACTAAAAAACAGTTTTCTTTAAAGATAAGGGAAGCAACATCAAACAAAGGAAATGGACTTTCTGCCAAGTTTTTTTTTTTGCTAACACCATTAATATTCTCCTAATACAAATAGCCAAAGTACATTTGAAATAAAATGACAAAAATATCCTTCTTAAAAGAATTATCGGTGTAAAATAACGAAAATATTTTTTGTTGCAAAATTAAAAGAACAATCTTAGCGCTGAATAAAATCTTTATACTATGAATTGGATAAAATACCGTTGAAAAACGAAAATATTTGTGATGGAAAATGACAAAAAATTTCGGGTATAAAAAATGATGAAAATTCCATACTAAAGTTAAAAATATACCATTTTGCGTAATATGAAGAAAACTTTTATGCTCCAATTTTATAAAAAAAAATGTATTCGTTGCAAAATGACAAAAATACCCTTGTTAAAGTGGAATAAGCTCATTGTGCATAATAATGAATATGTATTTGATAAAAAATGAATAAATCACAAAATAATTAAAATAATCTGATGAAAATAAAGAAAATAACTTTTTCCCATTGGTGTAAAATGAAGAAAATGCCCATTTTCCAAAATGACAAAAAATACCCTTATTGTAAAATTTTCCTTTTTTTTAAAACGAGTGGTATGAATAATATTTCTATTATTTCTCAACAAGTGTATTTTCTTCATTTCACACCGATAATATTTTAGGCATTTCAAGTAAACGAATTTTTTATAAAGGCTAATTTTGTCATTTTTTGTTAAGAGAATTTTTTTTTTTTCATTTTATTCAAAGTTAATTTTATCATTTTGCACAAGAGATATTTTCCCAATTTTTTATGGGAGCGTTTTTTGTCTTTTTTCATTAAGGGCCTTTTTGTCATTTTTCATAAAAAAAAAATTTGAGTCATTTTTAATCATATGAATTTTAAGCTATTTGAGCCAAAGGTAATTTTTTTCATTTTGTGCGAAAGTATTTTTCATAATTTTGAGCCGAAGGTATTTTCATCATCTTGCGTCAAAAGTATTTTCGTAATTTTTTACCACGGATATTTTGGTGATTTTATGTTATGTATGTTTGTGATTGTTTTATAAAAAAATCGTTGTTTTGTGCTAAGGGTATTACTGTAATTTTGCACTAACGGTATTTTTCGACATCGAACAAAGGGTATTTTTATCATTTAAACGAATAAAATTAGCTAATTTAAATTAATGGTACTTTAGTCATTTTATACTAGGGATGTTTTGTCATTTTACAATAAGGGTACTTTGGTCATTTTATATATATTTATTTTTGAGAGAGAAAAATAAATAACCTACAATAAATCTTGTGGAATTGGAATTCAAATTCTTTGATTATAAAATGGAATTGATTTTGTGGAATTGAGGGGGTTGGAATTAGAATTCTAAAATTTTGTTGAGAGCCAAACAAGAGAATTGGAATTTGATTTTGTTAATAGCCAAGTAAGAAAATTGGAATTGGAAAACCAATTCCAAATCCAAATCTCCAATTTCAGGGAAACAAACACCCCTTAATATCTTATCCTTGTATTTAATGAAGTTCTAACTTTTTGTTGTATGTAGTTATCACTTGTTTGTGATTGTACTCTCTTATAACTTTGCTTGATTTATAGGCTCTATTTGGATTGGGTTTGAGATTGAGATTGATATTGGGTTTGGGTTTTGACGGGAGAGGCTAAAAAGTGGGCGGAAAAAATTCAAATTCAAATTTTTTTTCTTCAAATAATCGTTTTTCTTCAAATTTTGGCCTCTAAAATTGGCGGGAGATGTTCAAATTTCAAATTTTTGAGAAAAAAGTTTGGAATTGAACGATTATTTGAAAAAAAAAATTGAATTTTTCCCGCCCACTTTTTAGCCTCTCCCGCAAAAATCCAAATCCAATCTCAATTTCAATCTCAATCTCAAACCCAAACCCAAACCCAATCCAAATAGAGTCATAGTGAAGGTTTTGAATGTTCTGTAATTTTTACTCTTTCATTTTAAGAGGTTTTTTACGTAAAAATTCTTAGCATTGTGTTTTGTTTTGATTTCATTTTTATTTCCTGCATTCCAGCTATTATTATTCCGATGCTCTGTGGTACACCTATAGTGTCCCACACTCGTACAGTTTAATTGTCACACCGTCTTGGTACACTGTTTGGACCATAACTTGTGAATGGTTATTGTTCGGGCGGGGCGAAGACGGGGTAAAAATACTAATATTTATCGAAATTTTATATGTATTTTAGAAAATTTTATCAGTTTTGATCCCCCAAGAATTTTATCAATTCCGCCCTCCAACACCAAATTCTTGGCTTCGTCCTTAGTTCGAGGTCCACCAATATTTAGAAAAACTTGGGAGACTTTTGTCAAGTATATTTAGACTTGTGAATATCTGTTTGTTGTCTATTACTTGGACTGTTTATGTTTTCTCCACAAAAGAAACGAGTTAAAATCACAAGTTAGACACTGACAAAAAGCTTCAACTATTGAATTGGTATTAGACTGTCCCCTTTGAAACTTACAAATATTCTTACAAGATAAAATGGAAACAAAAATAAGAGATTAGAACATACTTACGAAAAATGTACGTCGAATTAGAATGACTAACAAACTAATAAGAAGAGAATAATAACACTACTATTTTTCTCACTCTCATTAGGAACACTCAATTTTTCTCAGCATTTTCTCTCCGTTGATCTCTCTTTCTATTTGGTGAATTTTCTTCATATACATACATACCCATTAATTTGGCAAAAATCTTCAGTCTCCATTATGTGTCCTGTTTCCCATCTCCACGAATAAATGATACTCACATGTTCACTTTTCCCTTACAGTTTCACCATTTTATTTAAATTATAAAAAATTTAATTACAAAATTAATACATATTAATTTCTTATTAATGGGGATAGAAAATGAAAAATTAAACGGAAACAAAAGATTCCTGCCACATTAATTTAGAGGGTCCCCAACACTAATTTTTCATCATGCTCTTCGCTGATGTTCATCTTCAGCCATTTGAAAGCTGGGGCTGCCGACATGCACATATTTTCGTCAATGACCTTATAGATGAGTTGCCCCACTTCATTGACTACACTAGCAGATTGCCAATTATTTATTTATCAAAAAAAAACTTTAAATGTTGAGAACGAATGGCCCATGGAAAATTCTACGGTAGAACCGTCTTTGTGGGACTGATCCACAGTCCTCTCACGTGAATTAGGGCGGGGCCTATATTTTAAGTAGGTAATGCCCCAATTCATATGAGAGGGATGATAGGGACATGAGACTAGTCCCACAAGGGCGGCTCTATGTTAGAGTGGCCCAGTTCTACGGAGAGAGTGACTTTTTTTATACTCCCTCCATCCCAAATTATCTGTCCACTTTGTATTTTGCACGGAGATTAAGGTTTCATCAATTTTTATAGTGGAATATGGTAAAATGTCAAACATGACCCTATTTAATGTTAGTCATAATTTAATTCTACCTTCTCTTCTCTTTATATTCTTCTCTCCAACATTTAATGTAAGGGGTAGTATTGGAAAAATCACCATTAATGAACCCTTTATTTAGAAAGTGGACATAATTTGGGACAGATTAAAAAGGAAATGTGGACAGATAATTTGGGACGGAGGGAGTAAGATTAAGAGATAATCACTATTTATGCCCCTGAGAGATGTTTCAATAGCAACGGTTACCCCTAAACTTTATATCAAGCCATAAATGTCACCAACAATTTACGGGGTGCCATTTATGCTCAAAATTGGTGGAATCCGGCGAGAAGGGGCAGCGTTCCACATGTGCGGCCTGCATGCACGAAATTACAAGGGTAAATTCGTCCATCTGAATTTTAAATTAAAAAAAAACCCTCAACCTGATCTCCACCACCCTCCCTCGTGTATTCAAAGCCCAACAAGTACAAACACCACCGACTCGTCATTCTTAGCAAAAATCATTCTCCAAGAATGCTCCTTTAAGAGATCTAAACAAGTTACCAAGGAGAGCATCAACTGAAAATCCAAGGAATTACCAAACTCACTCAAAAAAGAAGCATTGAAATCTAAACATAGGTTCTTGTTCACAGTTAAAATACAAAACTTTATGTAAATTTAGAGCATGAAACTCATACCGGAACACCCAGAAAACATCTCCAAACTAAGAACAACAAAACTGCTTGTAAAACAGTCCGAAACAGAGGTTTTTCCAAAAAATAACCCAATCTCTACAGATCATAACACTAAAATCCATTTATATGCTCTTATTCACAGTTAAAAGACGAATCTTTCCGCAAAGTTTGAACCTCAAACTCATAACGGATCAACCAAAAATCACCTACAAACTAAGAGCAACAGTTTTGCCGGAAAAATAGTTACGAAAAAATGAGTTCTTCAAATAAAAAGTCCAATCTCTACACACCATTAAACTGAAATCCAAACATATGTTATTGTTCACAGTTAAAATACGAATCTTTCTGTAAAGTTTGAGTAAGAAACTCTTACCGAATCATCGAGAAATCGCAAAAATGTGTGCGAGGCACAGTTCTGCCAGCAAACCAGAAACCCTTACCTTTTATTCTAAACTTTAATTTAGGCAAAAAAAAACCCAGCAAAGACCTCCAAAATTGACCTTTGTAACCTCATCCAAGCTTCCTAAAAAAGTTAAATCCAAGATTAGAGCTTCCAAATCTTCAAGATCTTCCCAGAAATCGCAAATTTTGGAGAAAAGCCCTTCCGTATACCAAGAACGACAACCACGAAAAAGACCAAACTTTTCTACTTTCTTCAAATCACAAGAGACCAGTTGTTAACCCACAAAATATCTATTATTCTAGCATGTTCCACACCAAAAAAAATAAATAAATAAATAAAATAAAAAAAAAGACGAACTCTTTATTTTTTCCAAAGAGAAACGTCAAATATTTGTTCTAAGGAGGCATACCCCGAGACCAAAAAAACGCAAAAAAAAAAATCATAAATAATCTAAGCTAATCCTACCAAAAGATGGTAGTTTTAGTTAGATTATTTCCCAAAAATCATACAAGAGTAAGAAGAGTAGCATATTTTCTCTAGAGAACATTTTTTACTTTAACATCATGAGCATATTTATGATGTTCATAGAGAGAGAAAATTCATCTTTTTCTTGAATCGTGCATCGGAGGGTATGGTTTGAATGATTTTACTGGGTCTGTTGATGATTTTGGAGATGGAAAATAGGTGGGGTTGGGACTTTGGAGATGGAAAATAGGGGGATCTTGAAGCTTCTTTGAAGCTCCGGTCATATCTACCACTACAGCCGCCGTCCGAAATTGGTGACTTTCATGGAGAAGAGCTAGGGCTGGTTGCAAATGACGAATTTACCCTTCAGATTTCGCATGTGCGGTTCGTACGCGTGCGATGCCACCACTTTTCACCGGCCTCCGCCACTTTTGGGCATAAATGGCACCCCGTAAATTATTAGGGACATTTATGACTTGATATAAAATTTAGGGGTAACAGTTGCTATTGAAACATCTATCAGGGACATAAATAGTGATTATCTCTAAGATTAATTCATAAAAGGTCGCAACCGATACGCTCCAATTGCATTTTGGATCCAAAAAAAAAAAAGATACGCTTCAATTGCATTACAAAAAAAAAAAAAAATTGGTATATTAATAGACTCATAGTTATTAACTTATTATTATACTAAAAAAAAAGCATAAAAATTTATACAGTATCATAGATATTGACTGTGTTCACCATATTGATGAAATTTCTAACATTCCGTATTTTTTTCATTGGTTTGGAAACGTTAACAGTTACCAGTAATTTATATAAGCCTAATTACTCATATTATGCGGGAACAAATTTAATTGTTAAGAAAATATTAAATAGCACAAAAGTGAAATATGATAATCTACACTGATATTGTTGTTTGGTTTTTCAAATCCACATATATTGTAAAAAAACTAATATAAGAATTTCGTATTAATATGCAAAATATCAAAAAAAAGTTATGGTAAGAGAAAAATATTCTTTTAATGATTGCTCAAGTTCGGCATTGTAAGTTTTCTTGAAAACATTAACGGTTTAAATAAACCATCCAACAACAAATAAAGTTTGTCTCTCCAATTTATGAGGCAAATTCCAACTCATTTAATGAGACGATAAAAACTAAATGACTCGATCAATTAAAGTTTATTTTTTGAATTTTTTACCCATTTAATGAAATATGTTTGCTGAGAAGTTCGCATCCGGGTTTAACAGAAAACTAAATGGTTGGGTGAACTAATCTTCTTTGAAAAAAACTTTGATTATTGGAATGAAAAAGTTAAAAAAAAAAAAATATTAGATTTGTCACTCAATTTAATAGACTAAAAAGAATATCAAAAAATTCATTCAATTAAAAAATTTACCAACTACCTTTACTTATAATGTCGACAACTTTCAAAAAACTTATACACTTTCGATGTGGGGTTTTAAATAATATTGAAAAAAAAAATTAAAAAAAAGAAGATTAGAATAGGAAAAATAAAAAGATATTAAAAATATTAAAAAATATGAATTAATATGAATAAGTCAAATATGAACTATCCGAAAAACAAATGATGCCTGACTCTAAAATTTATTAGACAAATTCCAGTTCAGTTAGTGATAGATAAGAATTAAGTGTCTCGATTAACTAAAGTTTATTTTTTAAAGTTTTAACCCTTTTAATGAAAAAAATTAGTAAGCCGGCTCGCTAGTGGGTTCAACAAAAAACTAAAAGGTTAGGTAAATCAATTTTCTATGAAAAAAAAATTTGATTTTTGGAATTAAAAGGTTAGGTAAATGGTTCCCTAAACTAATTTTCTTTAAAAAAACTTCGTCGGTTGGAAAGAAAAAAATAAAAAAACAATTAGAATTTGTCACTCAATTGAATGGACTAAAAAGCAACCCAGTCAATTCAATCAATTAAAAATAATGCCCAACCCCTTTATTTATAATATTATCAAATTTCAAAAATTTAATACACTTTCGATTTGGGATTTTGAATAATATTGAAAAAATAAAAAAATAAAATAAAAATTGGAAAAATATAAAATCATTAAAAATACTAAAATATATAATTCTAATATGAACCATATAAAAAGAAAATAAAGTTCGTTTTTCTAATTTATTGAGTAAATTCCAACTCAGTTAATGATACGATGAGAATTAAATGACTCGATCAACTAAAGTTTAATTTTTAAAATTTTGGCCCTTTTAATGAAAAAAATTTAGTTAGCAGGCTCGCATGCAAGTTCAACAGAAAGTTAAATGGTTCGCTGCAAAATATTCTTTGAAAAAACTGGTTATTAGAATGAAAAAAATGAAAAGCAAATTGAATTTGACACTCAATTTAATGGATTAAAAAGCAACTCAACAAATTCATTCAATTAAAAACAATGTCAAACCTCTTTATATATAATGTTGTTAAATTTTAAAAACTTCATACACTTTTAATGTTGGATCTTGGATACTATTGAAAAAGAAAAAGATAAATTAGAATAGAAAAAATAAAACATCATTAAAAATATTAAAATATATATAACTTTTGTTGGTTGTGAAGGGTTTTAGTATCAATTATACGTGTGATTTTAATACTATAAATAAAGGGGTTGAGTATGATTTTTAATGGTGTTGATGTCACACCCCGAAACCAGGTGATAACATGACAATGTCTTGTATACCAACGAGACACAGAACCCACGACAGAGAGGATTTTATTTATTATATCATATTATGTAAAGGAATACTAACAAACTAATATTAACCTCAAAATTAACATATAACCAACATAAGTGAAAGGTAGGTCTTACTAAGTGTTATTACAACATATGAAGCATAAATAAAGAATACTAATCTATTACATCCAGTTGTGATCACTCATCCAAGTCTCCATCCTAAGCTTCCACATACTTGTTCATCTGCAAGTAAGGAAAATAAAAGCATGAGCTGCGAAGCCTAGTAAGCATCAACACCCTTGGAGTGAAACATCAAATGAGACACAAAAACACTTTTCCCAAATCCCAAAACAAGATTGAAAACAATGCAAGTTGAAGTCCCTTCAATAGACTTAATTTACACAAGAAACCTCACCAATAACCTTTTAGAAATCACTAGAAGGAGCCAAGACATCAGAAAATACAACGTCCAAACTACCATCACTCTGGTCGACCTGGCACTCCAACCGGTCAACCTAAGGGTCTGAGAATACAGGACAAACACACTGTCCAAAGTTCGGTAGATCGATATCATCCGCCGGTCAACCGACTTGGACTTCGATCGAGGGGTTCACTAACCCGGTCAACCTACTCAAACTAACACATCATCCGTTTTCTCTCAGTAGTTTGATCAGACGATATGATAATGTTCCGATTGACCGACTGCGGTCGTTCGAGCTTCAATCAGTCCGTTTTTCAGTGCAAATTTGTGAAGGAAAAGTGCATTTCTGCACAATCCGAATCCCAACCCAAAAATGACAAATTTTGATGCAAATGAACATATAAACAAGTAAGACATAAACCGTACTCGTTAAATCCAACATTTGCACATCGGAAATGTGACACAAGCTCCATGCTTTCACTTATCCCAACACACGGACAAACACAACACTGGATCCTTCGAATACGACTCATGTTATGACTCAACAATTCACACGGAAAAGCTCAATTGTAAAGTCACAACTCTAAAGAAATTACTAAACCGGTCCCCAACTTTACGCTTAGACGGAAAGGCTTTAGATTGCACACATGGGTTCAGTTTCTCCCCGAACGAATGGATCACATTTTAAGGATTCCTTCACATTTCGTCATTTCCCACCACCGTGGACTCCCCAAATACTGTCATATTCCCTAACATTTTTCCTGGTTAGGAACAGGCTCACATTATAAACACATGTTGAGAACTCCCGGGTTCAACGACAACACAACACACATACATGCACTTGAAAGAATCTTGCAATGAGGTCGATTCTAAACAAGAGCTCAACCGGTGACGACTCTATAGAACACATAGCATTTAAAACCTCAAAAACAGTAACATCAGCAATATATGATCATGATAAAATGCAACAACAACACATGCAGTTATATTCAATGCACAACATACAAGTATGAATAATTCGACATTTTATCCTATGCAATAAAACATGCTGTAAATCCTTTGAACACACATTATCCAGAAGTTTAAAGAAAACATCTCATGTGTTTTTGGACAGTAAAAACAAGGGTGAAGATCCTTACTTGGTAGCAAGCAAGCAATTACACAAACTAGAAAATCTGCGCACAAGCAGTAACTTCAAACACGAAAATCCGTTTGCTGGGAACTCAAAATCAATCCTCGTATCTTCTCACGCGTAGCCTTATCAGTTAACATCGAAGCGCAATAAGAATCACTCAAATCCAAGTCCTATTACTACTTCAATTATGAATGGTTCAAAAGTTCTCTGTTTTTACTCGAACTGCCACAATCCTGTATCCCGAAGCTTATATCCCACAATCCGGCCGTTAGAATGCAATCTTCTTTGTTTTGAATCTAGTTTAAGGAGTTTAGTATCTATGGTTAAAATTTGGGAATGATCAGAGGTCGGTAACTATGTCTGCTAAGGTATTTACTCCCGCTGCCCAGATTTCCACCATTGTGTTATTCTCTCTTTTCTTTCTTTCTTTCTTCTCCTCCCTTTTAACCTCTCTAACCCCCTTTCTAAATTATCCAGAAAAATCACCCCAAATAAACCACTCAACTCCATTCACAAAACAACCCCCACGAGTTTCTAACTCCTACACTTAAGTCCCCACACTTACAAAGTAGGTCAAGGCGCCTCTCAACACAAAAATGTGCAACAAATAACATGTAATAGACATATAACACATGAAATCAAGTAAACATGTTAAACACATAAGTTCAAAAAGTTCGGGTTATCACAGTTGAGCATGATTGTGATTTGGTTTTTTAATATTTTCAATGGTTTTTTTTTTTACTTTTTTCTATTCTAATTTTTTTTTTTCTCAATATTATTCAGGATCCCACATCGAACATGTATGAAGATTTTGGAATTTGACAATATTATAAATAGAGGGGTTGAGCATGGTTTTAATTGAATGAATTAGTTGAGTTGCTTTTTAGTCCATTAAATTGAGTGACAAATTCTATTTGCTTTTCAATTTTTTCATGCTAACAGTTAGTTTTTTCAAAAAAATTAGTTCATCAAACCAATTAATTTTCTGTAGAACTCGCATGCGCTCACTAAACTTTTTCATTGAAAGAGTCAACTTAAAAAAATCAACTTTAGTTGATCGATCTATTTAATTATTAACGTATCATCAACTGAGTTGGAATTTGCCTAATGAATTAGAGAGGCGGGCTTTATTTTCTTTTCGGTGTTCATATTTAACTTATTCAAATTAAGTTATATTTTTTAATATCTTTAATGATGTTTTATTTTCCTATTCTAATTTTTCTTTTTCTTTTTTCAATATTATTCAAGATTTTACATCGAAAGTGTATGAAGTTTTTAGAATTTAACAACATTATAAATAAAGAATTTTGGTATTATTTTTAATTGAATGAATTAGTTGATTTTCTTTTTAGTCCATTAAATTGAGTGTCAAATTCAAATTGCTTTTCATTTTTTTTAATCCAACAAAGAGTTTTTTCAAAAAAAAATAGTGGACCAAAGCATTTAATTTTCTGTTGAAATAGCATGTGAGTCTGCTCACTAAACTTTTTTCATTAAAAGAGTAAAAATTTTAAAAAATAAAATTAAGTTGATCGAGTCATTTACTTTTTATCATATCATTAACTGAGGTGGAATTTTCCAATGAATTGAAAAGACAGACTTTATTTTCTTTGTAGATGGTTGATATTAACTTATTCAAATTAGATTATATATTTTAATATTTTTAATGGTTTATTTTTATTTTTTCTATTCTAATGTTTTTCTCAATATTATTGAAAATCGCAAATCGAAAGTGTATGAAGTTTTTGGAATTTGATAACATTATAAATAGCGGGGTTGAGCATGATTTTTAATTGAATAAATTGGTTGACTTGATTTTTAGTCCATTAAATTAATTGACAAATTCAATTTGCTTTTCATTTTTTCATTCCAACAGTCGAAATTTTTTCAAAGAAAATTAGTTCACCGAACCATTTAATTTTCTATTGAACCGCATGTGAACTTCTCACTAAACTTTTTTCACTAAAAGGGTAAAAACTTCAAAAAAATAAATGTTAGTTAATCGAGTCATTTAATTCTTATCGTGTCATTAAATGAGTTGGAATTTTCCCCAATAAATTGGAGAGAACTACTTTATTTGTTTTTGGATGTATCATATAAACTGTTAATTTTTTCAAGAAAAATTTTAAAGCCGACTTTGAGCAATCATTGAAAAAATATTCTTCTTTTAACATTTTTTTGTTGTTGATATTTTGCATATAAATACAAAATTCTTATATTTGTTCTTTTTTCTATATAGGTAGGTTTGAAAAATCAAACAAAATTATCAGTGTAGGGTATCAATTTTCACGTTTATGCTATATAATATTTTCTTAATATTTAAAGTTGTTTCCGTACATAGTACGGGTCATTATGCTATATATATATATATATATATAGATATATATATATATATATATATATATATAGTTAAGTTAAATTAAATTATTTAGTTAACACAAACATAATCACGTAAACACAAATACAGATAAATTTATATTGATCTTGGGAATGGAAGTTCATTATTTCACATAATTAATACAAATACAAGCACTCTCTTCTGCTCTGAAATACAATTAAAACAAAAAATATACAAACATAATAAATACCCAAGGCACAAACACAAATAAAGAGGAACTTCACATTGATCTTTGAGAAGTCAAACAAGCTAAAACAAGTTACTTAATATTTCTTATTTCTTATTCGAAATAATACGTTTTAGGCTTCACATTTCCTACCTAATAATATTTTTTTTCCAGTAATTAGAAAAAGATGAATACCGAACAATCTCGTGGAAAACGGCATCCTTCGTCCATCTCCATTTTTAAGGAAATTTTTATCAGAATGACATTATTTTGCAGAATAATCCTCCCATACCATGTTTTTTGGGTAGAATTTTTTTGGCAAACACGAATTCTTACGGTGTCTTTCTCTTGCGGCCCTGACCAGCATCACAAGACCGGCATCCAGGGTCATATTCATTTCTATTTCCATGCCCGCCTGAAATTACAGTACTTTTGTTAAATATTAACTAAACATCTGAAATAAATGAATATATTTTTAACAACATAAAGACTCTTAAGAGGAAAAAAACGATTGAAAAAGGCAATATTGACAATATAAGAACTCACTGGGTGTAGAATAAGCTTGGATGTATTGAATAGAAAGCAAGAACACTATAAGAAATATAGCAATAGCCTTGCTAATCATCTTCATTCTTCACTATATTTTGTTTCGGGAACACATGCTTTCGATGCCAATATATATAGCCATAAGATATTTGTTTGTTGTTTTATCAAGGGAAATTGACATGGATCATCCTCAAACAATTTAGCAAGACACGATAAGATCCTATAAGTTTTTTTTACTTTCTTGTAGGTCCAAAATAAATTTCGTTGTTGTTAAGTAGTTCCACCACCATTGTCCGCGGTCGTTTCCGCTCAAAATTAGTCGGAGTGTGACTACTTTTGGCTGAAAACCGCCGTGTACAATGGTAGTGGGACGACTTTACATATGCAAAATTTGTTTTAGAATCTATTAGGAAGTAAAGAAACTTGTAAGATTTTATCGTGTCTTGATAAATACTTTGAGGATGATGAGAGTCATTTTCCCTTTTATGGGAGACCAAATTCATCTGGACCGTCCATGCTTGATATACAGCTTTCATCTTCTGATCAGTGACAAATGGGGCAAATAATCTTTTGTATCTATGTATATTTACATTTCTGTGCTCAATCACTAACAATTCATCATTTGTACATAAATTAGAACATACACGTGTACAGACGATTTTCACACGACGAACGGAGTCAATTGGGTGGAACATATCAAATTTCCTCTCAACCTTATCGCTTTTGCATTAAACATGGCTCCACTCCAGTCGGTGAAGGTATCAATGTCTGATAGGCATACACTAGTGTAATCTAATTGAGCATTTATCAACATTTTAATATTGCCTTCGATATAGATTAATTACGATATCAATTTTTTTGGACTCCAGACTTTACTCAAGTATAATTTAGCTTCTTTTCTTTTTTCTTTTTTTAAATTTGCGGAAGATGGTGGAGCAAGGAAGGAGAGAGGCACTATTTACTAAAGATTAATCATTTAGTTAACTTTTTAGTGGTTGTTTCTTATTCTTCTTCTTCTTCTTTTTTTTCCTTTTTCAAAATCACTGAGGCTTATTTTTTAAATTTTTTTAGATACAAGGCAGGCACTTTAAAATATGACTGACATTATTTCAGATAAAACTAAGTTTCTATAAACACCAACATAATTGAAATAAATCCATAAAGTATAGCACGTAATTATCTTTAGGGAGATATTTTCCTTATTTTGTGTAATTGTGGTGCTTATGTGCAAATGCACTCCTAAATTGATGAAGAACATGTTATTAAATTTCTAAAAGGTTTGGATAATGAATATGCTTAAGTTAGGTCACATGTTTTGCTAAAGATTGTGATGTCTAAAATCAAATGAGTGTTTAACATAACTAAGAAACATGAGAGGCAATTGCATAGAAGATTAGTGAGGAGCAGATTCTAGATGTGCAAATCCTCTATAAGAATGAATAATCACGATTACTACAACAAAATAAATCAGAATGAATCTTACCTTTATATCCAAAATCAAAGAATCAACACTCAATAAATCGTCAGGTTTCTGGGCATTGAAAGTGTTCCATAATCTGATTACTCGAAATAATATTCTTTTTTCTTGTTTGCCTTTTCCAAGTTCATTGAGATACACATACTGAAATCTTGATTTCCCCATAATATTTATTTTGATGGTATTTTTTTGTTTTTTTGGTGAGAGAATTCATGGCTGATTTTGGATTATATAGTTGGTGATCTTGTTATGAGTTTCCACTTGACCTTTCATATGGCTGAATGAATGATAGTAAATGGTCTATTAAATTAGAATGCCAAAAATTGGAAAAACCGCAATAATATGTAACCTATGTTTGATTCATATTCTTAAAATTAATATAGGTATCTTTTCAAATCTCCGGCTAGAATAATGCTTAATCATAAGCATGAATAAGAATGACGCAAGCCTTTTAGAATTCCCATATACATAAATAAGAATTCAGCTATTTTCTTGGAATATTAAATCTAATTTATGATGCAAGACTTTTAGAATTCCTATATACATGAATAAGAATTCAGTTTTTTCTTAAAATATTAAATCTACTTCATAATGCAAGCCTTTTAGAATTCCTATATACATTAATAAGAATCCAAAAATTCATTATGCATTTTTTTTATATGCAATCCTTTTAGAATTCTTATATACATGTTATTTTCTTGGAATATTAAATCTACTTCATGAAGCAAGACTTTTAGAATTTCTAAATACATGAATAAGAATTCGATTTTTTCTTGGAATATTAAATCTACTTCATGATGCAAGCCTTTTAGAATTCCTATATACATGAATAAGAATTCAGTTATTTTCTTAGAACATTAAATCTACTTCATGATACAAGCCTTTTAGAATTCCTATATACATTAAATCTACTTCATTAAAAAAGAAACCATTGAACTTCTTTATTAAAAAAAACCCATTGAACTTCTTCATTCAAAACACCCATTGAACTTCTTCATTCAAAACACCCAATGAACTTCTTCATTAAAAAAGAAAACCATTGAACTTCTTCATTAAAAAAACATTGAACCTTTTGTTTTCTACATGAATATCTCAAAACATTTAGATGTATTACAACTATCTACTTTATGAAATACATTTAATTGCCATGTATAAGGAATTGTAAGAGTTTCTTAAATTCAATTCATTTATGTTACATATTTTTTCTATAATCTATAATTATACATAAAATTTATAGCATCATTTATAAGTTAAACTATTCATCTTCTAACATTGACATTGATATACTTTATTGAATACATTTAATTGTCATGAATAGAGAATTGTAAGAGTTTCTTAAATTCAATTCATTTATGTTACATACTTTTTCTATAATCTATAAATATGTAACTTTAGAATGAAGATGAAGATTATAGCTAAACTATTCATCTCTTCATAGTAACTTTAGAATGAAGATGAAGATTATAGCTCATGAAGCACAATTTTTAGAAGAAAATTAATGACAAAGTTGCCACATGGAAGCTTATGATTGGACCACATCTCATAATATGCCACACGTCACATCATAAAGCTTCTACCTCAACTTGGCATAACTTTATATATTATAGATTTTCATAAGAGGATGGGGAATAAGAGAGGTAATCAATCTTGATTGTTGATTGAAGTCGAGAGTGACAACGCCGACGTGAGAAACGAATAGATGATGAAGTTGAGAGAACTTGTCACACCCGAAAACAGGGTCGATGACATGGCAGTGTCTCATTGGTTAATGAAACACCAAAGCTGACAAACAGAGGTACTAAAAGGGAATTCAATTATGAAGTAATATGAAATAAGAGTTCAACAACGGAAACTAATTATTAAATTATTTTAAGTAAAAATGAGTAAATAAAATAGACTAAGTTCTTTAATTGAAGCCGGTTATGAGTCACTCTTCATGGTCCCCTTCCCAAGCTCCATCAACATCATCATAGTACTTATCATCACCTGCACAGTAAAACCGGATATCGGACTGAGCTGAGGTGCTCAGGAGGGCCTAAAACAGTTATATAAAACACAATTGACACTAAATCACATTCTCATTTCCTAAACCATGTGAACTCATTGCATACTATAATATGAACAAAACAATGAATAAACAAGTTAAAACAACAAGTAAGCGAGATAACCATACTCTTCATGTCCAAGCACTTACACAACTGAATGTACGACAAGCACCATGCTCTGCCCATACGGTACACACGATTACACACTTGCTTAGACACTACGAGCACAACTACTGCTATGACATGACTTCCCACAATCCGAGCTCAGGTATCTAACCACGACTCTATGACAATAACTGCAACGGTCCTAGTTATAGTCCAAAATAGGAGGGCTCAAATAGTTCATCACATGGGTTCAGTTTCACTCCATGAACGACGAATGCACACTTTAAGGACTCATTCTACATTGTATCGTCATCCAATATATTTGACTCCACAAAACCGTTGCACTCCCAGTGATAGTCCACATCAGGTTAAGGCTCACATAGAAAGACCCTCGGGGATCAAGGACACATCGCATGACCCCTCGAAATCTCTCCAATTTCATATCGTATTAAATCGTATACTCCAATCGATCGAACGAGTCCTGTCATTGAGTAGATCCTATACACGAGCTCAAAATAGGGTGATGACTCGGTCGACCAAACCACATAGGACTAAAGACGACAGGACCAAATATGACAACTCCAAGTATAAACCACGTAAGGCGACCAAAACGACAAACAATTAGACAAGTTTGTAAATAGCCAATTACAATGTTACACATATAACACTTAACAATAACGAATTACATAATTTCAAGTATAATAACACAGTAAATCAATTTACGAATCAGATTATAACGAATTTAAATCATGCCCAAAACAGTTTATGCAATATCGGAAGCAATAAACTCAATTCATGTAATTGACACATATATTTCACAATCCATGCAAAATATAATGCCCCAAAACTCCCAAATCATTAACCCAGCAATACCCACTGATTATACAAGGTTAAATGCGAGAATTAAACGACGTAGGGGATCCCTACCTCGAACGAAGACAATTAATCACACAAACCCGTAACAGCACTGCCCAGTCCCGCTCTCGGGACTATAACTTCCTGCTCGGGACTCGGAATGACGTACCGTCTGCGCTCACTCGAAGCTTATTGGATCGCCTTCGAATCGGTATATTATGGGCTGAAAACAGACAGGTAACGCTCCCTCACTGATCTCTCAAAGTCTGACAAAAAACTCACAACTCTCAAAAGTTCTCACTGTTCCCTCACTGCCTACAAAAGTTGCTGCCTTTTCTAATTCTCCAATTGGGCACGGCTCCAAAAAAGAAACCACGGCTGCTCCCTATAATTCTTTTATGTTGTTATTGTTTTTTATTGTGATATCCCATCCCATGCCCCTTTTATAAAATATATCTATAACCCCCCGTCCCTTCTACTACTACTACTATATATATATATATATATATATATATATATATATATATATATATATATATATATATATATATATATATATACTACTTTCTTTTTAATTCCTTTTTCCCCTTACAATTCTCTAACCCCAGTAACCCACGACCCCTCTTCTTCTTTTTAATTAAATTCTATTTATTATGGATTATATTCCTTTTATTTCCCAATCATCTAATTAATTTGTTAGTCTGGGTGAATCAAATTAAATCTCTAAACTACGATACGCGTGCGAAACGCCCTCAATAAAACATACACAAAATAAAATACGTAACATGTTGTAACAATTAATTAGACATGTAGTCACATAATCACACGAAAAATATAATGCATACATAGTTAATCGTGAAAAATTAATTACACGTCAAATATCTCGTAATCAAAAGTTACGAGTTTTACAGAACTGATAAGTTGAATCCAACCGGATCCTTCTATACTTTAATTGAGGGAACCCGAAATCCAATCCGAAACGACCCGACTGAACAGAGACAAAATTGGATGGCATTAGATCGTCTGATCTAACGATCATATAATCTAGATCGAATACCGTGTACAATCTTATCCTCCAACGATTTTTTAAGAATTCAACTCGATTTATAGCTTAGGGATTTGGAATTGTACAATTCTACTATCCAACTCGCGATTTTGATAACTTTGCCCGTATTCATGATTTCCAATTTCTTCCACATCATGCATTTTTTTTTTCCTCGAGAGACTATTATAAATTAAAGTTTTTTTTTTATTTTTTTCGTCAACAACCTTAATTCTTTCTCTCACCAGAGGAAGAAAATTTTACTGCCCCGCGTAGGGGGAGAGTGTCGAATCCGGGACTTCTTGGTCACAGATAGAGGCTTGCCCCACTGGGCTACGGCCTCCTTGACATTATAAATTAAAGTTTGAAAACTCCAAATATTACAATCAAACTATTTTCTCAATTAAAATATATTTTGCAACTTATGTTTTATTTGTAACTTCAAAAGATTTTAAAATAATCAATACATATTTTTTTAACTTTTGAAATTAAATATTGAAATCTCCATATTTTAAATATATTGTAACTCCTAATGTTTAATGGTGAAAGGAGGTTTGAATGACATTTCTATTATAAAATGAGTTTATATTTCTAGCTCACTCTTCACAAGCAAAACATTTTGATTTCTCCCTTCTCTCTCAGCCATTACGCACAACAGCTATTTCTCGTTTCATTTTCTCTACTGATTTCATTTGCAATCTTTCTTCGAATAAGGTATTGTTTACTTTTATTTGGGAAACAAGATTAGATTAATTCGTAAGAAGTCTTTCAGTGAGTTTTATCTTGGAGTCATGACTGACCGCTATCACCCGCACATACGGAGGTCTTCACGTCTAGGTCAGTACTTTTTCACAAGTCCCACTACAACAAAAGTTGTCTATTGCGACGTTTGTCATAAGTCGCAATAAGACAAAAAAAAAACGTCGATATAGATGTATACCAATATTTATTACAAATGTTGCATTTACCTGTGTCGTTATAATTTTTTACGACATTTGTTACAAGCGTCGGTACATATCTATTACAACGTTTATTGCGTCATTTTAAAGTGTATCAAACAGTTTTTTTCCAAAATTTGTAAATAAACGTAACAAGTCTCCTATTTCAACATTTGTAAATATCGGATTTTTTAAATAGTCGCAACAAGATATTTTTTTCCGATATTCGTAAATTTTGAAACCAAGATGGCCAAGTCGGAGCCGGAGCCTAGACAAGCCGAGCCGTCGAGTCTAGTCACCTTTGAATAATGTAGAATAAAGTTTCTCCCTACTCAAAGAGATGTGAATTAAACCCGCGATCTCCTGGATGTATGTCGTGCAATGGGCCACTGAGCTAATTGATCATTTGTTATTTGTTTCTCCTCCTATTATATTTATTATAATGAATATTGGATTTTGTAGCTTTACTTATTTTGATTCATCTTTGTTTTTTCATTCTTTTTATAAATTAAATAAAATTAATACTCTCTCATTAAATTTTTAATAATTAAATGTTTTTAATTTTTTTTTTATGAAATATATTTTAGAAATATAATCTATGTATTTGTGTTTGTCTGAAAATGTCCCATGATATAACGACATAGTGTATAAATGTCGTTATATGAGTCGCAAAAAGAAACATTAATGTAAATGTCAATAACTAACATCAAATTGTTGGTAAGAACAAAAATTACTATAACCGTCATATAAAATTCAAACATAGCAACGTTTGTATGAAATGTCACATGATTTAATGCCGTTGTATATAAATGTCGATATATGAGTTGCAAAAAGTAACAATTTACAACATCTAATGTACATGTCACTAACTAACATAAAAATGTCGATTTATCAACAATTATTATAACCGACACTATGAAAAGTCGTATAAAATTCAAATATAGCGATGTTTATCTGAAAAATTATAAGATCTGTATATAAATGTCGATATATGAGTCACAAAAAGTAACAATTTATGACAACATTTAATATAAATGTCGCTAACCAAAATTAAAACGTCGGTATGAATAACAATTATTATAACTGTCACTATGAAACGTCGTATAAAATCCAAACATGACGAAGTTTGCAAAAAGTGTTTCTTTAACATTAATTTTTTTTTTTTTAAGCGACGTTTGAAGAAATTGTTGGCACAAAAACGTCGCAAAAAACTGTTTTTGTTGTAGTGCACATACTTGTTTTCTTTATCATGTTTCTCTTATATTTATTTTTCTTTAAATTTCATGTTATAAGCATGATTAAATATTTATTTATATACTATTTTTGTGATACCCTTGACTTTTTGTTTATGTGTTGCATGATTGTAATTAATTTTGAATGACATTGTGTTTATTAATTGGTAAAGCATTAGTTTACGTGTTATGGAATGTGATTATGTGCCCATTAATTATTAGGATATCTTTATGTGTTATATGTTGAGTACGTTTTGTTTAAGGGGCACAATTAATAACTTTGAGAGTGTAGGGGCTTCAGTACATAAATTAGGAAGTGTTGAGACTACTTGGTAGAGTCTTGAGAGTCTTTTAAAGGGTTTAGGGCTAGAAAATAGGTAGAGAAAACTACAAGTAAGAAAGAAGAGAGAAAAAGAGAGTGCAGAAAAACGGAGGTTTGTGAGGTTTTTCTGTGGTTTGCATAGCAAACGGAGTTGGAATTGAGAGTTTTTTTATTGCGTTCGAAAAATAATTGAAAACTCTATGGTTGAGCGTTGACGAGTCATAATTCCGAGCTCCATGCAGAAAATAATTACAATTCGAAGTTGCTATTTTCTGGGTTCAGCGAATTGAGAGTGTTGCGAGGTTTTTCGGGTGTTTGGCTTAGCAAACGAAGTTGAAATCAAGCGATTTGTAATGCGTTTGAAAGGTAATTGAAAGTTCTACGTGTGAGCACAGGCAAATCCAAATTTCGAGTTCCCTACAGAAAGTAATTGCAATATGAATTTTCGGTTTTGAGGCTTTTGGGTGATTTCGGGATTTTTGGAGAAACATTGCCTAAGTTGATCATGTAAGGATCATTCACTCCTTTTTTTTCAGTCCTAAAAGATGCATAAACTGTGGTTTTAATGTAATTACTAATTTTCTATGATTTGCATTTTAAATTCATGTTTTTTTTTTTTGCATCATAATTGGATGAAGTATTGATAATTGTTGCATTAAATTGCGTGGGGCAATTGAATAATCCGCTTTTGGTAATTGTATGTGGTTGATCATCTTATTTTGAGTATATGTGTTATTCCCAATTGTAGATCTTGTCTATTGATAATCCTACACCAAGACAACATCAAATTATATCTATTTAAAGTGCTCGGGAGCACTCTCTGTTTCTGTCTGTCTCTGCTCAGTTATGAATCGGTTCCTAACGAGGATAAAAAAGTAGAACTGTTAACAGTTGTTGTGGAGCTCATATGGGTGGAAAATGACATAACTGATGTGTCCTTAAACTCAGCTCTCGTAATTTGAGGGTTAATATCTGAATCCATGTTAAGTATTCAGGCCCTCCTTAACGGGTTAATGTTAGGGGCTGTTAACAGGGTTAGAGTCATGGCCAGACAAGCGAGCTCAAATGTATGAATTATATGTGTTGGGTCATTCCTTGAAGTATACTTGATTATCTGATGTTAGCATCCGTTTGTAATGCATGAGTAGTCCATGGTGCTCATAGCACGATTTCCGATCCTTTAGTGTCAGATATGATGTGTATTGTGAAACCCGGTCCCTTTATTAGGACCAAACTGTGAAGTTTTGGAACTTGTGGTGATAGGGTTAGCATAAGTTTAGAGTGGGGGGACTAAGTTTGTAATTTTTGACTTTATATATAGATATATATATAGACTTGTTAGCCTAAACCCTAGTTTTTATCTACTATCATTTCTCTCTTTACAACGGCAGACATTCTTGCGGAGATAGAACCTGAGACAATTCCAGTACCCGTTCTACCGATCGAAGGTAAGGTCTTTCACCGTATCGTTTGTACTATTCGTAGGATCGTGAGAGTATTGATGATTAGTCTTTGCGCTTTTTAGGTTTTGTTGGTGAAGAGGTTCCGTCTCTGACACTTTAAGAACGAATCAAAGGTAAGTATGGAATCTCTCTACTTTTATTAAAAGATGGTATTTTTTTTTTTATATGAAATACGGGAAAATTTGGGATTTATGAACTACAATTTAATTATTCATCTCAATCGCGTTGAAATTTGCGTGCAATTATTCCCTGATCCTCTATCTTCATTATGGTAAACATTATTTTCACCCTCTGTGTTTCTATAAAACATCAATATTAGTACTCTGCTTCTCTTGTGTTCTCGGATCGCCGCCGCGGTTCATAGTATATATGTTATATCTCTCTGATGCGCATTTCCCATTGGTCAGGGGAAATATTAAATATAATAATAATATAACTATTTCCTATTCTTTTTCCAATCCTTGTAAACGTCTACCAAAGGCAGTGCCTTGACTTTCCAATTTTCGTTCCTTCCCCATTACATTTGATATATTTTTATCCTCTTTGTGGACCCCGAGTATGTATCTAAATTTGTCTTCAGATCAATTCATAATTAACCACATCTAATGGTCTTTCATTTGTGGTGAACCAGTGTTGCTCCAAATCTCATTGACAACCAACATTTTACATTATCTCTTCTTGCTTGTCCTACTCCTGCTAAGTAGGGCTACTGTGATTACTTTTAAAATATTGTGAATCGTTGTTTGGTTCCTAGCCTTCCCTCTGAAAAGTAAATTCTACAAAGCTTTTGATGCCTAATTAATGTATATTCTTCATTATCTAGGAATCATGTATTATTTCTCTTTCTTTTGTCTTTTACTTGTACCTAATGTCCAGATAAATGCTTACCTCATTCCATAATGTACTTGAACAATATAGCAATACTCATGGCATTCGTTTTGGATCCGCAACGGTACCCTTGCTTCTCTAATGTTATGAAACTCCCTGTCTCTTCACTTTTCCGGCGCTAAAGCGTCTTCTTTGGAGGAGATCGTTTATAATTCCTTCTAATCCACCAACTGACTTTCTGCTATAAATATCTGAGCCTAGTTCTGGTGGTATTTCTCTTACCCTCATGAAAGCAGTGCATTTTAACATCAAATGGCCGAGAGGCGTTGTCTTCTCCGATTTGTATAAACAACATATTACATTAAGTATCAAAGAATTAAAGTTTTTTTTTCCCATATCATTTTCTGAATGTTATGTTACTGTTGATACTTTGCGGGTTGACTTGGAATACTGTCTGTTCTGACCCACCTAGGGGGTAGAAGCTAGGACTCTGTACTGACCCATTCCCTAGAGGGTATAAGTTTAGGGCTCATATATCAGTTTCTGTTTCTGTTTCAGTAAACCTATGATCCCCGGTCAAAGTATCACTCTGTATATTTTGTTCTATTTTGCAACTGTTGAAATTTTATAAATTTGTCTGAACTTCTGAAAGTTTCTGAAAATACTTTTCCTGTCAAAAGATTATGTTGAAAATATACTTCTATAAAATTATGTTGGTTTCTAAAAAACTATATATATGTAACCGGATTTTCCCGGGAGGCGTTTCTATACTTACTGAGTTGTAGCTCACTCCTTGCGTTGTTGTTTTTACAGATGATGAGTCATAAGGGAACGATAGACAGAACGACGGGGACTGAGTGTAGAAGCAACTTTGGGATTACTTACGGAATAAAACTTTAGGATAATTCCATTAGGAGTATTTTTTTTTCTCAACTTTAATGTATTAAAATTTATTGAGGAATTTTGATTGTTGAATTAAATGGGTGATTATCAGTTTATTGAAATAGATTCTCTGAGTGTAAGGACCTGGTATTCTTGGATTTTGATTTGAGAATACAGTCATGTCGGGTTTTCGGATCCGGACTTATTGACCCGGGTCCGGGGCGTGATATGTATAGTTTGAGCATGTTATGTGAGAGTTTCATACATGTTTTAGTATGTGTTTGAAGTAAATCACTTTTTTCTTTGTTAAATTGTACATGAAAATTGATGTACTGAATCACGATTAACCAAGACCCTTTTCTCGTCGTCCGGACAAACTACTGAGACTGATTGTGGATGACTAGCAGTGAACTTTGGTTGACCGGGATGAAAGTCCCCTCGACCAGAGTCTTTGCAGTCGACCGACTCTCCCTTCTGGACGACTGAAATGTTTTGTCAAAGTTTTTGTCCGGATCTCGGTCGACCGAATTCTTCTATTGGGTCGTCCGAACCATGATCAATATATGTTCCATTTTCTGTTTTGATTTCGTTTCCTATCCTCTTTTAGTCTTCTGCTTACGATTTTCACTGCATTAATAAGATAATTGTGCTAACCTCAGTTACAAATGTTTTGAGCTTTGGGAAAACATATTTTAGTCTTAATTGATGCTTCTACCCAATGGTGCTGGATTTGTATTGAGCTAGTCTAATTGCTCACCCCTTACTTTTTCCACTTTTGCAGATGAGTACATTGAGTGTACCACTGATGATACGATTGACGAGGATTTCGAGGATGACTTAGTGTGATCGTTGATGTAATAACAAAACTAGTTTCCTTTTATATTTATTGCTTAAAAATAGTATTTCTCTTTTCAATTATGTAAGAACATAAGGTTGATGTATTTTCCCTTTTTGGTATTGAATAATAAATAAGGTTTCATTTGTAGTATTTGTGTTCGGTATCTCATTGACTTGAGTACTGCCGTGTCATCACTCGAATTAGGGAGTTTCAGTTTCTAACTATGTGAAGGTTAAAACGCATGTCCAAAGAGGACCCATGTTGATATATCAAATTAGTTAATAATAATTCTTTATGAACTTTCGTCTTTGATCCAAGCTAAGGTAACTGCCACTAATACACTTGGGCAAATAATATTCTGTACATGTGTATGTTTCTATTCATTTATCCAATCACTCACAATTTACTATGTGTATATAATTAGAAGAAATGTTCACTTTGTGCATTTTGAGTGGTTGAACACTGAAATAGGTACATATGATTTTCTAAGATTCCAGATAAATTTATGAAAATATATTGATTTAAATTTGGTATTCAAGTAAATATATAATCCCGTAAAAGATTAAATTCTAGGTCATTACGGGAGCGGATGTTTGCTGGAGAAAGTTTACTTACAATTTCAAATCAACGTATTAACGAAAAGGATAATAAACATTTTCATATAGGGATTCATCACATAACACTAGTTCTACCAAACTCTGATACCAATTGTAGAATTTTTTACTTAATGCGCGACAACATATATATTTGAACAAATAATTTGGGTGGTTGAGTTGGTGGAGTACGAAACACAGAGATATCAAATCTCACAAAACTACTACGGAGAAGAGCAGACAATATTCTATACATCAACTCTCAAATTAATAAGGATCTATAATCCTAACCACACCACAAGACTACTACAGACCACACTCGAAGCCACACAGAATACGTAGGCAACTCTCCTCTTTATATATGAGTAAAACCTAATAGAATCTAAAAGATATCAAAGAAATATAATCTGATTAGGAAACTATTACAGCAATCCTAGTGCAATCAAACTAGTAAGTAATTACCAAAACTAAATATTCTCCTAAATAATAATAAGTTTGATTTAGTAATTCCATTACTAGCCTGTATCCCAAGATACCGAGTGTCCGAAACAGAAGCACTAGAACCCGATTTGCAACCGAAATCTTCAAGCCAATTGAAATTAAACGATGACGTCACCGAAACAAAACCCAGAATAAGCTTCACCGTGTCCTCTAAAACCCAAGAAACTTGAATTTTAAATGGATAGAAAGTATACATTTAAATAATCCTCCGCTAAAACTCACAGTAAATTCCGAAAAGAGAAGAAAATGTATTTACGGGTTGTGATGAAAACCCATAAAAGCACTCATTTTCTACTCAATCAAGACCAAGACATGCAGATTAATTGTGTCTTATGCAACAACACAATAAATGCAACAACAAAAACGAGAATTAATGGTAGTAGGAACTCATTAATCCCTTCCAGTAAGCATAAAAATCAATCTCAGTAGCTTAGGAAAGACACCAACTTTTTCCCCAAAGTTGAGAGCATTTTCCTAAAGAGAGAATTTTTAGCTCAGTAGTATGCACTGCAAGTGTCTCGAGTTATTTAATTTAATTGATATAAACTCTTCTAAAATAATAAAGTTTTTGTAAAAATAATTAAAATACAAAAAATTCTAAAAAAATCCACGTAAGAATTTTTAGTATTTGATTGGTTGAAACTGAAAACAGGTTATGTAATAAAAATATAGATAGATTCTTAATGTAAAATTTGAAACATTTCATTGTCTTTGGATTTTAGACTCCTCGCACATTAGCATTTATTTAGAGGAAATTCTCACTCACTACAGCTCAAATATGCAGAGGTGGCTCAAATATGCAGAGCTCAACTATATTTGAGTGTTGACTTCATGCAATGGTGGAACAATCTTAATAATGTTTTGCAGAGATTCTTGTATTCATCGATGACCACCTCAAATCCACCGGCAGTTGAAGCGGCCTCCGGTGGAAACTTCTAGGCTACCAAAACTTTCTCTTAATTTTTTCAAGAACCATAACTCTCTTCTCCAGCTTCACTCGCAATCTAATTTATTGGGGAGACAGTTTTTATCATTTATAACTCACATGCAATCCTAACCCTTTCAAAAAACTGGAAATCTCATACCTTTTTTATATTCTAATTTATCAAATATAATTAAAATAACATCTCATTAATCCTGAAAATATATGCCAGATATAATGAATCTACACATTTTCTAGACTCATTGAATCTGGACAGAATACTTGTTAACTCGTCTATTCGTATGAACATGTATGCTCATTTACCACTGGTAATGTTACATATTGAATGCAATATGTATCCATAAGTCACAATCAATCTATAGAAAAGAATTGCGACCACCCAGAGTAAGTGAAAAAACGTTGGGCGGTCGATTACCTATTCTCAATATATTTTTTAATTATTTTGTCACACGATATCCGAATTAAACATAAGGTATGGACGTTGTCACCCTTATAATGCTTAATTATATATTTACTCAATGTTCATGTAGACTGTTTTAACAAATAATATTCAGTAACCATTAATTAAATATATTTGAGCACGTCCAAGCATATTTAAACAGTATTCCCTATCGAATGACCCATTGATATCTCTCTCCAATAAGAGAGGGACAAATCCTTTACAATGTCTCTCAAATTGAAGTCATGATAGAATGATATATCTGATCATCAGTCATAACTATCACTCGATTAAAAGTGATGTTCGACTGAGCCAAAACGTAACTCTCTTTACGTTGAAAACAATTATGACATAATGTTTGAGTTCGCGATATAATATTGAATAAGAAATACCTATGACTTTTGAACTATGCAGTATTACTTATTTTTTCTGAGCAAGTCCAATACAATATTCTCCAATATGTATCTATGATTTAATTTGTATCTATTACACGTGATCGATCATTACAATATTACCATCAATCATACACCATACTAAATTATTTCTAGCATATAACAATTCTTAAAACTAAGGACAATTTAAATAGTTTTATCAGCTGATAAGTTTAACTATCAAATCACATATTGAACTATTGCCCGAGCGGGTGACATTTTTTCCCTGGAGAAAATTTTAGTATAGATTTATAGTAGAAGAGCTATTGAACTACAAGTAATTAGATAGACATGACTTTCAAATCCATCGATTAAAAAAGAAAAAAAAAATTAAATGCTTTGGCTGATATATATAATTGTTTTGGTGAAGGAAAACATTCATATGCATTTAAATTTGAAACTGCTCCAGAAATCATATTCAGATCTGATGCATAAATCAAATTAAAAAAATCCATCATATTTCTGGGCAAAAAGCGCCTACAAAAACTAGAAGGCAGGCATCTGCTGCAAAGGCTTTTAATGCCGATGCACCTCAGTTCCTTTCTGCACTTGTGCGAGCAGTGTCGTCAAAGGATACAAGTACTAATGATCCTTTGCCGGATGTCTCTAAGATCATAAGTAGTCCTCTCACCGGATCATTAGTACGTCAAACTCCTCAGCCAATCGTCATCGGGCCGAGTTAATCATTGATGCTCACATTCTTGCACTTCAGTATCTGACTCCTTCCTCCAATGTTTAACCTATTACTCTAGAGATGGAACGTCGACTGGAGGTATTAGATGTCTCGGACGCCTCATCTTCGTCGACCTTAAGGGTTATGGACAATATAGCAATGTTTCCTTCAACATTGCAGATTATGGATGATATCTCCATTAGACCGTCTCGCACGCCGGATTGGAGTTTGATGAACTTTGGGTCCAGTAAAGATGATATAAGCCTCCCTTCTGATACTATATATGATTTGAGCAAGTGTATGGCTTTGAACGAGTTCGCGAGGTTTCATATGTTTCAACCCAATTCAAACATGGATGAATTTGATATCGCCACTCGGGGTAAGGAGCAAGCAGATGAAGCTAAAATAATTGCGCGCATAGAAGTGGCGGCCTTAAAAATTGACTTATCATCCTAAGATATTTTTAATGAAGATCTCCCATCGGTAGACCCCCAGCGGTAGACCCAGCACCAACGAAGGATGTGGCTGAGATTCGTAGGTCTCTTCGACTTCAACAAAAAAGGAGATCATCCAAATGATTGGTCTTCTCATACTTCCCTAGTTATAGGCTTCTCACATAAGTATTATTTTGGTCTAGCTATTTAGCGGTTTCTTTTCTACCAAGAGTACCCATGGGTGCCCTTGTCTTATGCATTTCGCCAAAGGCTTTTTATTCAATATAATGTTTAAAATAAAAAAATAAAAAAACTAAGGGATGACAGAAGAAAATCAATTGATTCACTCACTCATCAGTTAACTAATTGAATCAATCAAATCAGCAACCGAAATATGAAGAAAAAGGACTGACAAATCTGTAAAACATTTAGCTGCCATTGTTTCCGGAACAATTTCCTACTTCCGGAGAAGCTTTTAGCTCAACAAAAATCAGAAGGGCAATCTGGTGAAGCAGGTAAAAGAATTTATATAGTAGGGTTGTAGAAGTGAAGGAAGCCAACTTGGACTGATTCATTTTGCCATTACTATGAGGGTAAATTTTATTAAGGTAAACAGTATTTGTTTTTTAGGGATGTTTGGAATAATTAATCCAAACATACTACAGAAGCATAATATTTTCACAGGGTGTGTTCTTAACAAGGATGTATTCTCAATTGAAAATCTTCATAACATAGTTGAGCCTTAATGGAAGATAGTTTAGCCTTAATTGAAATTCTTCATAACATAGCTATTAACTTCTTGTCTAACCTTGCTAGTTTGCTTCGGTTCATTAAGGGTTGGGAATCAATTAGGTCCCTCTAACATTCTAGACCATTCTTTCGAATACGTGACAACTGCAACACTAAAACTTCCAATGTATAATGAAGAAGTTGTCCATCTCGGAAATATTAATATGTAGGTTTCGCTCTTAATCTTCTCTTACTATAACATAAGAAGCATGTAGTTGAAGGTTAGGCTTTGTTTGAAAGGTCAATCTCACCCTTCTGCACTCATAATATGATATTCAAAGACTGCATTAGGGGCATAGATTTCAAAATCTTGTGGTGAAATAAAAAATGCATAAAGTCAGTCGAAAAGGAAACAAAACATACAGAATGTCTGCTGGGATTCGAGCCCAGGTCTCCACGGCCACAACGTGGAATTCTTACCACTAAACTACAGCCACACAACATTATTTTTGGGGACTTGGCGAAAACAAGAACATTATTTTTGGGGAGTTTTTCCTTTTAATAAAGTATAGTAGAGGTGTTGTGAAACTGTGTTTGCTTTCACCAAAATGATATTGACGATTGGTGGGTAACTAGGGGCGGGACGGCTATATTGCGTCTGACCACACCCCCACCCCTCTCTTTTAATTTACATAACCGTTGAGATTGTGAACTACCGACACTAATTTGCAAGAAGGGTCGGCTGATATTTTGAGAGTTGGTGGTTCCGGCCCAATGTAGCCCCCATCCCCATTTTACAAGATCGATTGCCTACTTTCTTTTATACTTAGGGAAACTAGGAATATAAATATACAAGCCAAAAAACCCGTGCTATGCATGGGAATAAAACTTTTTGATAGGATCATCTCATTTGTGCATAAACTTGTTAGAAAGTAGTAATATGGGAATCGGGTAGCCCAAGTGGTAAGGCTATCCGGCCACGGGACGGAGGTCCCGTGATCGATTCTCATATCTCCCCTTGTGGGGTAATAAATTCTCCTCTTGTAAGGCTAAGTTCCCTCCCCGGCTTGGGGCATGCTACAATCTCCATATATAGGGTATTCTCCTCTCTTTCCCTTCGGGGGCAATCGCCTTCGGGCGTCAAAAAAAATGTAGTAATGGTTTTTTTAATGATACAAATTTGATACAGGGAGGGAAGTTTTTTGATAGGATCATCTCGTTTGTTCATGAATTCGAATCCCTTTCTCACTTCTTGAATTCTCCATTTCTTATAATAGATAATCCTCTCCCGGATAAATATATAAAAAAAATTAAATTCCTTTTTTTGGGATATACAAAAACCCTTGCATGACTCTTTGACTTTATTCTGTGATTCTGAATGCTAAATAGGTTTACCGGCACAATGACACATAGTTAGAACCTTGTAATAGTAATAAAATAAATTCACCAGAAGGGAAAAAATTTAAAAGGAAAAATATTGCTAATTCTTATTGATTATTAGTGGCTCTTAGAATAAATGGTAGCTAGCAAACGTTACACACTATCTCTTTGCCAATTATTACTATCACAAATAAAATTATTTAAATTAGAGAGAGACATAAACAAAAAGAAAAGTAAAAGCAAGAGTAGAGATTCAGAAAATTAAAGTTTAATCGAAAAATATTGAAAGTAAAACTACGAAATGGATTATTCTCATTATGTTATGGCTTTCATAAAAATTTGTATAAGAATGTATAGTTTAAGGTAGAGTCCTTTTACGTTTCATCTAATTCTATAAAAAATATTATGGTGCAAAGTTTCTCACGGTTTGAAGTTTGATCAACAAAAATGAAGAAAAAAAAAGCATATGCCCCCCTAACCTTGCTAACTTAACTTGATAATCCATTAAACCATAACACTAAATCAATCCACTTCTGTCGAGGAATTCCCTCATTATCTTGATTTCATCAGATATTAACTTAGAGTACTTTTACTGTCAAACTTTTAGAGCATAGAGCTCTAGCCATTGTACACTTTTGTTAAATATATCATCTTCAAATCTTTGGCAACTTCAACCAACCTTGCAGCTTGAGCACGCCTAACATCCATTATAGAATAACTCGTCCCTAGGTTGTGTTGATAACAATGGAAATTTTGGTAGCCCAAGACTTGAGATCAACCAAAGTTGATTGGAGATATGCGATTAAACGTTGGGTTGAGACGGGGCTACCACGCCTCTCGAAGGTGCACCTAATGATCTCTGCTAATCCTTTGATGATTTTTTTTTGCTGAATTGATCCCACCTCGATGTGAGGGGAATGTTAAAATATAAAGTTTCACGTCGATTGCATAAGGAAGATCAATCTCACTTATTAGTTCATGGGTTAACAAATCTAATTGACAATTAATTATGAGAGGATATAGCGGTCTATGAGTTATTTTCATGTTTTGTTTATCAAACTAATAAATCCTGCATTTAAATTTGCATTAAATAAACAAAAATATAACGTAGATGAAAATGTCTTAAGTCACACTTAATGGTTAAATTGTGACTATAAGATAAATACTTAATAAAATTTGTTTATGGATTCCCGTTTTGACATTTTCACATTTTCTAATAAATCCTAATATTTTTTTAGGCTTCAATACTGAAAAAGAATGCTCAATGTGATCCAGATTTTACTTATATAAAAAAATAACAAAAATGATGCAGCTATATAGAGTAGTCTAGGGAAAAAATGAAATAATAACTCATATCACAGGAGGAAAATTATGAAAAAACTACAATTTATCAAATCTTCAAAAAAGTTTAGAAAGGAAGCATGAAGAATACAAAGAAAAAAGAAAAAGAAAAAGAGGAAGGGGCACAAAGTTAACATGTAACAGTAAAATATACACTTCAATCTCAAACGTGTATCCCATTCTTTATGACTTCAGTGTAGTTGTAACCCTTGAATGGAGAAAAAAAGAGGGGGGGGGGACTCCCTCGAAAATTGGAGAACTAAGAATAAATAAAGCTCCAAATTTTTGGTAGTGGTTGTTGATTCATCAATTTATTATGTGCCACAAGGAGCCATTAGTGATCAAAGAGGCCTATCCACTTCAGTGCTGCAACTGTACCCTTTCAAAAACCACAAAAGATAGGAAAATATTTTGTACCATGGTATGAAAAAACATTGTTCAATAAGGATAGCTTGGGTTAGAATTTCTTACTCGAAAACAATAAGTTTTTAGTTCGACTCTCCAAGTTGTTACTCTTGCCAATTCTCCTGTTGACAAATTTAATTAACACAAAATTAGTAATTTCATATAAAATCAATGAGATGTTGCTTCTCCATTTTTTAGGACTCACGGTTTACCACAATCCACATAAACAATAAGTTCAAAAGATTGGATTTGACCCATCAATTATCGTTACCTTCTCGCGCAGTCATGAAAAGAAACTTGTAGAAGTACATGTTTTCATCTTCTTTGGTGTAATCCTTCACTAATCATCAAAAAACCTACAACAAAATTCAAGAAGAATGAATAGTTTTCAATCATACTCATTACTTTATTAATATTCTGGAAGAAAAATAAACCAAAAGACAACTTTACCATGTCGATGGATCCTTCGCAGTAATCATAGTGCTTTCATGGTGGTGGCTATGCGCTATCAATTGATAGAGAAATCAGAAGCACTCATATTGTCTGCTCGGAAATCTTAGAAAGTTCTCTAGGTTGAGAAACTGGGCAATTTGGATGAGACAGAACGTGACTTTAAATAGCCTTAGGGGAAGAGACGTGGCAAAACCAAAAGGAGTGAAAATGTATATTGAGAATTTGAGGATAAGAAGTGATAGGAATTGTTTGCTAATTTAAATATCAAAGCCAATATCTTAAACTTAATGATTTTTTTTTTTATGTTTTAAATTTAAAAAATAAAGATTGAGTAAAAATTATTTTTAAAGCTACTACTATATAGAAAAATAGCTAGAGATAAAGAAGAGTGGGTAAGTGAGTTAAATTGAGATTATCATGTATTTAAAAATTTGAAAAATATGTTTAACAACCGAGACTTTTGAGACTCATTAAAAGAAATCCAAAATCCCAAAAAATAAAATAAAAATGACACGTGGCTCAAAATATGAAAATGTGGTCTGTAATATATATAGATAGATTTTTGTATTATTTGTTAAATGTGAAATTACTGTAATCAATGATATTCTTTAATATTTTTTCAATTCAAAAATTCTAGAAAATGCTTAAAAATTGAATTCGTTTCTGTAATATATATTGAATGGTATTTAGATATTTAGATAACTTATATTTCATGATTGGTAGAGAAAACTTAGGAGCGTAAAGATAATTGAGGATTAATTTTTTATTTGATTTTTATTAAGATAAGTTAATTTTTTATTAATTTAATTAACCTAAATATTCTCAACCAATAAAAATAAGTAACTTAATTAAAAAATGTGAAAATCTAACAAAAAAGGATGGAAGAAAGATATAGATACAAATATATGTATGTATAAGGCTTCTGTAATATATATATACTAGCAAATGACCCGTGCTATGCACGGAAACACTGAATTTCAAATTATTAATTTAATGATTGTACAATTGTATTTAGAACAAAAACTCGTTAACTTTAATTTTTCAGAAAACAAATAAGAAAATTGAAAATGATTAGGTAATATGACTTTTATTGAGTAACTCACAAATATAAAGGTGAACACCGAATGATTATTGGATAAAAAATATTGGATCAAATAATATATAATCAAAAGAATTAAACATAGCCCTATACTATTTCGATTAATGTTTCATCTAATGTTTTGGTCAAATAATCACTACACTACTACTATTAAATGTTAATTACTTAATCTTTTTAGAAAATATGAAGAGACTACGTATTGTGACTTCATTTTTCTTATTGAGCCATCTAATTCATGAAGTTTTTCAACATTGTGTGCTCCACATTTTGAGATAATGCATCTTGTTTTATGAGAGCGAGCAATTTTATGCTCAAGTTTTTTTGCCAAACTTGCATTGCTGTAAGATCCATTTTAGTAAATGTTTTTATTTCCTGAAATATAAAATTAGTCTAATAGTATATTAATAAATTATTTAAAGGGAATTTATTAATAGTAATGTTTATTGGATAAAAAATAGATCAAACATTGATGTAAATAATAATTAAACTTCAAAATTCATGAAAATAAAAAGGATGAAGAGATGAGTAAATATTAGAATAAAATATTCTCATAAATTCCCATAAGTTCACCTAAACTTCCCAACAAATTCCCCAAATAAGTTCTTCATAAACTTTATAATTTTTGGGCAAATTGGTCATTTTTGAATGACAATCTTTTAAGAAAAATCACTTTTGTAAACACTCTGTTGGGCATGGCTAAAAACTTAATTCTTAGAAACAAAATAACAAATCAAGTCTAAATTAGTTTTTTGCCTAAGACTTCTAGGACATAAGTAAATCAATACATATAACAGAAAAGGCTACCAAGAAATAGGATTGTTTGTACCCTACAATCAAATATCGAAACATTTAAAAGAAAATTCAAAATTAAAAATTAAAAGTGGCTAGCAATGATCAATAGATTTAGCTATCATAATTCAATGCAAAAAAGAAAAAAATTCGACTAATAATATAAAAGAAATTTTGAAACATAACGCCAGGGCCATAAGCAATATGATGATACATAGTTATCAGAAACTCAAATATTATTTAAGCTATATACTTTAACAAATACAATATTGCTTCAATCCGGAATTTAATCTTTCACTTTGACTTAAGATGAAAAATTAATAAAAGTATTTTACTTTTAATAAAGTTGTCTTCTTGCATTATTAGTTAAGGAAGGTAAGATCATTAGTAGTTTACTCGACAAAAACTCATCTTAAGTATTTCACTTTGACTTAAGATCATTAGTAGTTTACTCGACAAAAACTCATTCTATATACTTTATTCGACAAAAGCTCAAAAACAATATGGTCGGTAAGTACCTTATAGATTAATGTAAAAATTATTGCAATGTAAAAGTTCAAACGAAACAATTTTTCCTTAAGGAATTTATTACAATATTCCAACTATCTCATAATTTTCTTTAATCTGAAAAAGGAAAAAAAAAAAAAAGCATAAGATTGTAATATGAAAATCAAGTTATAACCATCTACTAAATTTTCTCACATCAAAAAATAAAAAATATACAGACACGAAAAGCCATTTAAATCCTAAGAATTGTTCCACGCTCTCACTCTCAGCTTCATCTTCGACCACTTTCGAACTCGTTCTACCACTACTCGACCTCTGTCGCCTTTATCACTGACGTCAATCATCTAGACCAACAATAAACAAAATTGTAGGAAAAATGTCTATAATAAAGCTATAGGAAAACAGGTCTATAGGATATTTAAGGTAGATTATTATATCAAACGAAGAATACTGAAATTTTACTTAAATCAGCATTCCAGTAAAAGAGTTAAATAAATTAGTTGTCAAGTACATGATAGAGTAGCTGGCATTGTGGTGTAGCATTTAACCTGAATGTTCTGGGTTCGAATCCTACCCCTCCCCAATTTTATTGAAGTAGTTCAATTTTTTTGCACCAATCAAAAGTTTTATAATTAATTAAATAACAAAATAATCTACAAAATGACACGTGGCACTATATATATACAAATCTGAAAAGGGCTTATGTAATATATATATATATACTAGCAAATGACCCGTGCTATGCACGGAGAGACAGGAAAACTACATTAAAGATACGGAAATGATAAATATTATTTTAAAGTAATGTATTCTTAATTGAAAGCGAATTATATAACTTTCAAGGTATTATTAATTTGGGTCTTTCATATATACATTGCAAACTTTGGCATAAATGTTTTTGAGATATAGTTGAAACACTCATACTCTGACGAAGCCAATATTAACGAATGTTATAAGAAAAGCAAATGTTACAAAATGTGTGAAATTTCAAGAAGACTATTGCCGAGAATATGCAAATTCTCATTCTTCTTCAATATGTGATTGTAGTAAGGAACATATCTTTTACGAAATATATGAAGATTCAAATACACATTCTGATGATCAAGATAAATCTCCTTAGTATACTCCTAATCTTTTACGTTCACACTCTCTGGATATATTAAAACAACCCAGTTTCAATGTTGTTTCTCCGTAGTATATCTCCTATGCCCCTTATAATGTAATGGATATAATCTGTATACAAAAATTGAACAACACTTCATGAATTAAACAAAAGTTCCAATTAACAGTTTTCAAAATCCTTGTTCAAATTAATCAAATTCTTCATCTCCAAAACAAAATATTAAATAATTAAAAAACATATATCTTTTCATATAGAAATAAGAGCAATCTTACCTTAAAAACAAACATAGAAATAATCAAAAAAGGCATGCCCTTTTGGATAAATATTGGTCGCAGAAGCTAGAAGTTGCACATCTTTGTGTTATATCTCAATACATATTTGAATATCAAAAACTAAAAATTATTAATAACTTGAAGATGTGGAGTATTACTTGCCTGAAAATGTGCTTTCGGGAAGAGACTCCCTACATCACTAAATGTCAGATATGATTATAGAGAAACCTGAAATTCCAGAAATGAGAGCTCATGAATAAGAAGTTTATGTATAAATTGAATAGGAAGATAGCGGCCGACTGAATGAACCACTTTGTAGTGACCATTTAATCAAGAACTTATGATGACCGGTTTTTAAAAGAAGAAAGATAATTGGAGCAACCACACACTTATCAAATATTAAGCAATATAGAAAGCTCCAAGCAAATATTGTACTTAGAGACTAAAGAATGAATAATTTTGGGCAAAAGTTCCTATTCTAATAAAATTTTAATTGTCAAAAAACAAACAAAATGAATGGAGTAAAAACGGAAAAAACAGTTCCCCAAAAAGTATGCTTCACCCCAAAATTCAAAGGTATATGTGCTAGAACTTCAATAAACACCAATAACCATTTCAAAGGGATAAAAAGAAATATTTAAAAATAAAAATCAGCCTCACCCAATCGCTAGTTGATCTCCTTTAGAGTGTACGAATCTCCAAGTAGAAATTGCATTCAATTACCACACAATAATTTTTTACCAAAAATTTTCGTCAGTTAAAACAACAAAAAATGGATTAACCAAAGCTGAAAGTACAACAATCCTAAGAATTGAAAAAAATATTTCAGAATAACAAAAACACGCAAAGAAAAAGTTACACCAATGCATCTTATATCTCTTGGTTTCTTCTCTTACATTTGACACAAAAGCAACAAAAGGAAAAAAGAATTAAACTAAATTAACTTATAAACATAATTTTGACCATGTTTATGAGTGAATTGGTCGCTTAGGAACATTATGCGTAGAACCCGTGGAGGAAATTTTTATGTATAAAAAAATAAAAAGAGAAAAGAAGTCCAATTTCTAAGTCTTAAAAAATGAAATACTCAATTTTAAATAGAGATATATAAAGAAAATATCCAAATATTCACTGGTTATCATGTTTGTGAGTGAACCGGTCGCTCCTTCCATTCAATTATGCACCAGAAAAAATTTCAAATTCCAAAAAAATCAAGGTTATTAATACAGAAACAAAATAGATGGGTCAAGTTTTGTAGAAGAGGAATACATTGTTTTCTGCTTTAGAGGTGATGGAGCTATTCATATGATTAAAGAAAGAAGGCCCGTCGAGGGATCCGATAATCAAGTTGATCATGGAAGCAGAAACCGAGAGTCTGTAAATTCAAAAGTCTCCAATCAAGAGAAGAAGATAACTTCTTCAGCAAATGAAGGAGAAACTACACTTTTGGATGAACTTGGAAGTCTACACTTTTATGTATTGTCCATATAAAAGAATTTCTTAATTGACTCGTAAAGATGCTTAGTGCAGTTGGTACAACACTTTTGACTCAGAATGATAGATTTCGGAACACTTTCGTGCCTTGATAATAGAAAAATCTATCTCCGCTCTACTGGAGAACAGAAAAACAGGCTAAAGCTAAAATTTCCACATAAACCCAAGCTACCCATTAATCGAACAACACAAGAAACAAAACCCACAAATATAAATCTCCTTCCATTCAATTATGCACCAGGAAATTTTTTCAAATTCCAAAACTATTAATCCATAAACAAAATCAGGGGGATTAAATAAGGAAAAATCATCAAACATACATTACTATAACATTTAAGATATTATTACTATAGACAAAGAATACATTGAGCAATTATAGGAGATGTGTGTTAATATTCACCTTGGTTGTGATCTCAGATGGCGCCATAGCTCTTCATCATGCTCTTTCAGAAGTTGTGATAACCTTGAAATTGTTCAGCGTATTCCCGCAACACTATTGTCGAGTTGCTTACATAAATTATCCCGAAATACGCTTATCAATTCCAAAAAACATAAGAAAGTGCCTACTTCTGGAGAAGCCTGGAGAAGTTCCAAAAAAATCACGGGTAAAAAAGGTTCATGGAGAAACGTGGGGGTTAGTGGGGTGGGTAGAATATGCAGGAGGTTTTTTTTTCGTTTTTGCTTAATTTAAATGTGCAGGAGATGGTTTAAAGAGAAAAAATCACGTGTAAAAAGGTCTCACGGAGAAACGTGGGGGTTAGTGGGGCGGGTAGAATATGCAGCAGGTTTGCTTAATTAAAATAAAATAAAATGAAGAATAACTAAGAATCCGCCACGTGGCAAAATGTAAAGTAAAAAATGAAAAGCGCTTTTGTAATATATATATATATATATATATATCATCTTCACTCAAGAAACTAAAAACAAGATCATCATGACGATTTAGTGCCAATTGAAAGTAATAATGCTTAATTTTTAAATACGAGGTATTGTGCATTTTATTACATAGAGTAAGAAGTAAGAACATCAAGGAATATATTCCCTATAAATGGCATTTTTATGAGGTCTTGTTTACTTATGCTTTATCTTTGTTGGGTGTGTCCTTTTTGCCCTGTAATTTTGCGACTATTAATGGATTGTTGAAGTATTGTTAGATCTCCCTCTAGAGGCTAGAGGTTTGTGCAACTTGGATAGACAAGGTGTAGCATATATTAGAGTGAATAAATAGGCTTTGCAAATCCGTTTTCTTCTTTTCTGTTGAATGTAGAAATCAGAGAATAGAAGAGAGGATGGAGGGAAATTTCTGGGATTTTTCATTAAATGAAAAAGTTGTAATTACAAGCTATTTATACACAAAGTAATAATTAGGTACTCTAACTATCTTAACTAACTGGCAGTTAGTTCACTAAATACAAGGGAATAATATCCTAACTACTATCCAATTGAGTAACCCGGATCCGCACATTTCTCTTTTGACCCGGACTAAAATTTTATTCCAGCTTAGGGTTCAAACCTTCCTGTAACTGCTTTGTCTTCTTTTCTTCTTCTTTAATATCACAAGCTTCAGCAACAACTCCAGTAGCCTTGTATCCTTCATTTCTTCTGTTTTGTTCATCATTCAACAGCCTCCCATGAGCTGAAACTTGGTATATATTTATCATTCCCAAACTTCTTACCAGAAAAGAAAATCTATCAATGCTCAAGGGTTTTGTAAATAAGTCTGCAAGTTGGTTGTATGATGATATAGGCATAGGCTTTAGAATCCCTTCTTTGTATTTTTGTCTCACCACATGACAGTCTATCTATGTTCTTTGTTCTCTCATGGAACACTGGATTCTCAGCAATGTATATAGCACTAGTGCTATCACAAAAAAGTGCAACAGTCTTGTCTTAATGAATTCCTAAATCTCCAAGAAGATAAACTAGCCATTGTATTTCACAAGTGGCCATGGCCATGGCCCTATACTCAGCTTCAGCTGATGATCTTGAAACAGTTTGCTGTTTCTTGGATTTCCAAGAAATCAGAGATTTTTCCAAGAAGATGCAATAACTAGTAACTGATCTTCTAGTTTCTGGGCATCCTGCCCAGTCACTGTCTGTATATCCTTTAATTCTAAAGTGCTTTTAGTTGGAAACAATAAGCATTGCCCTGGTGTTACCTTCAAGTACCTCAACACCCTGTGTGCTGCTTTGTAATGAAGATTAGATGGAGAATCTAGAAATTGACTCAACTGCTGAACTGTGTAGCTTATATCAGGTCTAGTAACACATAAGTACAACAACTTGCCTATTAAACTTCTATAACCAGTGATATCTTCAAAAGCCTAAGAATCTCCATGCTCATATCTAGCTTTAGAATCTATAGGAGTGTTAACTGGTTTGCTAGACAAAAAACCATCTTCTTTAAGCAAGTCAAGAACATACTTTCTTTGTGACAAATTTATCCCTTCCTTACTTCTGGCAACTTCAATGCCTAAGAAGTATTTCAACACTCCATGATCTTTAATCTGAAATTCAGCATGCAAAAAATTCTTGACTGCACTTATCTCATCCATGTCATTGCTTGTTAATATGACATCATCAACATAAACTAACAAGGAAATAAACTTCCCAGGAGTGACTTTGATAAACAATCTATAATCATGCCAAGATTGAAAAAAACCTACGCTGATTAAAGCTTTAGTAAGCCTATCATTCCACTCTCTATTGGCTTGTTTCAAGCCATAAAGAGATTTCAGTAACTTGCAAACCTTTCCTTCAGTTGAATATCCTGGTGGAGGCTTCATATATATTTCCTCATGCAAATATCCATGGAGGAACGACGCATTGTTAATATCAAGTTGATGAACAAACAACCTTTTGCAGCAGCCAAAGCAAGAAGAGTTCTAACAGTTGTCATTTTGGCAACAGGTGAAAAAGAATCCAATTAAGTAGTCAATGCCAAGTAACTGTGTATAACCCTTAGCAACAAGTCTAGCGTTATATCTCTCAATTTCTCCAGTAGGCAAGAACTTAATCTTGTACACCCATTTACAGTCAACAGCAGTTTTGCCTGAAGGAAGAGTAGTCAATTCCCATGTTTTATTTGCCTCTAAGGCTAGTATTTCAGTTTGCATAACATCCTTCCACTCTGTATGTTGGACTGCTTCATTGTAAAAATTAGGTTCCCTTGTGGTATTAAGCAAGTACACAAAAGACTTATGATTATGGTGCAACTTTTCATATGAAAGAACAAGATTTAAACTATGAGGATATGAATGAGAAGAACGAGAAACAACAGGCAAAGTAGGACAATCATAATTCTGCAAGTATATAGGTACTTTAGAAGGTTTGCTAGATTTTCTAAGGACAGGTTGAGAATGAGATGTAGAATGAGATGGTAAATCAGAGGTAGGTGTAGATATTCAATTGATCAGAAGAAATATTAGAATGAGACAAAGAAATATTAGGATCATAATGTGAGTCAGTACAAGGAATGCCATGATCATGAATGTAGGAACTAGGAGAATGTACTGAAGTACCTAGATGATCATTTGAAAAGTCAGTAGAAGAATAAGGAAAAATATTCTCAATAAAAAGAACATTTCTAGAAATGAACAAGTCATGTGTATCAAAATCTAGAAGAATATGCCCTTTTGAAGTTTGAGATTGACCTAAATAGACCGACTTCTTGCCCATTGGATCAAATTTTCCTCTTCCATGATCAAGAGTACATGCATAGCTGAGGCAACCAAAAACTTTAAGATTTTGATAAGAGGGAACATAATTATGAAGTTTTTCATAAGGACAAATATTGTCAATAATAGGTGAAGGTGTCAAGTTTATGAGATAAGTGGCATGTTGAATACAATAACCCCAATAGGCAATATGTATATTAGACTGGAATTTTAAGGCTCTAGCAACATTCATGATGTGCTAATACTTTCTTTCAACAATGCCATTTTGTTGAGGGGTGGCAACACAAGAAGTTTGACGTATGGCACCTTTTTTAGAATAAAAGTCATTCATGATGAATTCAGGTCCATTTCAGACCTAACAATCTTAATAGAAGCATTGAATTGAGTATGAAAAAAAAAAAAAGCAAAGAATGACTTAATAGTGGTTTGTGCCTCTGATTTAGATTTGAGCAAAAATATCCAAGTAAATCTGCTATAGTCATCTACAATAGTGAAGAAATACTTTTGGCCATACACAGTCTCTTTCTTATATGGTCCCCATATATCCACATGGATTAGATCAAAAGAAGCTTTAACAAGAGTATTACCTAGAGGAAAACTAAGCTTATGCAGCTTTGCAAAAGGACAGACACTACAATGGCAAGCAACTTTACAAGGAATAGAAGCAGAAATGCTACTTATTTGCTTTAACCTAGGAAAAGAAACATGACCAAGTCTATAATGTCATATATGAGAATCAATCTCTTTATTTTGAATAGTAATGGCAGAAGTACAATGAACAGAAGCAGAAACTAAGGAATTAGAATCAGAAGATGGAATGTAAATGGAATGTTGTTGACAAGAGAACTTGTGTTGAGCAAGTAACTTCAGCTAATCCAATCTTCTTCAAAGACTGCAGGTCCTGAATGACACATTTAGTAGCATCAGATACAACATTGCAAGAATTTTGACTAGTAAGTTGAGAAATAGAAATGATGTTAAAGATGGAAAGTTGGTACACAAAGAACATTGTGAAGAACAATCAAAGAAGACAATCTCACAGTTCCTTTGTGGGTGACAGGAATAGACATCTTATTAGGCCATCTGATGCAAATACTATTGGTAGGAATGGCATAGGTAAAGAAATTTGGAGAGAAAATCGTATGATCAGTTGCACCAGTATCTAAAATCCAAGGTATACAAGAAATACCTGAAGGAGCATTAAAATTTCAAAAATTAGCAGCCAAAGAAGATGTGATCTGATGCATCATGTGTGGACTATTAGCAGAATCATTATAACCATGATCAAGATGATGAGAAGAACTAGTTTGCATTCCTTTGAATAGGTGCATCAATTGCTGCTGTTGTTCTAAAGAAAAACCAGTTAGATAATCATGTTTATTGACAGAAGATGTAACATGAACTTGATCAGTAGAAAGATGATTAATAGTCCTAAAACCTCCTTCATTTCCTTTATCCCTTCCATTCTGATAGACATTGCTCTTAAAAGGCATAGTCATTAACTGCTGCGCACCAGAAAAATTAGAACCTGCATAATTGTGAGTACTGCTAAAGTTTTGTGCACTATAATTGCTGCCAGGACTTCCACTGCCTTTGTAAAATTTGTGTCCAGGGGGATAGCCATGCTTTTTATAGCACATATCCACACTATGACCATTTCCTCCACAATGACTACAAACAAAGTTATTCTTCCTTTGATTATTAAAATTACCTCTTCTGAATCCAGTATTAAGAGCATGTACATATCCAGTATTATCATGTTGCATTATTCCAGAGAAATTCTGTGTGATCTTGTCACTTCTTGCATCAGTATTGTAGCTTGGACCAATACTATGCATAATCTGTGTTTCTTTTCCTTGAGTGTTATGAGAGATTTGATTCTCTTGTTGTGTTGTAAAATTCAAAACATCATCAATCATAGGTATCATTTTCTTCATTAAGACTTTGGACTTCAGAGAGTTAAATTCCTCATTCAATCCTCTCAGAAATCTTATCACATAGTCAGACTCATAATAATCTTGCACAGTTGTCATAGCACCACATGTACATTCAGGTAATGGTCTTAAAATCATAAAGTCATCCCACAGAATTTTCAAATGAGTATAATACTCATCAACTGTCATGCTTCCTTGTTTCAAATTATTAAACTCCTCTAAAAAATCTGATAGCCTATATGCATTGGATTTTGCATAACTTTCAATCATCATTTGTACCGAGTTTCTAACCTTCGCTACACAAACTTTAAAATATTTGTCTTTTTTTGGTCTTGGGTTACTCTCGATACTTTCTTCTTCACTTTCGCTTTGGTCATTTTTTTTCTGCCTTCTGGATCTTGCATCTCTTCTGCAGCTTCCTTTCGTTCCTTCCGAGTTTTTGTTGTTTTTTGTTTGCCCTATTTTTTCAGACTTTCCGTTGGATCATCGTACACTCCCTCCTCAACATTTGAATAGCCTGCCTCCTTGATGCTCTCCATTTTTACTGAGACTGTTTGATTGTCCCAGTATTTTGTTGTTGTAGTCAGGTAACTTGTGTGTTGGCCCGAGACGTAGTCAAGATAGTGAACCTGTGTTAAAGAAACATTTATTATCAGATAATAGCTATTATATTCAATGAATATACCTATTGTTAACAATGTCAATAGGTATGTTTTTTTTTTTTTGCTAAGTATCAATAGGTATGTTTGCATGGTTTAAAAAAGCATACATTGACATTATTCCAATACCTATTAAGGTAAACCAGTACACCTATGTCGGCCTTAATAAATTCTAGTCAGTACATATACTATAAGATAAACACTTCACATGCTTTTATATTTTGTTGCAATTAAAATAATACTCATACCTTACAACTATTAACCATTTTGTTTATAACTATTAACACATCAACTAATTCTTAAAAAAAATCACACATAATCCAGCACAAACATGTTATAAACATAGTAAACTATATGCATTACATATTAGAAATATACAACATACTTATTAATCAGCATTTACACACTTATTACGGATCCTTACCATTAGGAAATGCATATTTCCTACAGTTTTGACATTTTTCTGGTCCGAAGCAATTTTTTTTCTTATTACTAACCAAGCTCTCAGTTAATTCACTTAAAAAATAGTCCAATTCAGTTTTTGAGCATCCGTCAGTGGCTCTAGCATTTTTACTATACGAAAGTTCATGCTATCCCCTGTTGTCGACAGGATTGCGTTGTATATTACGAATAAAATGTATAGGACACACCATTTATCCTCGTCATAAATTTCGTCATGCTCTAACAATTCCTTCATGACATAGTCCTTCATGTGTGCTTTGTTTGTTACTGCTACACGGTATGAATGGCGACAGTAATTTTTGGCCCATTTTTGCATCGGGCAGTGTTTGCATGTTCACTTTTCGGCCTTCATTCTTTACTACGTATATTCTTTCGATGTCATCCGTTGTTATTGAGATTTTACGGCCATTAGACAACAGTATTGCCTTATCTTCATCACTGTAATTCTCAAGAAAAAAATGACAGGCTTCTAATATTAGATAATTTGATTTCTGTGAATCCAAAAAAACATGTCAATCTTAATCTCTGTAATTTGCTACTGTACAGATTTTTGTTTTGTGACATTCTTTGATTGAATTCCACTACTTGTTTGAAACCTGTAGAAACTTGAATGATTTGCTTCCGTTCATCCATGGTAGTGTTCAATTCAGTCGACATAGCTATAACTTGATGTTGATTTTGGTGATTAATCTTCCAAGAAATTCTTCAAATCAACAAGATTGTTGTAGTTATTAGTGAAATAAATATTCATCAACGGCTGAATTGGTGTTCTGCCCATTTTCAATCCACAGGTGCTGAAATTATAGGTGTTCAGCACCCTAGTTGCCCGGGGGGTTAGTCACAGATATTTGATTGTATCTTTAATCTTCTTCATTCCTTCCCATGTCAATAACTAGAATGAAAAAGGGGGGAATATCAACGCATCCGGGAAAAAAACAATTAATCTCTATCAATGGACCTGCATGGCATATGCATGGGTATACAAGTTGAGAAATAGAGAATTTTTAGCCGGGTTTCAGGCAGCATCAGAGTTGATAAAGGCGAATGTGGAGCCAGTCCTGGAGCAATATAGACCTGGCTTATTGGCTTCATTGACCTGCTCCAAGTATACACTTGGAACTGTTGCTCCTCAATTTACATGTTATTACTAAACTAAGGTTTAATTTGATGAGGACAAATTAGTTATTTTTATCCTTCTAGAGTTCGTTATAAAATGACTTTTAGGAAAACAAAAGACGTTGGAGGTCTTCCAATTGCTATGAAAATGAACCCAAAAAAATACACTAGCCACACGAGGCTGCATGGATCCTCTGCTAGCTGCTTAAGAAAATACATTATCTATGTAGAACAGACAACTTCTTTGACGAAGTGACTGACATTTAGGAGGTCAAATGGTCCCATCAGGGATGAAGACAAGGGGCGGGGAGGCAGTCGCCCTCAAGATTTCTAAAAATACTATTACAAATAGTAAATTTTATATATAGTTCGCAATATTTTATTAAATTCACCCCAACATTTTTTTTTTTTGCAGTTTTTATATGTAATTCGGCATATTATAATACTATTATAATACTAGTTATAATACTATTAGCAGACCTAGTTAGTATTATAACTAGGTCTGCTAATAAGCCGAGAAAAGTTGCTGCTGGACATTTTTTTTGCAGTTTTTATATATAATTCGGCATATTGTTGCAGTTTTTGCCCCCAATGCCAAATTCCTGACTTCGTCCTGGGTCGTATAACAAAGTGCGTATTGTTATTCATAAAAACGAGTATGTATGGTATATTAAAAAAAAAGTATGTATGGTATATTTTACTCCATTTAGATGATAAATGCATAGATGACTCATATACAAATTTTTAGTGACCCCACTAATAAAATAAAAAATCTCTAAAACCTTTACCAATATTGTGTGCCCCAGTATTATGTAATCTTAGATCCGTCACTGATTAAGCCTACGAAATAGCCATGCTTGCAAATGGGATCGAACTAAAGTCAGACAGTCGGTCGATCTATTTGCATGACCCAGAACATACAAACATACTCGGACGGCCGAGATCAAACACGTGGAAGCCACCGCACCGTACAGAACTCAATGAACAATCCACAAAATGTGGTGGCAAAACCATAATAAAAGTTAGAGTTGTTGCACCTCGGACCGTACAAGGTATTGAAATATCTTTGGGCATTACCCTCCATAAATAGGATAGTTCTTATATGGACCAGGTTCATTGGACCATGTGGTTCAGAATTGGCCACATCATTACAGAATGGGAGAGAGACAATTTTGTTATGATGTGGCTAATTCTGAACCATAAGGTCTATGGGGACCTGGTCCATATCAGAAAAATCCCTATAAATATTGATCATTCCACTTCATTTATTACATGTTTTACTAACTCTCAATTGTTGTGTGCTAAATTCTTTCTCTCGATTGAAACTAAACTAACTTAAATATCGAAGCGAGATTCATATCTTCCCTCACCCTCTCTGACTTTTCTCATCTTAGCAAGTATTCATCTTTCAACTCGAAATCAATCTCAGATTCTAGTCCGTGCTCTTCCCCATCTACACAGCTAGACAAGATCCACTGACTCTACCCCGAGCTACTCTCTTAAGTTAGGTATCAATGAGAACTTCACTACCCTTAGTCTTGGTACGCGTCATTTGGCGCCCATTTCTTTCACTTATAAATGATAATTACGTTATGACCCATGCCAGTCTAACTGGCTATGGCATGGAATGAAAATGACTTCTCTTACCTGATCTTTACTGGACATATAAGCTACAAATTCTTCCTTTCAATACCCATTTATACCGACGTAACAATTATAAGTGAGTAACGTGATACTTATTTACATGCCTATTTGATAGTAGATTACTATCGAATATTTGAGGTCACGATCCTTATGAGTCCTTTTTACACATAGGTGCTAATGAAAGATAGATCAACTTCTTTCATAGGTGCTAATGAGGTATTGGTGTAGTAGTAAGTAGTTTGCGATTGATGCCTCGTAACGTAAAGATCTCTCAATTTGTTATAATAGATCGATTTTCTTTCCCCAATTAAAAAAAAAAAAAAAAGCACTTTAAGAAAAAAATTATCTGGCAAATCAATTCCAAAAAAGAGAAAGTTCTCATAGTGTAAAAATCAAATGAATAAATAACATTTGAAGCTATGTTGGCTTTGTAAGGTACACTTGTACAAGTGACAAGATACAACAATTGATTACACTTGAACCCTTTTACTTTCTCATAAAAGCCAATCACCAAAGAAGAAAATTAGATCATATAAAAATTTCAATTTCTTCACTACTCCAAGCAAATTATTGTCCATCATCACATTATATTTGGATGATAATTTGAGATTCCAGACAATTGAGACGAAAATATTATGGAATCTGATGGCTTTTAGTTCAGATTCCACATACAAAATGTCTCGAGGAATGATAATGTTCATGAACTTTCTCTTAGCAAAAGCCAGACACCATCTGTTACGAGTTCCATTCGGCCTGTATGCCACGCTTAATAGTCTCCCACTTGTTTCCTCGCGTATTTGCTTCAAATAATTCTTGAACAACTCCGTACCAAGGAAGTATCAACAAAAGATCGACAAGAAAATAGATCAATATGTTTACAAGCTGCCTGTGGACAATCTAGAACCAAACTCTGAACAAGTTTGAATATTAGCATAGTTTACGATTATACTAAATTCAACCTGTCATTACCATGTAATAGTTTGAAAGTAATAAGGCCTAAAGGATTTAATAACTTTCTACTTTGCTGAAACCTCACGACAAAGGCATAAGAGTTCCAGAAGGAAAAGGGAAAGAAAATAATTTACACAAAAAATCGGGAAATTTGAGGCTAGTCATTCAAAAATCCAGGCAGCTTTGAGTTGTTGCCATGATTTTCAAGCCTTTAGTTAGCCATGTTGAACAAACTTTTCCATTTGAAGAAGCAGGAATCAAGTATTCAAAGAAATTAACTTTTTTTTTTCTTTCTAAAAACGGTTTTATGTACTGTCAACACGAGACACTAACACCTTTAACGTTTATCATGCAATGGACTATACAGAGAAATAATGGCCTGATTTTACGTTCTCAAGTTCAAGACTTCAAGTCATGGCAACAAATTGATGAATGATTCATGGTAACTGGAAAAGCTATATGGACTCCTATAGTCAGGTAACAACAGTCCCCTCCACAGAACTTGTCTTTATTTTTCTACTTTGATAAGTAAATAAATGATTGTATGCTGGTTACTTGTTAATAGTCTAATATCCAAGCATTGCTTCTACAAAGGGTCTGATAAAACACAAGAGTCGAGCACTACAAAACATTTACCAAATTCTCACTCTCTCCCTTCTTCCCTCTTTCCTTTCAGCCCCAGAAGAAAAGAAAAGGAAGCAGGATGCGAAAGATAATGTTGATTTAGCTTGTCCTAGAGTGCTATTTTAGCATGTACGACCATGAATAAACACAAAGAATAATATGTACTAAAAAGTGCTGGAACGGGGGATCCATACCATACCAGTACCATAGTTGCATGCACAACATAATCATCAAGCCATAAACTAGAAAAACGAAAATATTCAGACAGGAAGCTAATAATCAGGCAGAAAATATTCACAGTACGCCCATCGACATAATCCAGCAGTGTCTAAACTCTGCATATTATGTACAATATCAGACTTAAATCTTATTTAAACAAGCTACACTTACCAGATTTGATGTGCTTTAGACCGGCGAGTATGAGAATCGCTATTTGAAAACCTTCACCTCCTTCTTCCTGAGACTCTGGAGGTGTAAATAACCCTGGAAACGGAAAACCTGGCCCAGGTTAATTATTGCCTTTGTTCCTTCAGCTGAAGTTCTGCAGCCCTCTAGCCTCTTTAACGCAACATTTATATAGAATGTTAAGTAAATGAGGAGTTTATCAGCTGTGCTTTTGAGTTCAAAGTTTCTGAAGAAGACGTTAGCTCTAAAAAATGTGATTGCTTCATCAACAATGTCTGTTCTGTCTGCACACAAAAAATCATTCGCATTACTGGAAAAGTTTATACATATCTAGAAAAAGTAAATATAAAGAATAATTTGGTAACTAAAACAGAAAAAAAGAAACTCTAGGCCTTGATCAGAAACTGGAGCAGGTCCTTTTATATGGCTTTTGAGAGCAAAAAGAGGGCATCCACAAGCTTTAGTAATTCCTTCCTCGTCAACAAAACTTGAATGGTAAACCTGAAACCATATACATGAGCCAAAGCCCAATGCAAAAGATATTCGAGATTTCGACATATGTCTTTTCAATAACACTAGAAACTCTGGTCGTCTTATAACTCTCAAAGGAAGAGGAAAAAACAAAAAACAAAAACATACAAGATTATGATACTGAAGACTCATTTCACAGAGGCTGTTTCTTCCTCTCCGTAACTCATCAGGGAATCATGGAAAAATTCAGAGCAAGGCAGGAAAGCATTGCATTATCAAGAATCCAGACTAATAAAGGAGATCCCGAATCATACAACATATTATCAAGAATTCAGTCGTGAGAGCAATCACTTTCTACATTCATCATGCAGCATATTATCAAGAATTCAATCGTGTTCTAAGAGCAATTATTTTCTGCATTTATTATCAAATGTTAGATCTGTCTCCTATCCATCCCCGCTTCTACCCCAATTATTGGGAACTTAATGAGTTGCTGAATAAATGAGTTATGTTATTATTGTTGTGAATATACTATGAAAATTCTAAATAGGCCTTGCTTTATTCTTCACTAAGAAGATTTTCTTATCCCTCCCCAACCCTCAAGTAGTAAATCAAACTTTCTTCAAACAAAGTATCTTCAATGCAAAAAATCAAACTTTCTTCAAAATTCTTCAGTACAATTCAAATACTAACTTTTTATAACAGGAAAAAAAAAAAACTCAAAGCCAGTAGCAAAATTTTAAGTTTAAACAAATACAAATATATTCTTTTACCAAGTATTCAAGTACATTACACTAAATCAAATGCCAATAAAACATAGTAGCATCCCCAGAATTGATCTATCATCTAATTTAAACCATAAAGAGAAGTATCCATATCTAATCTCATCATCTGAAGCTCTAAACTATCCAAGATCACAACTTTATGATACCATCTTACTTCAAATGTTCATTAATTGTTTATCTAGGAGTTTATAAAAAAATATCAAGAAAAAGAGGAGCTCATGAACGGTCTCACCATCTTAAATCATACACCGCCTCAAATGTCTTCCCAATTCAAGCAATCAATTAAATCAAATAAGACAAACCCGCGACAAAATCTATAAGAATAATGAAGAAAATAAGGATCGGACAAGAAATGGGGTTTTTTTTTCCTGTTAATATCGGATCATTATTCACTTGTTCATCAATGTTATTTTTTTCTGATTTGACGAAGGTAGAATTTCGGTTGGTGGATTAGAAGTTACTATTCTGTTACGACGTCGTATTTTTCCGCAACGAAATTTTGAGTTTGGACTGTGGATAAGTTGGGCTAAACATTGGGGTTTCAAACGTAAGTGTATGGTGAGTAAGTGGTCCATTAGTGTAGAATAATAGCTCTAGGTCTAGGCCCAATTGTTAATAGAATTATTTGATAGGAATTGAATAAAACTCAAATTAACACTATTCACCCCTGCTGGTATAAGGGATTCATCCAATTTTTGAATTTTATCCAATTCCTATCAAATAATTCTAGTAACCTAACAAGTTCCACTAACTAATTATTACATTGGTCGTCGTCAATGTCATGAACTATATACTTTATAGCCGTTATTGGCGAAGTTAATTACAATTTTTCAATTTTTGTATTTTGTTTTTAAAAATCTTCTTGAAAGATGAATAATTGGTTAATTAGAAATTAGGGAAGCAACTTCAACTTACTCTTTTGATCAAATCTACTATTTATTTGAAATTGGATTTTTTTTTTTTTTTTTGCTGAATATTTATTTGAAATTAGATGCATTGTATTGTACTTTCTCTGTTTTATATTAGACATCCTGGTTGTGTTTTATACGGATATTAAGATTTTAAAATTTTTTCATAATCTTTTTTTTTATGCCTAAAATGGCATTGATTAAAGATTGTTCAACTATAAGACAATGGATTGATGTTTTAAATGGTTAATTGTTTACTATTGATCCTTGAAAAAATAAAAACATTACATAAATTTTTTATTTTTTTTTACTAAGTAACATTACATAATTAGTTGGAGATAAGGGTATAGTGGAAATAATAATAATAAATGTATATTTTAATATAAAAATAAGACAAATATTTTAAAAGGGAGACATAGTCAGAACGGAGGGAGTATTCTTTTTGGTGATTTAAGCACAGTTAGAAGGGCTTGTACTCTTGAGGCGGAGACCAAATATAAGTTGGTGTTCGACTCTTCGTCTTAATGGCCTTTTCTTTTTCTTTTTTTCTTTTTTTTTTGGTGGGGGGGGGGAGGGGGGTATTAGTAGGCTGGGCGCTCTTGGCCGGTATCAAACCTGCGACCTCTCAGTCCTAGGTAGAGAAGTTCCCCACTGGGCTACTCCTCTTCGATTATGATAAAACCCCAAAATTCTGTCTTTTTTTTCAAGGTTTTGAAATCCGAACCGAATATCGATCCGAAAAAGTTATTGAATTACAGGTTATTGGTTGGAATGATGAACAAACCATCATCGATCCGGTGGCATCATAAATATTATAAATAATATATAATTATTATTTAAAATGAAATAAATGTGAAATTTTCCAATCGATGTGGGATGCACAAATTTAAAGGTTAAAACATCAGCTTAATATAAACTTGAAAATTAATAAAATACTATGTAAATTCAGTCAAAACTCACAGGTTCTTATAAAAATACTCTAAATAACCAAAACAAGATTAAATAATAAATATCCAACAAGACAATAACAATTCCAACTAGAATAGCCAATTTTTTTCTTTTCTTTTTAAAAAAAAAAATTACAACATATTAGACCCGGTCGGTTCTACTAAATCCGTTCCGATTTTTGAATTAGACGGTCCGACCGCCAAATTTTACCAGGCTGAACAAAGGAAATATCTTTTTTTATCCCTATTGGTTTTTAGGGCCAAACCGGACCGCAAAACATGCTGATCGGCGGTCCAACCGGTCGGCCCGGTCCGAATTTCAAAACCTTGTTTTTTTCCTCAGCTTTTTCTCTTTTCTCATCACCAAATCGATCAATCAAACTTAAAATTTTGATCAAATTCCTTACCTGCTTTACTTTTCTTCAAATCTTGAAAATTCTTGAGCAGGTAAATCTTGATGAGTGGTGAAGATTTTTTCTTTAACCCGGTAAAAAGTAAAAGCTTTTCACATTTTTAGCATCTAATTATTTATCTTCTTTATTGAATTAAGTCATTTATACTTCTATTTAGATATGGTTGCTTTTCTTATTTTTTTTCTATTTGTCAGTCCCTAATAATTCCTCTTTATGAGTTGGTTTCTTGTCCTTTTGCTAGACAGGTTTTAAAAACCTCAATAAAAATCTGCAAATCAGAAAAGTGAAATTTCTTGTCAAAAAGCAATACTTGTTTTACCAAGAAATTGCATTAAAAGTTACAAGAACAAAAAATTCCTTTAATGGGTTTCTATTATCTTTTCAGAAATCACCTTATAATAAGAAAACCCCACATAATAAGAAAAGACAAATCTTCGTCTCCACCAACAAAAGAAAAGTGTCAAGAAAAAATGAAACTTGTTGAGTACTCAAAAAATACTGACAAAGAAAAAAGCATTCAAAATAACCAAATAAGGAAAATTAATTTTCTGAAGTTTTACCTTAAAGTAGACACTAGTTTTGTCAGTTTCTCTTGTGCCTGCAAAAAAATAATCAGCATTCATCTTTCTTTCTTTTGCATTGAACTTTATAATAAAAGGACAAGACAGTGTCGTTAAGGTTCCTTGTCCAACCAACACGAGAAAGCTGAAGAGCTGTTAACGAAGCCGTGAAGGAAAAATGTGATGCAGGGGAAAAAATGTGATGCAGGGGAGAAAAATTATCAGAAGGCACAGCTCAGCCACAAATTCAGGTTTGAAGATGATCCGGCTCCACCAGATTTACCTGAAAAGGAGAAAGAAGTAAAAGATCTGTTTGCAGGTAAACCCTTATCTGATATAAGTTGAACTTGCTGACAGTGGTGGATCCAAGGGGTGGTCCAAGTGTGCCCAGGACTACCCCAAGATCAAAGAAACAAGTTTGATTTCCACCCTAAATTGTTGAGGGACCACCCTAAATTTCAATCCTAAATTGTCTAATATGCAACGAAATTTGTAGTTTCCCCCTAAATTGTTGAGGGACCACCCTAAATTTCAATCCTGGATCCGCCCCTGTTTGCAGATAAAAAACAATAACAGGAAGTTTCTCCTCAAGCGGTTCAAGAAGAGAGCGATGATAAAGAAATTGAAGGGTAGAACATCAGTATCACATGAGGAAGGATTGTTCCTTCAGTCTATCTTTTTTTATAGTTGTTATTATTATTATTATTATTATTATTATTATTATTATTATTATTATTATTAGTCTTATTTATTATTAAGGTAGCAGAACAACAGATAAGAAAATACAATACTATAGTCGATAACCACAATCTTTATTTGTTAATCTTCTGGTCTAGTTTATAAATTTGTTTCATTTCTTTCTTTAGATGTTTATCTTCTTTAAATAATTATAAAAAAAATATTAATAAATATCTTTTTTTATTTAATTAAGTTATTTATACTTCTATTTAGATATGGTTGCTTTTCTTATTTTTTTTTCTATTTGTCAGTCCCTAATAATTCCTCTTCAGGAGTTGGTTTCTTATCCTTTTGCTAGACAGGTTTTAAAAACCTCAATAAACATCTGCAAATCAGAAAAGTGAAATTTCTTGTCAAAAAGCAATACTTTTTTTACCAAGAAATTGCATTAAAAGTTACAAGAACAAAAAAATTCCTTTAATGGGTTTCTATTATCTTTTCAGCAATCACCTTATAACCCCACATAATAAGAAAGACAAATCTTCTTCTCCACCAACAAAAGAAAACTGTCAAGAAAAAATGAAACTTGTTGAGTACTCAAAAAATACTGACAAAGAAAAAAGCATTCAAAATAACCAAATAAGAAAATTGATATTATGAAGTTTTACCTTAAAGTATACACTGGTTTTGTCAGTTTCTCTTGTGCCTGCAAAAAAAATAATCAACATTCATCTTTCTTTCTTTTGCATTGAACTTTATAATAAAAGGACAAGACAGTGTCGTTAAGGTTCCTTGTCCAACCAACACGAGAAAGCTGAAGAGCTGTTAACGAAGCCATGAAGGAAAAATGTGATGCAGGGAAGAAAAATCATCAGAAGGCACAGCTCAGCTACAAATTCAGGTTTGATGATGATCCGGCTCCACCAGATTTAACTGAAAAGGAGAAAGAAGTAAAAGATCTGTTTGCAGGTAAACCCTTATCTGATATAAGTTGAACTTGCAGACAGTGGCGGATCCAAGGGGTGGTCCAAGTGTGCCCAGGACCACCCCAAGATCAAAGAAACAAGTTTAATTTCCACCCTAAATTTCAATCATAAATTGTCTAATATGCAACGAAATTTGTAGTTTCCCCCCTAAATTGTTGAGGGACCACCCTAAATTTCAATTCTGAATCCGCCCCTGCTGGCAGATAAAAAAAAATCACATAAAGTTTCTCCTCAAGCGGTTCAAGAAGAGAGCGATGATGAAGAAATTGAAGGGTAGAACATCAGTATCACATGAGGAAGGATTGTTCCTTCGGTCTATCTTTTTTTATAGTTGTTATTATTATTATTATTATTATTATTATTATTATTATTATTGTTATTAGTCTTCTTTATTATTAATGTAGCAGAACAACAGATAAGAAAATGCAATACTACATCCGATAACCACAATCTTTTTTTGTTAATCTTCTTGTCTAGTTTATGAATTTTTTCATTTCTTTCTTTAGATGTTTATCTTCTTTAAATAATTATAAAAAAATATAATTTGAAAAAAAATATTAATAATTATCTTCTTTATTGAATTAAGTCACTATTTAGATATGGTTGCTTTTTTTTTCTTTTTCTATTTGTCAGTCCATAATAATTCCTCTTCAGGAGTTGGTTTCTTGTCCTTTTGCTAGACAGGTTTTAAAAACCTCAATAAAAATCTGCAAATCATAAAAGTGAAATTTCTTGTCAAAAAGCAATACTTGTTTTACCAAGAAATTGCATTAAAAGTTACAAGAACAAAAAATTCCTTTAATGGGTTTCTATTATCTTTTCAGAAATCACCTTATAATAAGAAAAACCTCACATAATAAGAAAGACAAATATTCTTCTCCACCAACAAAAGAAAAGTGTCAAGAAAAAATGAAACTTGTTGAGTACTCAAAAAATACTGACAAATAAAAAAGCATTCAAAATAACCAAATAAGGAAAATTAATATTCTGAAGTTTTACCTTAAAGTGTACACTAGTTTTGTCAGTTTCTCTTGTGCCTGCAAAAAAATAATCATCATTCATCTTTCTTCCTTTTGCATTGAACTTTATAATAAAAGGACAAGACAGTGTCGTTAAGGTTCCTTGTCCAACCAACACGAGAAAGCTGAAGAGCTGTTAACGAAGTCATGAAGGAAAAATGTGATGCAGGGGAGAAAAATCATCTGAAGGCACAGCTCAGCTACAAATTCAGGTTTGATGATGATCCGACTCCACCAGATTTAACTGAAAAAGAGAAAGAAGTAAAAGATTTGTTTGCAGGTAAACCCTTATCTAATATAAGTTGAACTTGCAGACAGTGGCGAATCCAATGGGTGGTCCAAATATGCCCAGGACCACCCCAAGATCAAAGAAACAAGTTTAATATCCACCCTAAATTGTTGAGGGACCACCCTAAATTTCAATCCTAAATTGTCTAATATACAACGAAATTTGTTGGTTTTCCCCCTAAATTGTTGAGGGACCACCCTAAATTTCAATACCGAATCCGCCCTTGTTGAAGATAAAAAAAAACAATCTCAGACATTTTCTCCTCAAGAGGTTCAAGAAGAGAGCGATGATAAAGAAATTGAAGGGTAGAATATCAGCATCACATGAGGAAGAATTGTTCCTTTGGTCTATCTTTTTTAATAGTTGTTATTATTATTATTATTATTATTATTATTATTAGTCTTCTTTATTATTAAGGTAGCAGAACAACAGACAAGAAAATGCAATACTACATCCGATAACCACAATCTTTTTTTGTTAATCTTCTTGTCTAGTTTATAAATTTTTTCATTTCTTTCTTTAGATGTTTATCTTCTTTAAATAATTATAAAAAAATATTAATTTGAAATAAAAACATTAATAATTATCTTCTTTATTGAATTAAGTCATTTATACTTCTATTTAGATATGGTTGCTTTTCTTATTTTTTTTTCTATTTATCAGTCCATAATAATTCCTCTTTTGGAGTTGGTTTCTTGTCCTTTAGCTAGACAGGTTTTAAAAACCTCAATAAAAATCTGCAAATCAGAAAAGTGAAATTTCTTGTCAAAAAGCAATACTTTTTATACCAAGAAATTGCATTAAAAGTTACGAGAACAAAATATTCTTTTAACGGGTTTCTATTATCTTTTCAGAAATCTCCTTATAATAAGAAAACCCCACATAATAACAAAGACAAATCATCTTTTCCACCAACAAAAGAAAACTGTCAAGAAAAAATGAAACTTGTTGAGTACTCAAAAAATACTGACAAAGAAAAAAGCATTCAAAATAACCAAATAAGGAAAATTAATTTTCTTGAGTTTTACCTTAAAGTAGGCACTGGTTTTGTCAGTTTCTCTTGTGCCTGCAAAAAAAAATAATCATCATTCATCTTTCTTTCTTTTGCATTGAACTTTATAATAAAAGGACAAGGCAGTGTTGTTAAGGTTCCTTGTCCAAACAACACGAAAAAGTTGAAGAGCTGTTAACGAAGCCATGAAGTAAAAATGTGATGCAGGGGAGAAAAATCATCAGAAGGCATAGCTCAGCTACAAATTCAGGTTTGATGATAATCCGGCTCAACCAGATTTAACTGAAAAGAGAAAGAAGTAAAAGATCTGTTTGCAAGTAAAACCTTATCTGATATAAGTTGAACTTGCAGACAGTGGCGGATCCAAGGGGTGGTCCAAGTATGCCCAGGACCACCCCAAGATCAAAGAAACAAGTTTAATTTCACCCTAAATTGTTGAGGGACCAACCTAAATTTCAATCATAAATTGTCTAATATGCAACGAAATTTGTAGGTTTCCCCCCTAAATTGTTGAGGGACCACTCTAAATTTCAATCCCGGATCCGCCCCTCCTTGCAGATAAAAAACAATCACAAAAAGTTTCTCCTCAAGCGGTTCAAGAAGAGAGCGATGATGAAGAAATTGAAGGGTAGAACATCAGCATCACATGAGGAAGAATTGTTCCTTTGGTCTGTCTTTTTTTATAGTTGTTATTATTATTATTATTATTAGAGATATTAGCCTTTTTTTCCCTCTCACTATTTACGAATTTTCGATTTCGCCCACATTCTTTTTTTATCGCATTTTGCCCACGCTCTATTTACGAGTGCCAAATCTGCCCAAAATCGGCGAAATCCGGCAACTATAGGGTGGCGATGTGGGGTAAAATGGTCCGAACAAAAAAAATTATAGTTGCTTCAAATATAACCCCAAAACTATCTTATTGTATCGATTGAATGCCTGAATTCTTTTTCTCTTTCCAAATCTACAATCCATCTCTCTTTTTCATCAACCTCATATTCTTCCTAAATTCCAGAAAATCCCAATTCTTCATTTACAAGATATTTTGTGGTCTTAGACTTGGTTTCATGGTGATTTCAAGATAGATGGAAAAGATTGGAGTTTTTGCTGGTTGGTGTTCTTGGTATTTCTGGCGATTTTTGGTCCAAAATATGGCCATTTCTGGGATTTTTTTTTTGAAGATTTGGAGGCTCTTCTTTGGATTTTACTTATTTAGGAAGATGTTCAAAGGTATTCTATGGCTGATTTTGGGGTTCTTGGCTGGTAAGCATCCTAAATTTAAATTTCTGGACTGTAATGGAGGTTTCTGGCAGAACGGTAGTACTTTTGCTATTTTGCGTTTTCTGGTTTATTCTTTATGAATTAGTAGCTCAAACTTTACAGAAATCTACTTCTTTTATCTATGAATAAGTGTGTATGTTTGGATTTTGGAGTAATTGTCTCAAAAGATTGGGCTTTTCCTTGGAAAAAATGTGTTTTTCGTGATTTTTTCTGGCAGATTTCGGTGGATTTCGAGTGATTTTCTGGCAGATTTCGTATTTTTTATGGCAGATTGGGCCTATCTTTTGAGTGATTTTGGTGGATTTCTTGTTGTGGGTTTTGATTCTTAAATCTTGTTTAGAAAATCTTGCAAAGAGTGGTGGTGTTAAGGTGGAGAGTGAGTTGCGGCGGTGGTTGTAGTGGTTGTGGGTGAACAGTAAAAGAGAAGAAGGGGAGGGATGAAGAAGGGGTCTAAATGGATTCGTGATTTTTTCTGGCAGATTTCGGTGGATTTTGAGTGATTTTCTGGCAGATTTCGTGATTTTTTATGGCAGATTGGGCCTACTTTTTGAGTGATTTTGGTGGATTTATTATTGTGGGTTTTGATTCTTAAATCTTTTTTAGAAAATCTTGCAAAGAGTGGTGGTGTTAAGGTGGAGAGTGAGTTTTGGCGGCGGTTGTACTGGTTGTGGGTGAACAGTAAAAGAGAAGAAGGGGAGGGATGAAGAAGGGGTCTAAATGGATAAAAAAAAATAGAAGGGAGGGGTTAATTGAAAACAAGAAAACTATTCAGGCACTCAATCGATACGATAAGATAGTTTTGGGATTATATTTGAAGAACAAAAAATTCCTTTAATGGGTTTTTCTATTATAATTAATTTCACCTTGACACCTAGCATATTGAAACTCCCTATAACAAGTTTTCAAATTGCAAAATTTCTTCTGCTGATGTGTCGCGATGCGATGCAAACACATCGTCAATTTTGTTCAATTGGCTACCCCTTAAACTGATAGTTGTAATCTTTGACCAAGAATCAAATATTGATTTTTCTTTTTGAGTAATTCTAATGAGTATTTTGTAAGTTTTAAAATAAAGATTATAAATTTAACTATAAATTAGTATGTTTCAAATATTACTGTTGAACTTCATAACTTCATAACAGTCAAACATTTCAAACATATCTCGTGTAGAATGAGCTTACCCAAAAAAGTCAAAATCTGTTGAAAACTCATTTAAGGAATAGTTGGATTTCTGTTTGTTGGTTTAGCAAGCAAATTAAAGTTAATCAAAGTCTATATAAATATTTCTCATTCTCTCTCTAAAATTTGCTCTAACTTCTCTCTAGAGTTTATGTTCTTCCTTTCCTTTTTTTTTTTTTGAAACCCATATGGGTGCATTTTATAAATAAAAAAGGCGATCATAGGAGATCGCAGACATTACATCGGATGGAAAGTGAGAGTCCATAGCATGGTAGAAAAAAGATGGCCATGGCGAGCCAAGCAATGAGCTACTTTATTCCCTTCTCGCTTAACAAATGAGTGGGAGACAAAATGAAACGATGCAATAAGAGATTTAACAAAATCAAATATAGGCCCCAAAGGTGAAAAATCAATTTCTGGGCAGCCAAGACGCGAGACCGTCTCCAGACTATCACTTTCAAGTTAAACAACTCGATGCTCCATCAATTTAGCAAGTTTTAGGCCCTCAATGATTGCTAGAAGTTCGCTGTGCCCGGGGCTTAAACATTGGGCAAGCTGCCCACAAGCCGCGCCAACAGTGGCCTTCCATCATGAGAACATGCGATGCATCCGAAAGCAGCTGAACCGTCGAATCAGGAGCCGTCCGTATTGATTTTAATGAGAGCAACCGGAGGTGGAGACCAAACAGAGTGAAGGGTCTGACTAATGATTCCGCAAGAAAAAGACTATATTCCCTAGCTGCAGCAATAGCATCAGCAAACACCAAAGCAGGGGCCTTCCAATATGCTTCAAAGACAAGATGATTTCGGTCCTTCCAGATGAACCAAGCAAGGAAGGCAAGTTCAACAATATCCTCATTTGAACCATGCGAAATAATGAAGGGGAGGGTCTCCTTGAAGGAATCCAAGTGCATTCCCAACCAAAGTGATTCCTTACTCCACAAGGTCCAAATACGAATCGCAAACGGACACTACAAGAGGCAATGAACAACAGATTCTTGTTGTTCAAAACAAGAGGGGAAACATGGAGAAATAATGGAAATTCGTTTCGCCAGATTCATACCAGTTGGCAAATTATCAAGAGAGGAACACCATAAAAAATGCAGTAGCCGCGGGGGAACCGGAAGCTGCCATAGTCGCCTCTAACGCCGAAGAGGATGATTCTGAAGTGTTGGGCTGTTAGAACTGATTATCCAGTGAAACATGGTACCCCGAACACTATAAACGCCATTGCGACAGAAATGCCAAACTAACCGGTCAGCCACCTGAAGCTCACTCAAAGGAATGGCTTCAATAATTCTCGTTTCATAAGGCCAGAAGAGATTGCCAAGGAGTTCTGAGTTCCATCGACGAGGGGAAGAGAGTATAAGGTCGCTCACCTTACCATCCGGGAGGCCAGCTTGATTGTGCAAAGATAGACGAAAGGACACAGGCTGCGGAAGCCAAGGATCCCTCCAGATACTAATGTTGGTGCCACTTCCGATACGCCAACGTAAACCAAGTCTACTAAGTTCTCTCCCTTTTAGGAGACTCTGCCAAACACATGACGAACGAGAGCCTCGTGCCGCATCAAGGAAATTTCCCTGCCGAAAATACTTAGCACGTAAAATACTTCCAAGAAGTGAATCAGGACACTGAATTAGCCTCCAACACTGCTTAGCTAGTAAAGCCAAATTAAACAGATGCATATCCCTAAGGCCTAGTCCTCCTCGAGACTTAGGCTGACACAGTCGATCCCAAGAAAGCCAATGAATACCGTCGTCACCTCTACCTTTGCCCTATATAAATTTGCGAATCAAAACCATAATATCATTGAGGATCGAACGAGTGATATAGAAACTCTGCATTATATAAGTTGGGATAGCCTGAATAACCGATTTAATTAAAACTTCTTTACTAGCCGGTGATAAAAACTTCTCTTTCCACCCATGCAATTTTTTCCAAACCCGGTCCTTAATGTATGAAAAAACCGCACGCCTATTACGCCCCATCATGAAGGGAAGGCCGAGATATTTTCCATCTCCTTGACCCACTCGAACTCCCAAAAAAATGCGAATATCATCTGCCATAAGGGTATCAAATCCTTTGCAAAAGAATATAGATGATTTCTCAAAATTGATTGATTTTCCAGAAGATGCCTCATAATCTAGCAATATTTGCTTAACAGCATATGCATTCTCCATCGTACCCTCAAAGAATAGCAACAAATCATCGGTGAACAGTAGATTTGACAAAGTGGCCCCCTCCGACCGAATTGTAGGCCTCGAATCAAAGAAATTTATTTGGCTCTTCGAAGCATGGCGGAAAAGCCTTCTGCACACAAAATAAATAAAAAGAGGGAAAGAGGATCACCTTGGCGAAGACCTCGCGATGGTATGATCGAACGCGTAGGTTTCCCATTGATGAGAACTTTGTAGATAACAGATTTAACGCAAGCCATGATGAAGGATCTAAAATGGGACGGGAACTCCATAGTCTCCATCATAAGTTCTAAATACCTCCACTCCACACGATCAAGCCATGCTAATTCTTCCTTTCCTTTATATGGCTCTTCTGCAAGTTCCAACAGTGGACCACTCTCCTTTTCTCACTGCAGATGAAAATGGAAAGAGAATTGTCATAGACAAAATTAAGCAAGCTTGTTGTGAGTATGGTTTCTTCCAAATCATCAACCATGGTATTTCCTCGGACCTTATGAATCAAGCACTGAAAGTTTCTAAACCATTTTTTGAGTCTCCTCATGAAGAGAAACTCAAGTTTGGACCAAAGCCAGATTCACCTCTTAGAACAGGTTATAGCAGGAAGCCAAATCCTGAGTATGAATTAAGTGAGTATATTCTTATGTTTCCACCTGGTTCCCACTTCAATATTTTCCCAACCACTCAACCCCAAATCAGGTATATTCTTTTCGCCGCCCAACACTTTTTTGTTTTAATTATGTATTTTTTATAAGCGTATTAAGGTTTTTGTGAAATATTAGATCGGGCCCACAACAGAAAAAATAGAAAAAAGTAAAATTATTTTCGAGTTGAAACCCATACAAATAGGGTTTCTATATTGGTTCGAATTTTCCGTAGCAAATGTATAGATATATGCGATTATTGTTTTAATAGTATTCTGTGAGCAGACATTTTGTTAATTGATTGTCAAATGGTAGGTCAGTCTTCCATACATCTGTTCCAATGGTCTCTGAAGCAGCCACTTTGTGCATTTATTACCAAAAGTCTTATTTATCCCCGTACATATCCTAATTAGTGGTCGTCGGATCAAGAATCTGACGACTGAAATCATTTGGGCGAGATAATTAAAAAAATATTTAACTCCCACAATTCTAAATAATCTTAGCCGTTAGATTCTTAATTCGACAAAGACCAAATTCTAAGTGTTCTGCATCGTAACTTGATTGATTATGTTGTTGTTGTTGTAGTATTGATCACTTATGGTTTTGTTGACTTAACACATTGCAGAGAAGTGATGGAAGAATTGTTTACCCAATTTTGGAAGACAGCATCAACTATTGAAAATAACACTCTGAAAGAGATAAATAATGACAGGAGTTCCGATTTCCATATATCTTTATTTTATTTGCCTGCAAGGGAAAATGAGAAAATTGAATCAAATCCACACAATGTGATACCCGTAACTTTTGCTTATGTAATTTCTGACTTGTAATTAATTTTCTCGAGTAACTGTGTGGGCATAATTTATTCCGTTGATTACGTGTCCATTTAATTTATAATATGTTGCGTGTTACATTTTTTATCCGTTTTATTGAGGGGGCGTTTCACACACATTTCATAACTAAGGGATTTAAATCGTGTTTCATTTAGATAATGGATTGGAATTGAATTAGAAATTTAATTGGTTTGGGGAGGTTATAATAAAGTAAAAAGCATAACGTTGGTAATTGAGGAGTCGGGGGAATGAATGGGCATAACGTGGGATTGATGGGAATTAAACCTAATAATAAGAATATCAAGGGAACAGAACGTATGGAACATGGGGGTGCATTTATATAGTATATTTATATATATAGTTACATAGTAGTAGAAGAGACGGGGGTTATATATATGTGCATATATATAGGCAGTAGGTCACCATATATCAGGAGAATCACCAAACAAAACTAAAGAAACTAGAAATAGGTTACGTGGGTTCATGGGATCAGGGGATTAGCGGGCTTCTGGGGAGTCGAATAATAGAAATAATAGAAAGGGCAGCCGCAGCTTTAGTCACGAGGCACCATCAGTGAGTTTTGAGAGATTCTGTGAGTTGAGTGATTTTTTGGGCAGACTTTGAGAGATCACTGAGGGATCGTTACTTCTCCATTTTTAGTGTATAATATACCGATTCGAATATAATCGAATAAGCTTCGAGTGAGCGCAGAAGGCACATCATTCCGAGTCCCGAGCAGGAAGTTATAGCTCCGAGAGTAAGACTGTGCAGTGCTGTTTCGATTTTTCTGTATTTTTGTCTTCGTAAGAGGTAGGGACCCCATTTTTATATTATTTTCTGTCTGGAATTGATATATATATGTTGGTACTGTTTTGGATTGTTTAATTACTGAATTTACGTGAATTAGTGCATAAACTGTTGAGGTTACGAAATAATTGCACGAATTGTGTTATTGCTTTCGAAATTGTATAAATTGCTTTGGACTTGAATTAAATTTCTCTATAATCTGATTTGTTAATTTATTTACTGTTTTATTAAACTTAAAATGATGTGATTCGCTTTTGTAAATGTTATACGTGTAACATGGATCGTAATTGGTTATTTCACGAACTCGCCTAATTGTTTTATCGCTTTGTTGTTTTAATGGAATAATACTTGGAGTCATTCGTCTTTAGTCCTAAATGGTTTTGGTCGACCGAGTTGTCGCCCTATTTTGAGCTCGTGTCTAGGATCTACTAAATGACAGGACTCGTTCGAAAGGTATACTTGTGAGCACGATAATGTGCGAATTTGGTGATCTCGGGGATCATGCGTGGCAATTCATGGACCTTCACCTGATGAGGGAAAATCATTGGGACTGTAACGGTTTTGTGGAGTCCAAGTTATTGGATGATGATACAATGTAGAATGAGTCCTTAAGGCGTGAACCCGTTCGTTCAGGGGGTGAAACTGAACCCAGTGCATATGAACTTCTTGGGGTCTTCCTAACAAGGCAAAGTGTTAGGGCCGTTACAGTTATTGTCGTATAGTCGTGATTAGATACTTGAGCTCGAATTGTGGGAAGTCGTGTCACAGCGGTAGCTATACTCGTAGTGTCTAAATAAGTATACAATCGTGCGTACTGTTTGGACAGAGCATGGTGCCCTTCGTACATTCGGTTGTGTAAGTGTTTGGACATGAAGAGCGTGGTTATTTAGCTTATTTGTTATCTTAACTAGTTGTCTTGTCCTATTTGATACTTGTGATTGTCGGTCCCTACTGAGCACCGGAGCTCAGTCCATCCGCTTTATTGTGCAGGTGATGATGAGCAATATGTTGACGTTGTTGATGCTTGGGAAGGGGACAATGAAGAGTGACTCATAATCGGCTTCAATTAAATAACTTAGATTATTTCACTTTTCATTTATATTTAGATTATCTCTTTATAGCATTGTTGAACTATTTCATTTGTAATACTTGGTATTTCACTCTTAATAATTAGTTCCGTTGTTGAACTCTTATTTCGGATTACTTCATAATGGAATTTCCTTTTTAGTAACTCTTGATTGTCGGCTTTGGTGTTTCATTAACCAATGAGGCACTGCCATGTCATCGGCCCTGGTTACGGGGTGTGACACACAAAGATGTTAGCTGTTTCACAATTGTATTACAAGATGATGTTGGTGGGCTAGAAGTTGAGAAGGATGGCCAGTGGGTCCCAATAGCTCCAACCGCTGGTGCTCTTGTTTTCAATATCGGCGATGTTCTTCAGGTAATAATCTCTTATTCTTTTCTTTCAAAATTTGTCCACAAACAGTTTCTATTCTCTCGTTCGATCCCATTTTCTGTACCACTAATAAAAAATTAACAGTGTTAATTTTTTAATTAAAAAATTATAATATAAAAGAAATAGTGGAACTCGTAGAAAAAAACATTAACACGTGTCGTTCGTCTAATCGTGAGAAAAAAAGAACGAGATACCGAATGAAAATAAATGATTTTTTTGCCCAAAATTTGTCTTCAAGGAGAGTGAGGAACAAAAACGTTGTCTACATGGAAGTGAGAGGGAAAAAAGTCAACATAATCTAATCAAATTGACTAGGGTTATTTTGGACCTTCAACCTAATTCCTACTATGAAAGTCCACAAAAACTTAATACTCGTATAAAAGAATTTAAGGTAGATAAGACATATATTTTGAAACAGATAAAGTACTTTTGACATAAAGTTGTACAATAATTCGTTTAACCGCTTTTTCTGAATTTTTAAAAAAAGTTCAAGAGTCTGAATCATCGTGTATTGAGGCCAAAAGTACGATCGAGAAACTCTTTTACTTTTTTCAACAATTTGTCACCGCAAAAGTGGTTGGAACCATTGCCCGAATTTACAAGAGAAATTGGAGAGAAACCAAAGTACAGAAAGTTCTTGTTCTTGTTCTTTTTTTTTTTTTGATGAATAACAGAAAGTTCTTGTTCAGTGAGTATCAAAAGCTGAGAGAAAAGAATAAGGCCAGTCCTCCTTCAAGGCTTGAAGATGAGATTACCATTTCACATTATGAAATAAATGTTGATGAATCTTGAACTTGAAACAATGGGATTGATTGTTATTATGTCACTCAGAAAATAACTTAATGATAGAATTGCGGGACTTGTAGTTAAGGAGACTAGGGATCTCCTTGACAACGTCGAAAAAATAAATAAAAAAATTATTATTATTATTTATATTAAAAGTGTTAAAGAGTTTTGGTGTTTTGCTTTTTGTTTTTCAATAATACTCTTAGATAGTTATAAGTAATCATACTTTAATTTTAATTCTACATGGTTAAAAAGGTAATTAGTCTTAAACTAAATTATGCATGTTATAAAAATAATAGGATTGTGTTAGAATATACATACAAAAAATAATTTCTTTCGTACAACAATAAGTCATCTCATAAAAAAAAGGATTACAAAAAAAATAATTTCTTACGTATAATAAGTTATCTTATAAAAAAAATGGATTTTGTATAAGAAATATTTATTATTTATGTTATGTCATAAATAATAAAATTTGACCGTGGTCTACATCAATTTCGGACTCTTGCAGCGCGTTTTCATTTTTTAATAATGCCCAAGAACATTTATAAGTAACAATATTTAAGGGAAATGATATTCACACTTATAACTTAGTTTCTTGCCCTCTTGTTTTATGTTATAAATGAAATGATTGTAATACCTTTGGATATACATGCCATGGAGTGTTAGCATTGAGCTCGATTTATTAAATTTGGGTATTAAAATAAAGGATGTAAGTTTGGGTATTAATATTAATTGTACTAAAGGATGTAGGTTTAGGTATCATGGTCGCTTTCTTTCTTGTTGTGGGGATTGTGCCTAACGTTAATAATTCAAACATATAAGATGATGAATAAAATGAATAGATTAAATTATTATCACAATTATAGGGTTAGATATTATTGTACTATAAAAAGGCATCTGGTACTGCTATCTGCGGATGTCAACTTTATATATCGATACTTGTGTGATGATTTCGCTGGAAGCAAACCTAGTTACCCTGTCATTCTTCTCCTTCTTCTTCTTTTGGTAAAATAAAGTATTTTACAAATACTAGAAAATGTCTGTCGAAAGTGCAGAATCAAAAGGATTACAAAGCAACCAAGGAAACAAAGCTCCAAGGGCATCCCCTGCCACTAGTTGGCTAACAAAATGGAGAAATTTCCTACATAAGATGATCAGGCCATTAGACCTATATTTAAGAGAATTAACAACAATAAAGACTCTCACATAAAAATATTTATTATTTCTAAAACTAGACAAATGATATAAAAGAAAATTAATGTTTATAAAATTTAAGTATGATATCACAAAAGGCATTTTCAGTTTTTCAGCACTATAGAGTTTTCGGGTCCTCAATCTAATTTCGTAAAATTTTGATTTTTTTTTTAATTATTTTTAAAATATAGATTGGCATCTTTAATTTATTCAAATTAAACTGTATAATTTAATATATTTATGGTTTTTCTTTTCTTCTATTTTAATTTTCTAGATTTTTCTTTTTCCTTTTCAATATTATTCAAAATCCCACAGTGAAAGTGTACTAAATTTTTGGAGTTTGACAACATTACAAATAAAGGGGTTGAGCATATTTTTCAATATAATGATTTGATGAGTTGATATTTAGCTTATTAAATTCAGTGGCAAACTCAATTTGCTTTTCAATTTTTTTCCAATATTCATTTTTTTTAAAACAATTAACTCACAGAGCCATTTGATTTTTGGTATAACTTGCAAGAAAACGTGTTTATTAAATTGTTTTTCATTTAAAGAGTTAAACTTTAAAAAAAAAATAGCTTACAAAGTCATTGTTTTCATATACTCTTAATTATATGGTAAAATAGAATCTCGTGCACGAGTCATTAGAATTAATAGCCAATTTGGACATCAAGTTATTTGCGCTCAGCCACTTTTGTCACTTTTTAAAAAGTTTATCTTTTTTTGTCATCAAAATTTTTACGCACTGCCACTTTTGTCATTCTGTCCAAAACAATAGAAAAAATCGTCTACTTTAACGCCTTGACCAAATATTGACTAAAACCCTTTTAACTTCGAGGGGTATTTTGAGTATAAAAAATATGTCTTCTCAAACTTGAGCAATACTAACCGTTGCCGGCAACTGACGACTTTTTCCAGTGACTTCTTCTTGGAATGAAGATGATGATAGTCCTTGCAATTGGTTTGGGTCTGGGCTAAAAAAGGAGAAAAGGGCCCAGAGAAGTAAGAAAGCAACCAAAACTCCTCCGGCGAAAAGAAACCCACCTCCGCCGTCGGAGATAAAACTGCTCCGATGATTATTGCTTTATTTCACTGGCATTGGCATGGTAGAAATTGGCCAAAGAATAGCTTGGCCAAAAAATTATGCTGGTTTAATACTTCAATTACAGGTAATTAAGGCATATACTAACATTTATCAATAAACAAAAAAATAATAATTCAATTTCAGATCATCATCATCCCCGATTTCGCCTGAGTTTGTAAAAGAGTTTTAAAAAAAAATCAAATTCACTTGTAAAAGAGTTAAAAAAAAAAAATCAAATTCACAAAAAATGAATCAACTGCTTGAATTCCATATGTGGATCCATGGAAGTGCAATAATTTGATCTCATTTTTTTTAGTGGATCCATGGAAGGGAATTTACCAAATTCAGAAGAATATGAAAAAGTTCCAATAAAATTGGAATTCTCTAAAGTGGAAGAAATTTTAGGCCCTCTTGAAGATTTCTTGATGGCCACAAGTCTTCCACTACTGAGAACTCCCTTGTAGACATGACCATGGCTGCCTCTGCCTAACAACTTCTGCTTAGTGAAGCCATTAGTGGCCCTCTCAAGATCACTGTAATTGAATTCTTGGTTCTTGATTGGTTTCTCTTTTGAAATTTCTTTAGAATTGCTTTGATGGGCTTTCTTAGAAGATGGTGGGAGATGAGAATTTGTTGTTGAAATGGCTGAGAATTTTTTTACCACTGTTAAAGAAATGGAGAAGAAGAAGAAAAAATTTTGTTTCCAAAATTACCCCTCGAGGTTAAAAGGATTTCAGTCAACATTTGGTCAAGGCGTCAAAGTAGACAATTTTTTCCATTGTTTTGGACGGAATGACAAAAGTGATAGCCCGTAAACTTTTTGATGACCAAAAAAGATAAACTTTTTAAAAAGTGACAAAAGTGGCTGAGCGCAAATAACTTGATGACCAAATTGACTATTAATTCCGAGTTATTAGGCTAATATATATATATATATATACCTTTCTCGGTCTTTTGGTTAAGATCAAGTGTAGTTTCTATTCTTATCAGTTTAATATATGATATGTCTCCCATTGGATCACACGATTCAATTCTATTTTTTAGGGTGAGAGTCCAATGGGTAGCTTGCTATTCGGGCTCTCGCAGGACAAAAAAATGATCTTATATAATATTCGATTTTAGCTTAAGATTAATACTCAATTCAATAATGTATCATATATCGAACTTACCAAAACTTCAAAACTCGACTCAACTTTTTCTCTTTAAAGAGTGAGAGTGTAATTTTATATACTCCCCGTCTCAAATTGAGTATCCATGAAAAGAGGCCCTCTACTAGCAAAAAACAAAAAGAAAAGAGGCCCTTGCATGTCCGGATGAAATAAATACAATAAAAAACTAATAATAAAAATATCTAAAGAGAAGAGAACTCTTTCTTACTAACGGGAAAAAAGGAAAAAAGGAAAAATCTTGAGACATTAGAGACTTGTCAGAGATAGGAAGCAAAACTGCCAAATATTAAAGAAAAAAGAAAAAAGAAAAAAGAAAAAAGAAAAAATCAAATGCGACTGCTCAAGAGAAATAAATATAAACAAAGCAGAATTAATTTAAAAAGAAAAGAATATACAAAGCAGAATAAACCAAATCATTATTCTAAACTACTATTCTTAAAGCATTGCTTTTCTCTCTCTAGAGTAGAAAACTTTCTCCCTTTTCTCTAGTAGAACTTTTCTCTTCAGTGTCATACTGATTCTTAGCTTTGCAGATTCCAGATCATCACAATAGGTTACAATTCCTTTTGCCCATCTTACCTTATCCGACCAACAAGTGTAATCATCAATGGTTCTCCCAACCTAAGATTAGTTCCCCATCTACCCCACACCCTCACTCAACCACCTGGGACTTTAGTAATTACTCATAGCAGTTACTATGGATCCCTCTGCACTAGCACTTATTGAATGAACTACCTCAGACCGTTCAGATGTCGACTTCAAAATAGTTATTAAGATTCTATCGGATAAACAACAAAACTTTAGGGCCTTTACCTCCACTATGACCAAAGCATGAGACCTGCACCAAAGAATATCCTTTGTTTCTCTTGAAAGTAATTTGATCCACTTCTGTTTCAAAAGTCAAAAAGATATGGATCGAATTCTTCACCTCTATCTTTGGACCTTCAGAGGATGTCACCTTGTTCTAAAATTCTGGCATGCGGAGTTATCCCCCATGGAAATTAATTTCAAGTCAACTCCTTTCTGGGTTTAGGTTCATAACGTGCCACCAAACAGGATTAGGAAGATATTTTTGCGGATTAGAGTTATTATTAACCTTGATAAACCCCTTAATATATGGTTTTATTTGGAAAGGGAAGGTATGGAAAGAAGTGGATAACTTTACCTACGAAATGATTGTCGGCTTCTGCTACAACTGCGGGAGGATAGGTCATTCAGAGCAATCATGCAGTTCTAGTAGAAGATATACGGAGGGAAACTCGAACCCTTCCTAGAACTTCAGTCCAAATTTGAGAACCCAACTTTTTGGAAAAAAGAATGATGATTCTGGAATAAGCTTCAATCGGGTTAATAGAACCAAAAATTCTCCAGCTCAAATCGGTGATAATAACGGAGTATCACCGGAGAAGACGGTGGCTGATGGGACCAAGATGCAGTTTGAAATGAATGGGATACCGCTACTTGAGGGAGGCGACGATGGGACAATGATGTTAAGAGGGATGTCCACTCAGCCTCTAACGTTACAGCTACCCCTATATGCTAGAGCCGTCTGTTCGTAGTATCGTTATTACTGACCCAAGCCACAATGGCCCGCCTGGTAACCTAACCAAATCCAACCAGAATGAGCCTGAAACCCTAGGAAATACTACTCAATTAGGCCCAATCTTGCTTAACATTGACCACAACCTAAATGTCATTAGCTAAACCTGCCCAAACCCAAAGAAATATTCCAGCCCTATAGCCCAAGTCGTCACACAAAACAACCCAAAACCAAATAAACTTTCTATCCCTGAAACCCAAACCATCACACGAACACAAATTATCCATTCACCAGGTCTACGTAATACAAAAAACAAAAGCCTAATCCATCTAGAACAAACCCAAACCAAAAAAATTAAAAACGCCCAACACTTCTTCTCCATACCCACCCACTTGGTTAACCCGACCCAATTCGAAACACAGAACTAACTCACGAGTGATATTTCCAAACTCTTAACGGGTTTTCACATAAGAAACAAACATCTTCCCTAAATCCATGACCTCTAGAACCCTAATTCCCAAATTGCAATACCAATCTCACCCAAACCATCAACTTTCCATAATCAAACACCCAAATCTATACTTTAGCATAACCCTATCACCAACCCCCCTTCTACCCTGAAACCAAACCTGGATGGTAGCCCCAATGATTCAGAAGACGAAGGTTCTATGCCTATGTTTGTTGAGGAAGAGAAGACAGTGGTATTATAGAATACAGTTCTGACAGTGAGGATAATACCCCAAAATTCAAAATTCAACGGGCCTGGTTGTGGCTTTTCACCCTCAATGAACTTATATCCTAAAACTGCCGCTGGGGGATGTCCCGCTCGTCGGCGTTTAGGATCCTTACGGACATGCTAAACTGTTACAAACCTGACTGCCTTTTTCTTTGTGAACTTAAATGCTCATCCCAAACAAAAATTATTCATACTCTCAACTTTCTGTGTTTCCCTAATTCTTCTGTGTCCATTATGTTGGGTTTTTTTGTAGGTTAGCTTTGTCCTGGAAAAACAATTTGAAGATTGATGTGATTGTGGAGATTAGATTTCTGATTAATGTCGTTGTCTCTTCCCACCCCAAAATCGCCTTTGGCAACTGACTTGTGTCTATAGACCACCTAGGTCTTGTGAGAGGGGTCTTTTCTGGGATGATTTGAAAGAGGTTAGTGAGGCCTTTATAAGCCACTGGCTCCTTATTGGTGACTTCAATTCCATAACCTACCAGAGAGATAAACAATGAGGGATGGATTATGTCTCTAGTAGCAATGACTTGGGAATATTTTGGATAATATAGGCCTTATAGATGCTGGTTTTGAGGGAAATCATTTCACTTGGAACAACAAAATGGTGGGAAAAGCTAATATTAGCGAGAGACTTGATAGAGGATTTATATTCCTCTTGGTGCACACTGTTTCCTAGGGCTAAAATCACCCACTTCACTGCTTACAAATCAGACCACAACCTTTGCTACTTAACCCAAACCCAAATTATTCTCAAGGCATTATACCATCCAGGTTCGAAACCATGTGGACTAGAGACCCTGTGTCTGGCCTGGTGGTGGGTAGCACTTGGAGAAAAAACACCTCTGGCCCACCTCACTCTCTCGTACCTCTTAAACTGCAAGATACTTGCATGCCTTTAAGCTCTGGAATAAAAAAAAAACCTTTGGAAACTTTCAGAAATCAATTAAAAAGACCACCTCATAAATAAACATCCTTCAAGCCTTAGACCAGACAGACCTTGTTGTTAATCTTGAATCTGCTAAGCAAAATGAGCTAGATGAACTACTAACTAGGGAAGAGATCCTCTGGAGAGGCAAAGCTAAAGTCAAGGGCATGGAACAATGTGGTGCCAACACCTCTTTTTTTCCTAATAAAACTTTGATTAGAAGAAGTAACTTGATTGATCATATCCTTTATGACAATTTGGTTTGGGAAACAGATTGGTATAGAATTGGTGATCTCTTTCAACATTACTATACCAATCTGCAACACTTATAATAATATTTTCCCCTCTGATTTTGGTGATCTTATAGCTCATTCTGTTTCTTTGATGACAATGCTAACTTGTACATGACTCCCTTTGAGGAGGATATTAAGAACACCATCTTCAATATGGCCACTTGCAAGAGCCCTGGAACGGACGGTATGTCTACTTCATTCTATAAATTATTGGTCTATTATTAAGAAGGATGTGATTGCTACTATGCAGTATCTTTTTGCTACTGGTATTCTGGATTATACTAATAATATGACCTTTATTTCCTTGATCCCCAAGTGTGTCAGTCCTTCTAAAGTCAATCACTTCAGACCTATCTCGTTGTGCAACATTTGTTATAAGGATCACAGAGATCTTATCTGATAGGATGAGGCCCTAACTTAGCAATATTGTTTCCCCCGTCCAAGCTGCATTTGTACCTGATAGACTGATATCTGAAAACTCAATCCTGAACCAAGAAAGCATACACTACCTTAATAATAAAAAAGGCAAGTCTGGGGTTATGGCTCTTAAAATTGATATGGCTAAAGCATATGATAGGGTATAATGAGATGTTTTGAGGAATATTTTGTTGTGTCATGGGTTTTCCTCTTTTTTTGTTAATCTTATTATGATCTGTGCCTCTTCCCCCTCCTTTTCTATTCTCTTAAATGGTTTTATTTTTTGGAACTTCAGGCCAACTAGAGGGATCAGGTAAGGGGATCCCATATCCCCTGCCCTCTTTATTATCTTCTTTGATCTCCTCTCTAGGATTTTGACTAAAACTGAGAATGAAAAGTGCATTACTGGTATCAAAATATGTAGGACTAGCACTCTTATATCCCATTTGATGTATGTAGATGAACTTGTCATCTATTGCAAGGCCATTGAACTTAAGGCTACTGGTGTCAACAATTGTTTGTTAAATTTTTGTTCTTGGTCTGGCCAGCTTGTTAATTTTTATAAGTCTTCTATACATTTTAGTAAAAATGTCAATCGCATTCTGAAGGATAACATCCGTTCTATCCTTCGCATGACACATTGTGATCACAAAGGTAAACATTTGGGTCTGCCTTTCTATAAACCTTCTTAAAAAATGAATGTCTTTGCTGACCTTATTGAGAGAGAGTCTTTTAAGTTGAGTGGTTGGAAGTTGAGAAGCCTTTCTCAAGCTGATACTCATCAAGGCTGTTCTTCAGGCTATCCCTGCATATTCTATGCAAACCTTATCCATCCCCATATTTGTCTGTGGGGAGATTGATAGGAAAATTATGAAATTTTGGTAAGGTTACAAGGATGAGGAGGATAAACACTTGTACCTTAAAGCTTTCGCTTCTAATACATTTTAAATGGGTGTTTAGTGACTCCTCACCGTGCCATATTCCTAATGATCTATGTAAGGGTTGTTTCTTTAAAACACTCCTATCAAAAGGACCAGGCTGAAGATGAGCAGGTGTAGACATCTATACAAAAAACAATAGACATAGATTTTATCAGAAATAACACATGTTATATCACCAAAATTAACATAAATTGTATAAAATAAGATCAATTTAAGAAAATTAACATCAATTGAAGATAATTACAAAAATTCATCAAGTTCCCAAAACACCAAATTACACAAATATATCACAATTTACCAAAATTCCAAATGCCATAAATTCACAAAATTACCAAATTACTCTAAACTCCAAAATTCACGTTTATTTATAAACTAAATTCTCCAAATTTAACAACTTCACCAAATTCACCAAATTCCAATTAAATAAATATTCACAATAATTTATATTTAAATTTCCCAAAAAAATAAATAAATTCAAGTTTATACCTTTTTTAATTGAGAGAGAGGGCTAGGGGTGGTGATTGATAGTGGGTGGCTGTGAAAGGTGGCGGCGGTGGCCTGGGATCGACGGCGACTGGGGGAGGCTTTTTTTGTTTACTTAGGTTTTTTTTTTGTTAAGGGATCGTGAGAGAGAGAGAGAGAGAGAGAGAGAGAGAGAGAGAAGGGCTGAAATTAATTTAAGGCAAGGGGAACTTCCGTCTTGAGCTGACGTCTTTCGTCCTGTTCTCCGACACTTCCGTTCTGGCTAAAAATGTTGTTAAAAAAAAAAGACTGTCATAGTTGGCCTTTTCTGCTAAACCATGTTCAGTCTAATGCAATGCCGAAAACTCACATCAAAAGCAATAATTTTTACTAGTATTAAATAATAATATGATGGAAGAAATCATTTTTATGGGTTGGTAGTGGGGTCAATTGTAAATTGTCATCTTCGTCATTGATCTACATCCCCATTTTCTTCAATTTAGTCAGTGTGTCTGATGAGCAACCCCTTTGGCTCATCGGGTGGGAGATGAAAGGGGTTCAAATTCTTGGGGAAAAAGTAAATTTACATTACTACTCTTAATGTATTTTGCTTTGACCAAATTTGAAATTTAAAATAACGGTTCACTGAAGGAATATTGGACGGAAAGACCTTTGCCACTAAATATAAATTGTTTTGATACTGAGTTTTATAAAAAAAAAAAAAAATTGGACAACAATCACCAAAATAAAATAGTTTTTGAATCTGTAGAGCCAATTTGCCTAACTATTTTGTTTAACGATTTAATACTAATTTTTTTTTTTTTTTTTTTTTTGTAGAAAATATGTTAAATATCTTTGAAATGTATCTCAAATGCCTTACTCGTGATGGGGTTGATGAGGCTTTAATAGAAAATTGTACGAAAATTCTTTAATGACAGGTTTTTTTTTTTTTTGAAGCCCGATTGGAGGTTGCCCCATATACGGGAGAGAGAGAACTGTCTTAGACGAGGAGAAAATAACCTTAGAAAAAAAAAAGATTAAAGCTTGCCGCACACAGACGAAGGGTATCGAACCCACGACAATCGTGGACGGTCCCCTTGAGCTAGAACACCTTTGATCTTAAATGGCCGGTTAAAAATACATTTTGAACCCTAAAAGTTGAAATTAAATATATTGGAAATACGTTTTGCCAACGGCCTACCTTTTTGAAGAGGAGATGAGACAGGATGAATTGAAACTCTTGATGAATGATTCTATTTCACGATTTTTCCTTCCAAAAAAGGACTAAAATTCATGGGGGACCAGGTTTTTTGAAAACCCTCTACTGTTTCACTCCTTCACAGGAAACGGCAATGGCCAAGAGAAACAAGGATGGATTCCATTGCCAAAAGAAGCTTCCAGGGACCATTGCTATTGGATCAATTATTAATTCTCTATTTGGTAATGCCTCCATTATTAAGCCTGGAATTTCTCTTCCATCAAATTTTCTCTCAAAATCGGCATCTGGTATGTTCTTTTCCTCCTTTACTTCACTTTTCTGGTTCGATTTCCATCCTTGTTTGTGTTTCTGAAATGTAATTTTAGTTGTAATTTCGCATCTGGGTCTCAATTGTTTTTGCAGAATTCTAGATCTTGATTGTGGGTTTTTTGCCGGATCATCATATTTTGAACCGAAATTGTTGCTCAAAGATGGACAGGAGAGGGAAGAAAGAGAGAGGGTTCTTCAAAACTTTTATCTCTAGCAGAAGTGGGGAGAAATTGGTAAGAACTGCTTAAGACTATGTTCATCTTAATTCTAATTACTTTTGAACCATTTGTTGTTCTATGTTCAGCTTTATTTATTTATTCATTTTGTTGCTGAGGTTTCGCTTAAAAGTATATTAGTATGGAAAAGTATGGAAAAGAATGATGAAATTAGAACCGTATATGAAAGAAATGTGTCGCCCCACCCCTTTGGATCCGCCACTGATTTTGGCTATGCAAGGATAGAGGAAACAGTTGAGTTCTTGTCCGAAAAGAAGAGTTAATAGCTATTTTTGTCACAAAATTATTTACACTTTGCGGTTTTAACTATTTTTTGACTAAATATATCACTTTAGTATTTGTATTTGGCTGAAAATAAATCGCTTGGTTTCCGGACTAGTTAGACATGTGCCGAGTATTTGACGGGAAATAGAGGGGTAGAAAAATAAAATCACTTTAAACTTACTTAACTCCCTCTTAGCCTAGAACTTAATTGTGAGTCAAAATTCAACCGGTAACCCGATTAGGTGAGTTTAGAGTAATTTTACTTTTCTTCCCCTCAATCACATGCTCGGAAAATGTATAAATGAGCCGGAAACCACCGCGAAAAAGTGGTGTTAATTTATTTTTAGTCTAATGTAAATATTAGGGTGATATGTGTAGTTAAGAAAAATAATTGAATAACAAAAACCGCAAAGCGTAAATAATTAGTGACCAAAATAACTATCAACTCCAGAAAAGAAGTTCCAAATATTTCAAAGTCTGGAAAATTTGGTAATTAATCCCTTTGGGAACCATTCTCCATATGTGAGTTAGACCATTATTATGAGGTAGTCTTGCTCAACATCAGGCTTTCAAAGTCGGAAACTATTTTGAGTTGTTCAAATTGCTCAACATTTTGTAACAATTTGATTGTAGCAAAAAAAATTTATATGACTCTTAGTTTGTGAAGAGTTTTTGCTTCGATTTGATCAGAAGTTATGAACCAGAGATCTTATTGATGTACACTAACTCCATCCTTGGTGATGAAACCTGCCAAATGTTTTCAGAATAAATGTTGCAAAATTTTCAATCAATTCAAATTGTCTTATTTGGTTTATGTGGTTTGAGGGAACATCCCATTACACTTGTTCTGTTGTCCTTTAGTACATCCAAAATACTTTTCTTGATCCAAAACCTTTAAATACGACGGGGGGACGAGGGAAGAAATTGGACTGGTGGTGCAGGATCTGCTACCTTATTAAATGTGAAAATTTTCTTGGAGCTTTGTAAGCTCACTAGTTATCTTGCTAGCCCTTTTGCTCATCAAGGAACGTGACTTGGGATTAGGAGTCGGGACAAGTACCATAGCAACAGTGGTTATGTCCCGAGCTCTAATTAATTGAATTAAAGAATTTTACCATGAAAATATAAATAACGGGTTTTGTATTTTTCTGAAATTTTGGGTGATCTTAATTTTGTTATGTACCAGGCTCCAATTTATTTAATTAAACTCAGAAAACATATGAAATTGCAATTCGATTGATAAACCGAATATGAATTACAGATTATCCCAGGAGAGCGAGATGGACTTGGGCTAGAGCCCAGAAGGTGCATATAACTAAGCTTACTAGCAATCTAAGCTATTCAACTACTTGGCTAATTACACTAACTATAACCTACTCCTAGCGGTCTACGCCGATATTTTCCAAAGTATGCTTCTGATTGTTAAGGGATGCAACATATATAACGTGAAAATCATTCGATATGACACAATCCAAGCCCTCCATTCTCTCCAAAACCCTAAACGACACCGATAACCAATTTTATTTTTTTCTTTCTTTTATTTTCCCTGATCATCACAATTTTTATGAATCTGTGTCCCCTGCTTATTTTTCATGTGACTTTTTACTATTTTTTGTTCTGTAGCCATGGTTTCTGAATCTGTATCCAAGTTTCTAACCACTTAACAAGTTGGAGTCAACACTTCGTAGAGTGACAGATTTAATGTTGTTTTTCTAGATCAAATCCAGAAAGAATAACTGGATTTCCCAAAGGGGGATTATAGCCCAAGGATTAAACAGGAGTTTTTTAATTAAAAAAATGATGTGGAAAATTACCGGGATTTCCTCTGCTCTTTCTTATTATGCTTTCTTGAGATCGATTATTGTGATATATGAATGTTGAGAAATATTTTTGTTTTTTATGACAAGGAATCATCAAGCTAATCTTTTCTCCCTGGTGTTCTCTTCGTGTGACTGTGAAGTCCTGTGAATATGCGGGTAGTCTTTAGGAGAACCCAGCTAAAATGTAGCAGTCCCTGGTGTTCTTTTCTCCCTAGATGATCGCTATGTTAATCTTTGAAGTGTAATGAATTTGCACTCTGCTTCTTCTAGTACCAGAATCTAATCATGAGTCACTATAGTGATCCCTGATTACTTGAATGCAAGAAAAAATAGACTTTATTTGGATGTGTACTCGTTATCTTTTAGACATTTCTGTTTTTATGTGTTCGTTTTACAAAATTCTGAATGGTATTTTGTAATTGTAGAAAATCCCCTCGGCCTATACACGCTACATGCGAGGAAATCTACCTGCAAAGGTATTCCTCCGGGATCAATATGGCAATTCTTGGACTGTGGACATCGAAGAGACTGAAAATGAACGATTCTTTGTAGGTGGTTGGTCAAAATTTGTTGAAGAAAATTCTTTAGAAGATGGGGACGTTTTAGTTTTTAAGTATGATTATCTTGAGACATTTGAGGTCAAGTTATTGGGACGCAACTGTTGTGAGAAGCGTGGAGTTGGAGGTCCTAAATGTCAATCAGTCGGAAATGATGAATGTCTTCAAAGTGAAGAAGATGAAGACGAAAGTCAATCAATCAGAGAGAACCAACATCTTCAAATTGAAGAAGACAAAGACGAAGATAATAAAGTAGAAGATGAAGCTGAAGCTGAAGATGATGAAGAAGAGGATGCTGATGCTGATGCTAATGCTGATGATGATGATGATGAAGAAGAAGACGATGAAGATGAAAATGAAAATGAAGCTGGGGATGATGATTTTGATGATGATGATGATGATGAAGTTGAAGATGAAGAAGAAGAAACGGAGGACGAGGTCCCTAACTGTAAATGTGAGTTTTGATTTATTCCTTTGCTATTGAATATCTAATTTGCAATTAACCAAGAAGTAGAACTTCTTCTTTGTCTATTGGACTGATTGAGTAGCTGGTCTTGGAGAATCTAGTTCTCTCAAAGACAAAGGTGCACGTAAACGACTAAACAAATATACCTCGTATGCCGATGAAATCTTCAAATCAGGGCGCATCTCTCCACCCAAAAATCCTTATTTTGTCACCAAAATCAGGCGAACGAGAAGAGATGAGTTGGTAAATTTCTTACTCTGCACCGTCTTTACGTTTATGTTTAGGTTTGTCCTAATATCGTATACACGGTTTGTTTCTCCAATTAGTTGTTGCAATCAAGATACCATTTCAAATTCAATACCTTTATTTAGGTTTTTTTTTTCTTCAGAAAGCTCATGTAACCGTCTTTTTTGTTCATGCAGTATGTTCCCCGTAATGTAATTAAGGACTACAATCTTGATCTCCAATCGACGGCAATCCTTCGCGATTCAGATGGAAGAGAGTGGCCGTCAACGCTCACCCCGTGGGTTGATGGCAGAAAATGGTATTATGGAGGATGGGCTAGCCTCTGTAGAGTGAACCATGTGCAAGAAACTGATGCTTGTATATGTGAATTTGTAAAAGGAGAGGGCAAGAAAAAGTATGACATTATAAAGGTTAGAGTTGTTAAGAAATAAGTGAACTTTGCATTTAGTTGTTAACTATGTTTCATGTTTGAATTTCTAGTAGATTGACTCTTATTTTAGCTTGTTGAGGCAAAAGGCTTTTCATATGTAACTAAGTTTATTAATCATGAAGAAAATTCAGTATGGTTGAATTAGTACTTCAGACTCGAAACAATACGTTTCTAGTTCGACAACTTCATTTTTCAAAGATGCTAATTAATTTGTGGGTAAAAGACGCCCCTTGATTTTTTCTCGATTTTGTTTTTTGACTATGAAATAAAAAATGCAAAGTCTTTGATCATAAACTTTTTCGAAGTATTAGTGTTGCACATTTCATTCAATTTCGCTATTAAATCTGGACGGAATATGATCATATAACTAAATTCTAGTCATTTGGAAAACAGAGTTTTGACCTTAAAAAAACATTTCAATGGGATAAAAGATTGGTCTTCCACATGTTTTTCCCTTTTCCTTCTTTTTTTTCCACATATTTCTCATATGTAGCTTTTTTAGTCCCAAAACTTATTTTTTTTCCCAAAATTCCTCCGAGTTTAGTGATGTGAGTCATGAAGTCTAAATCGATCCAAGTTTAACTGGCAAAAATTGATGGCAGTGGCAATATTAATATTTCAAAAAAAAAAATAGAGTTGAGAACTTTCTATTTTTTAGTTCAGAGTTAAGACAAAATCAAAAAAGTTCAAGAGCAGTGAGCGCTTTTTAGTCAAAGTTTGGTAAAAAATAAATTTTGCAAAGCAAAAATCATAATGGTCATTTTTGTGATCTGCCCAACTCTATCAACAGCAATCACTTCAATCAATGCTTCTGATCTTCTCAATTTTCATAAATAAAATTGTGATCTGGTTACATGAAAAATTCCCTATGGACGTACCTTGTGGGTACCTGTGAGACATGGAGGCTTGCAGGACCTATCAGGTGGGTCCTGTCTAAATTTATGTGAGAGAAGTGTGGGGCCGTACCCACAAGGGCCGCCCCATGCCAGACTTTCCCCTGGTTACAACACCCAAGCTATCGTGGTTAACATAATATCAATCGATGATTTTCTAAGCATAAATTATACTCTCTCAATTATATATATATATATATATATATATCCAAATTAATTGTCATTTACATATCTCTTATTGGAAGTGAAAGAGAAGAAGGAAGAAAGGGGTATTATTGCAATTTTGGTGAAAAGATTATCATTTGTTTGAATTACTTAATTTTTTTCAAACTGTCCTAAACCACCTATTGAGGAATGGAGAGGGAGTATTGTTTTAACCATTAGCAATTTTCTATTTTCTAATCATAAATTTTAATTTAATTATATCCATCGGTGAAAGAATTAATTGCCACTTTGGTCATCAACGTATTAACGGACTGCCACTTTTATCCTTTTTCAAAAATATTAACTATTCTCATCACCAAACTATTTACGAACCGCCAATTTCATCATTCCGTTCATAAAAATCACAAAAATCGTTAAATAAGTGACGTGGAATAACGTGCTCAGTTCTTTATCCCTATTCCCAAGGGCATTTTGGGAAATTTACAATGTATCTTCATCTTCTTCTTCAAACCTTCTTCTCCTCAAACTTCATCTTCTTCTCAATTCCAACCATGGGCATCTTCGTCTTCATCACCATTAAAATTCTCATATCAAACAACAACCTAGATTTGAAGAAGAGGCCAAAAGATCTTTCTACTATAACTAAAATATACCACTATGTAATTCAAAATCGAGTATTTATTTAAGAAATTCTCTAAAAAAAAATTGTGTGTTCACCACTTCGCCTTTTGTGCTTTTATTTCATGTGGATTTTTGCTTAATTGTTATAAAAATTTAATTTCTTACCAGTATTCATATAATTCTTCTCCACCTAATTTACATTCATAAATTCGATTTTTTTTATCATTATTCAAACATCAAAACTTTCTCCGGCGTAATCACCGCTGCCACCGCCACAGTTCCAATTCTTACCAATTCCACCTCTAGGAAACCATATCTCTTCCACCGGAAAAGCACTGCGCGGCCAATCTCCGGTATAACTCAGGCGATTTTAGTTTCTTATGCTTCTTCTTAGTCTTCATTTCCACCTCATCCTCCTCGAATTTTGATCAGGAATATAACCACACTCAAACTCATTCAAGAATGAATACAATTTCAATCTCAATATTTCATCATTTCTATCAACAAAAAAAACTCAACTTTCTTATATGTTTCTTTAACAATTAAAGGAAAAACATCTAAAAGGGTATATATTTCTTGATTCAAATCATGAAAATGACCAGAAATAGAACAATTTTGTATCAACATCCACAACTTACTAGACTGTAAACAATAATCAAGCAAAATTTTTGACATGTAAAGCACAAGGTACAACTCTTTAAAGCATAAATCCTCATTAAAAAGCATCAATCTTGATGATGAAATCCCAGATAAAGAATCCATCAAACATCCCAAAGTTTCAATCTTCCTGATCAAATTTCTTGAATTCTTGCGTTGAAAAATGACCCTTTTACTGTTTGTAAAATTTCTGATCAACTCAGATATAATTGTTGATGAAGTTTCCAATAATGCCCCTTCTAATAAATCCACCAGAGCTAATAACACCTCCAGAGACGGCATTCTCCTCCTCCTTAACGATGAAAAAACAACTGTTGAAGCCATAATCAACGAAACCCGGTTCCTTAATCTCCTAAAAAACACAAAGAAATCTCTAAATTCGAAAATATTTTACATAAAAAAAAATCAAGAAAATGTGGAAAGCCTAAAAGAAAATAATAAATGTGTATATGTGGATTATGAAGTGTGTTTCTTTTGGTATATGAATGAAGAAAATGGGAAAAGATTGTGAATCCGCGTAAGAAGAAGGAAAAGGAAGAACGAGAAGAAGTAGAGGAATGGCAAGAAGCAATAAAGAGTTGCTTAGTTTGACAATTTTGCCCCTGAGAATAGAGACAAAGAATTGAGGCTGTTAGCATACATCATCATTTCTCACGATTTTTGTGGTTTTTATAGACGGAAGGATGAAATTGGCGGTTCGTAAATAATTTGGTGATAAAAATAGTTAAAATTTTTGAAAAATGATGAAAGTGGCAGTCCGTTAATACGTTGATGACCAAAGTGGCAATTAATTCATCGGTGAAACTCAAGGGCCCTCTTGAAAAGAATTTTATTCAAATGGTATCATTAGCTGAAACCCGGCATAGAAAAATAAAAACAAAAAGGGCCTAGAAAATTTAGTCCAATGATATAATGTAAAATGGGCTTTAAGAACAACATGGAAAACTATATTTGCGTCATGGGCTAGCTTCTAATATGTTCTATTTATTTTCTTTCTTTTTCTTTTGTTTAGTAGAACTGCTAATGGTTTTTTTTTTTTTTTTTTGAAGCCCGGCTGGGCAGTTGCCTCATTAAGGAGAGATAGAAGTGCCTCATAAGAAGAGAAGAGAACCCTAGAAAGGGAAATTTAATGCATACCCCATGTAGAGCTGTTAAAATGGGCATATGCCCACGGGCATGCCCGCCCCATGAGCTTAATGGGCGGGTATGGGCCTATGAATTCCATTCCCATTTAAATGCGGGTATTAATGGGCATACCCGCTAGGGTAACGGGCAATGCGGGTATGGGCGGGTTGCAACCGGGCATGCCCGCTTTGTTTTTTGTTTTTTTTTTTAATTTTGGATATGGATTAATTTTTACAGTTGAGACTTGAGAGCCAAAAGAAGAAAAAAAAACCTAAAAGCCCTATATAAAAGTTGAACCGTGTTATATATCTTGGGCAAAACCCCTTGAAGCCGTTCTATACTTCTATTACCCAAATATTAACGGTTTTATCTCTGAAGGTAACTAAATTATGTTCTAACTTATTATTTATCATTTATCATTTACCATTTATAATGTTTTAATTTCTAACTTCTCAAGTTGTGTGTGTTTTATGGGTGGAGATGATGAGAAGGAATCAAAATTATCTAAGGTGGATTCAAATAATACTTCTAGTGTTCAAGATCTAAATCAATAGATAGAGGATATTAAAAAAAAACGTATCTATTTTTTGTTGCTTTGACTTCAGTAATATGTTTGTTAATTTTGGATAGTTGATCTTGAATTATTTTTGAAATTATGGACTTTGATTGTTTTTTATAACTATTTTGGATATTGTGGACTTGTATTTGATTGTTCTTGAACTATTTTGGATATTTATTTACCATTTACAGGACTATAAACTGCAAGTGAATAAGAAATAAATAAATTTTGTTGAATTTTTCGAATTTAATCTATTTTTTTTTTAAAAAACAAAATTAATAATAAGGGTTGCGGGCATGCCCATTTGCCCACGGGCATTCGGCGGGCGGGTACGGGCATCCCTTTTGATAGCCCGTGAAAAAAGCGGGCATGCCCGCCCATCCCCATTTAAGACATGCCCATGACGGGGCGGGGCGGGCGGGCATACCCATTTTGACAGTACTAACCCCATGTATGAAGAGAGTATCGAACCCACGACCTCACAGTCGTGGGCAGGCCATAGCCCCACTGGGCTATGGACCTTGTGATAACTGCTAATGGTTATTAAGAAACAATAAAATAAAAATAAAAATTGCTTATGGTTGTTTTTTCGCTGATTATGTGATTTTGTTTCTTCCAAGAAAATTCCTAAACTTTCAAGAATTGGGAGGGAAGGAGAAAATTTGACATTTTGTTGGATACCAAACAACAGTCTTGTAAAATTGTAATGTCATAAATAATTTTAAAAAATATTTTTGCTATTTAGAGAAAAAAGAAAATAGTTGGTGCTATATATAAATGTGTTTTTAAGAGAAAAGACGATTTTTCCTTTAATGTCGATGTCACGTGAATTGCACGTGTTCATTTTGGTTGGAAAATCACTAATTGGACAAACAGAAAAGACCCGTAAAATTATCGTGCCATAAATAGCTTAAAAAAGTTTTTTTGTATTAAGAGAAAAGTATATATATATATATATATATATATATATATATATTTATATCTACCTTTATATATATTACAGAAGTCTTATACATACATATATTTGTATCTATATATTTCTTCAATACTATCTTCTTAGATTTTCACATTTTTTAATTAATTTACTAATTTTTATTGGTTGAGAATATTTAGGTTAATTAAATTAATTGAAAATTGACTTATCTTAATAAAAATTAAATATCAACTTTTATTGGTGCAAAAATATTAAACTATTTTATTTATTGGGAGAGGAAGGATTCGATCCCCCGACTCGCAAGCTGAATGTTACGCCATATTGCCAACTACTCGGTAGGTATTTGACAACTATTTTCTTTAATTCTTTTAATGGAATGCTAATTTAAATTTTATTTTGGTTGTAAACTCTTAATTGGCTTATAAGAGTATCCCACATTGAAAAATTACATTGTTTTTTGAGTTTGACAATACTTTAAAAGATGGTACTTTGACATGTTTTGAGTTACAAAATTGGGCTGACATTTTAGCCCATCAAATTAAGGAAGCTCGCTTATTTGCTTCTTATATTTTTTATTTATATAAATATAAATAGTTAAATCTTTAACAAATAACGGGTAATTCGGATGACCGGGTCCTCTGAATTCCGATTGAGCTTATAATCAAGTTCGATTTAGCTCAGACTTATGCAATGTTCATTTTTTTAATTCTAATGTAGAATTTTTATTTTCATAATATATTTTTAAAAATAAATAAATATGGACATTTAAAAAAAAATCAATTCGCTTCGTTTATACTGCAAAAATCAAGTGAATCTTTTTCTAAACTCTCTAAAACTAAAGTATTAATTTGTAGAAATTTTAATTTATAATAAAAGTTAAAAATATTAATCTAAAGTCAAATAAGAGAATTAACAACAATAAAAACTCCCACATAAAAAAAAATAATTATTATTTCTAAAATTTGACAAATGACAAGACTATAAAAGAAACTTAACGTGCATAAAATTTATATACTTCCTCCGATTCAAAATAGAAGTTTTATTAAGAGTTATTTTTTGTTGCAAAATATAGGTCTTTTTACAAGAATGTTGCATTTATTGGCTAATTTACCCTTACATTATTTTCTCCATATATTCATATTTGTCAAAATGTATAGTTCTCATGCAACTCTTCTTTAATTTATTTGTTCTTTTGGAGTATTAATTAGGGGTACTTTAGTCATATTGATTAGTATCTTAATTTGTGTGAAAACTCCTAAGAAGACTTATATTTTGAATCGGAAGGAGTATCCATCTATATTTATATTACAGAGTTTGTTTTTTCAATTTCAGCCAATCATATCCTTCTAAATCCTACGCGTAATTTCCATGAATTTTTGTTCAATTAATTATTTTATAAAATTTTGATTCGTTGGTTAAATTTTACTTTGGTTGTAAATTCTTAATTTTTTTTATAAGAGTATCCCACATTGAAAAGTTACATTGTTTTTTGAGTTTGACAATACTATAAAAGAGTGTACTTTGACATTTTTTCTTTCATTAAACATTACGTTTCCGTGCATAGCACGGGTATTTTTGCTAGTATATATATATTACAGAAGCCTTATACATACATATATTTGTATCTATATATATCTTCCATCCTTTTTTCTTAGATTTTCACATTTTTTAATTAATTTACTAATTTTTATTGGTTGAGAATATTTAGGTTAATTAAATTAATTGAAAATTAACTTATCTTAATAAAAATTAAATATTAACTTTTATTGGTGCAAAAATGTTAAACTATTTTATTAAAATTGGGAGAGGGGGGATTCGATCCCCCGACCCGCAAGTCGGATGCTACGCCACATTGCCAACTACTCTGACAGGTTTTTGACGACTATTTTCTTTAATTCTTTTAATGGAATGCTAATTTAAATTTTATTTTGGTTGTAAACTCTTAATTGGCTTATAAGAGTATCTCACATTGAAAAGTTACATTGTTTTTTGAGTTTGACAATACTATAAAAGATGGTACTTTGACATGTTTTGAGTTACAAAATTGGGCTGACATTTTAGCCCATCAAATTAAGGAAGCCCTCTTATTTGCTTCTTATATTTTTTATTTATATAAATATAAATAGTTAAAGTTTTAACAAATAACGGGTAATTCAGATGATCGGGTTCTCTAAATTCCGATTGAGCATATAATCATATGTTTTGAGTGAGAAATTAGGTTGGCATTTCAGCCCATCAGAGTGGGGAAGCAAATTTATTTGCTTTTTACATTTTTTTAATATATATTTAAATAGTTAAAGTATTAACAAATAAGGGGTTATTCAGATGACTGAGTCCTTTGAATTCCGATTGAGTTTAAAATCAAGTTCGATTTGGAGAGTTTAGAAATTGGTAATTTTTTTAATATTTAATAGAATAAAAATAAGTAAAAAATATTAATTAAAAGTTATGGGTTTTAATATATTTATGAATTTTCTTTTCTTCTATTCTAATTTTTAGATTTTTCTTTTTTCTTTTTCAATATTATCTATCTATTTATATATATATATATATATATATATATATATATATATATATATATATATATATTACGAAGACTTATACATACATATATTTGTATCTATATATTTCTTCCATCCATTTTTCTTAGATTTTCACATTTTTTAATTAATTTTTTAATTTTTATTGGTTGAGAATATTTAGGTTAATTAAATTAATTGAAAATTAAGTTATCTTAATAAAAATTAAATATTAACTTTTATTGGTGCAAAAATGTTAAACTATTTTATTAAAATCGGGAGAGGGGGGATTCGATCCCCCGACTTGCAAGTCGGATGCTACGCCACATTGCCAACTACTCAGGCAGGTATTTGACGACTATTTTCTTTAATTCTTTTAATAGAATGCTAATTTAAATTTTATTTTCGTTGTAAACTCTTAATTGGCTTATAAGAGTATCTCACATTGAAAAGTTACATTGTTTTTTGAGTTTGACAATACTATAAAAGATGGTACTTTGACATGTTATGAGTAACAAAATTGGCTGACATTTTAGCCCATCAAATTAAGGAAGCCCTCTTATTTGCTTCTTATATTTTTTATTTATATAAATATAAATAGTTAAAATTTTAACAAATAAGGGGTAATTCAGATGACCGGGTTCTCTAATTCCGATTGAGCTTATAATCATATGTTTTGAGTGAGAAATTAGGTTGGCATTTCAGCCCATCAGAGTGGGGAAGCAAATTTATTTGCTTCTTACATTTTTTTTATATATAAATTTAAATAGTTAAAGCTTTAACAAATAAGGGGTTATTCAGATGACTGAGTCCTCTGAATTCTGATTGAGATTAAAATCAAGCCTTATACATACATATATTTGTATTTCTATATATCTTCCATCCTTTTTTCTTAGATTTTCACATTTTTTAATTAATTTACTAATTTTTATTGGTTGAGAATATTTAGGTTAATTAAATTAATTGAAAATTAACTTATCTTAATAAAAATTAAATATTAACTTTTATTGGTGCAAAAATGTTAAACTATTTTATTAAAATTGGGAGAGGGGGGTTCGATCCCCTGACCTGCAAGCCGGATGCTACGCCACATTGCCAACTACCCTTGCAGGTATTTGACGACTATTTTCTTTAATTCTTTTAACAGAATGCTAATTTAAATTTTATTTTGGTTGTAAACTCTTAATTGGCTTATAAGAGTATCCCACATTGAAAAGTTACATTGTTTTTTGAGTTTGACAATACAATAAAAGATGGTACTTTGACATGTTTTGAGTTACAAAATTGGCTGACATTTTAGCCCATCAAATTAAGGAAGCCCTCTTATTTGCTTCTTATATTTTTTATTTATATAAATATAAATAGTTAAAGTTTTAACAAATAACGGGTAATTCAGATGACCGGGTTCTCTAAATTCCGATTGAGCATATAATCATGTGTTTTGAGTGAGAAATTGGGTTGGCATTTCAGCCCATCAGAGTGGGGAAGCAAATTTATTTGCTTCTTACTTTTTTTTTAATATAAATTTAAATAGTTAAAGTTTTAACAAATAAGGGGTTATTCAGATGACTGAGTCCTCTGAATTCCGATTGAGTTTAAAATCAAGTTCGATTTGGAGAGTTTAGAAATTTTTAATTTTTTTAATATTTAATAGAATAAAAATAAGTAAAAAATATTAATTAAAAGTTATGGGTTTTAATATATTTATGATTTTTCTTTTCTTCTATTCTAATTTTTAGATTTTTCTTTTTCTTTTTCAATATTATCTATCTATCTACCTATATATATATATATATATATATATCTACCTATATATATATTACAGAAGCCCTTTTCATTTTTTACTTTACATTTTGCCACGTGGCGGATTCTTAGTTATTCTTCATTTTATTTTATTTAAATTAAGCAAAAACGAAAAAAAAAAAAACCTCCTGCATATTCTACCCACCCCACTAACCCCCACGTTTCTCCATGAGACCTTTTTACACGTGATTTTTTCTAAACTTCTCCAGGCTTCTCCAGAAGTAGGCACTTTCTTATGTTTTTTGGAATTGATAAGCGTATTTCGGGATAATTTATGTAAGCAACTCGACAATAGTGTTGCGGGAATACGCTCAACAATTTCAAGGTTATCACAACTTCTGAAAGAGCATGATGAAGTGTTGTGGCGCCATCTGGGATCACAACCAAGGTGAATATTAACACACATCTCCTATAATTGCTCAATGTATTCTTTGTCTATAGTAATAATATCTTAAATGTTATAGTAATGTATGTTTGATGATTTTTCCTTATTTAATCCCCCTGATTTTGTTTATGGATTAATAGTTTTGGAATTTGAAAAAATTTCCTGGTGCATAATTGAATGGAAGGAGATTTATATTTGTGGGTTTTGTTTCTTGTGTTGTTCGATTAATGGGTAGCTTGGGTTTATGTGGAAATTTTAGCTTTAGCCTGTTTTTCTGTTCTCCAGTAGAACGGAGATAGATTTTTCTATTATCAAGGCACGAAAGTGTTCCGAAATCTGTCATTCTGAGTCAAAAGTGTTGTACCAACTGCACTAGCATCTTTACGGGTCAATTAAGAAATTCTTTTATACGGACAATACATAAAAGTGTAGACTTCCAAGTTCATCCAAAAGTGTAGTTTCTCCTTCATTTGCTGAAGAAGTTATCTTCTTCTCTTGATTGGAGACTTTTGAATTTACAGACTCTCGGTTTCTGCTTCCATGATCAACATGATTATCGGATCCCTCGACAGGCCTTCTTTCTTTAATCATATGAATAGCTCCATCACCTCTAAAGCAGAAAACAATGTATTCCTCTTCTACAAAACTTGACCCATCTATTTTATTTCTGTATTAATAACCTTGATTTTTTGGAATTTGAAATTTTTTCTGGTGCATAATTGAATGGAAGGAGCGACCAGTTCACTCACAAACATGATAACCAGTGAATATTTGGATATTTTCTTTATATATCTCTATTTAAAATTGGGTATTTCATTTTTTAAGACTTAGAAATTGGACTTCTTTTCTCTTTTTATTTTTTTATACATAAAAATTTCCTCCACGGGTTCTACGCATAATGTTCCTAAGCGACCAATTCACTCATAAACATGGTCAAAATTATGTTTACAAGTTAATTTAGTTTAATTCTTTTTTCATTTTGTTGCTTTTGTGTCAAATGTAAGAGAAGAAACCAAGAGATATAAGATGCATTGGTGTAACTTTTTCTTTGCGTGTTTTTGTTATTCTGAAATATTTTTTTCAATTCTTAGGATTGTTGTACTTTCAGCTTTGGTTAATCCTTTTTTGTTGTTTTAACTGACGAAATTTTTTGGTAAAAAATTATTGTGTGGTAATTGAATGCAATTTCTACTTGGAGATTCGTACACTCTAAAGGAGATCAACTAGCGATTGGGTGAGGCTGATTTTTATTTTTAAATATTTCTTTTTATCCCTTTGAAATGGTTATTGGTGTTTATTGAAGTTCTAGCGCAGATACCTTTGAATTTTGGGGTGAAGCATACTTTTTGGGGAACTGTTTTTTCCGTTTTTACTCCATTCATTTTGTTTGTTTTTTGACAATTAAAATTTTATTAGAATAGGAACTTTCGCCCAAAATTATTCATTTTTGTTTGACAGTTATTTCATTGTTGATGACTATGTTCATTTTCTTATTCATTATAAGGCATCTTAGTACACATATAATAATAACTAATTAAGTGGGGTTTGTATAAAGAAAGTGGCCGTCTTTTTTGGTTGTGGCTGAATCATTATTACTACCAAAAAATGGAGGGAAAAAAATATGCACCTTTGGAGATGACAATGCACATAATGGAAGTTGCATGCTTGAACTTTGTATAAAGAGATATCTCTCAACTAATCTTGAAGCTTAACCAATTTGGTTAAGGAAATTAAATGTGTGGTTTTAAATATACACATATGTGATGTTTGTACTAATTAATATAATAAATTTGAAGAATTACCATGACCAGTAGCTTTCCCACATTATCCTTTCAAGAATCCACTTTCTTGATTGATTTATGGCTTCTTCGTTTTTTTTTTATGCATGTGTACAATATGATGATTTACTTAAATTATACTAGATTGTGGATCTGATCATATATTTATTATTCTTGATTGAATATGATGATATCATTGTTAGCCAATTTTATTTTTGAATTTTGAATTTTCTTTTAAATGGTTCGATTTATTTGATTGTAAGGTACAAATAATCCAATTTTCTTGGTAATCTTTTCTGTTATTAATAGACTAATAGACTAATTTTATCTTTCAGGGAATAAAAATATTTAAAAAAATGGATCTTACAGCAATGCAAGTTTGGCGAACAAAACTTGAGCAGAAAATTGCTCGCTCCCATAGAAGAAGATACATTATCTCAAAACGTGGATCACATAATTTTCAAAAACTTCATGAATTAGATGGTTCTATAAGAAAAATGAAGTCACAATACGTTGTCTCTTCATGTTTTCTAAAAAGATTAGGTGATTAACATTTATTATTAGTATTGTAGTGATTATTGGATCCAATATTTTTTATCAAATCATCATTTGGTGTTCACCCTTACAATCTTTAGTCTCTTTATATCTTCAAAAATTAATATACAATTAATATTTTTTTTTTGTGTTTACAATCATGCAGAATATAATCCATTGAATTTGGAAACTGAGCCGGTTGGAGCTGCCCAACAAATTCAACAAATAGGTAACTGTATTAGTCTTAATTCTTTTACATTTCTAAGTTAAGACTGAAAACAATAATATAGAAAGTGATTTTTTCTTTTACAATCTTGCAAAAGGTAATTCATTCAATTTGGAAACAGAACCAATAAGAGTTGAACAATACTCGCAACAAAACGGTAATTTTGAATATTTTTAATTTTACTAAATATATGAAATTTAGGCAAATCAAATATAAAAAAAACATTTTTTTCTCCAAATATGCAGTAGGAAATCAATTCAATTTTGGTATAGAGGGCGTTGGAGATGCACAACAGTTAATTCAAAATGTTTACGGTAATGACATGATAAAACTTTACATTCAAGATGTTTAGAGAAATAAAAATTTATATATCTAGATGTGTTTAAATTTAATCATATTTACCAAACCATAAGCAAAATTGATGCCAAGTTGTTTTGTTTTGGCGATTAATGATATAGAGTTTCATTAAAATTTAGCATTTAATCATTAAAAATATTTATTGCACTGAAATTTCATCATTTATCTATTAATTTTCAGGATTAAATGGGGTGTCTAACTCTTCAAATATCAATAATGAAGTCATGACGCTTTTACCAGAAGATCAACAAAATGGTACTTAATGTGAAATTTTATTATTACATTTTTTATTCGCACTCTTCTTATTTGTAAATAAAATAATTCATAGTCTATTGCATAATTATTAATTGTTATACCATTTATTAGTAGTAAGGTGGTGACTATTGCATCAAAACATTGGATTAAACATTCATAAAAGTAAAGTATATGAGTATGTTTAATATCATCAATCATTTTATTGTACATTATTTTATCCAATATTTTTTATCTATCATTTGGTATTCACCCTTACAATACACAGTCGTTTTCTGTTTTGTATGAAGAACATAATTTTTTTTTTTTACAATCATGCAGAATGTAATCCATTAAACATGGAAATTGATGCAGTTGGAGCAGCCCACCAAATTCAACAAAATGGTAATTGGGAATAGTTTTAATTGTTTTACATAACGAAGTTTAGTCCGATATTAAAAATATACAAATACATTTTTAGCAATCATACAAAAGGTACTTCATTAAATTTGGTAACCGACGCCCTAAGAGCTGCGCAACAATTTCACCAAAACAACAAATTTCAACAATTTAATCATCAATTTAATTATTTCATTCTTTATTTATTAAGTTTCAGGAGTAAATGGAGTGTCTAACTCTTCAGATATAAATATTGAAGTTGTGACACATTTACCAGAAGTTCAACAAAATGGTACTTCATGTCAAATTTATTTTTTACATTTTTCATTCACAGTCTTTTATTAATTGTTATATAATTAATTCAGTGCCTACTACATCGGATATGGATATTGAAGTTATAGCACATATACCCGAAGTGCCTCATAATGGTAATTATTATTTATTTATGTTTTATACATACCAAAGATAGATAACGTAATTTATTACTTTTATTTATCAAAGTTAAAAAAATGTGTATCTATGTTAATTATATAGTTGCTTTAGAAATTGTATCAACTTTACCATGAAATCGTTTTCAAACTTATTTCACTAAAAAAAAATTCAATTAATTTTCAGGCGCAAATGGAGTGCTCAATTCCTCAGATATCAATAATGAAGTTCTGACACCTTTACTAGAAGTTCAACAAAATGGTAATTAATGTGAATTTTAATTTTGATATTTCTTATTAGCAGTGTTTTTTAATTTTTATAAAATTTAAATAAATTATTCTAAGTTATCACTTCAATAATAATTTTATCATTTTCATTAAAAATTATATAAATTTATTATATTTTTTCTTTAACACATTTTGCAGATGATGGGGAAGAGTATGTTCCAACCACGCCAGGGACCGAAATCACAACATCGCATGCTATTCTCCAAAATGGTAAAAAAAAATTAAATGTACCATTTCTCTACTTTTTAATTATTAGGGTTAGTACCAATTAAGTAATATCAACTCTTACCTTTTGCCTACTAAGAGATTAACCTTCATAAATGGTTAGGGTTAGTTCTATTTTAGTAATATCAACTTTTATCATTTGCCTACTAAGAAATTAGCCTTCAGAAATGGTTACAATTGTGCAACAATTTTATGGAGAATAAAAATAGCAGACTAAAAGGAAAACTCCAATATGTTGTTTAAAATGTTCGTATCCAAATTTATCATTGAAAAATATAATATTTTTAAACATTCCTTATCCGATGGGGGGTGTTCAAAATATGTGTTTTTCTCAACGATGGAAATGACACATATTTTTACCTTCAAATAACTATCTCTTACAATAAAATAGATGTTAAAAAAACTAAATTATGCTTTTTGAGACAATTACTAGTCTTAAAGTTGTTAATCAATATGTAGATACTGAGGAAAACATCCTCAGCACCTTTACCAAATTTCTACATATCAAGTATTTTCTCTCCGTTTACCTACCTCACAACATCTCTTTAAGAGAAACTAAAACCATCACCTCCCTACTCCCAACATTGTATCTTCCAGTACATCTATACAACGTTTCACTTTTTATTTTAATATGTCTTCAAGTAATTAATAGTAGAATCAAAATTTAAACTTCCCTACATTAAACCTATCAGGTGAAACTTCCGTTTTACGTCAAAGGCAAAGACGCCTAATAAACAAACGATGGACATTTGGAATAAAGACATCGGTATGCCCCAACTGCAGTGCAATAATGTGGATAGAAGAACGAAACCAATGTAGTTCAAAATCAAATCCTACATATCGGTTGTGTTGCCAGAATGGGGATATTCTTTTGCCTTTATTACCGTCGACTCCGGATTATTTGAACACGCTGTTGAGTTGTCCAAGCTTCAAAAAAAACATCCGATTGTACAACTCCTCATTTGCTATGACTTCCATGGGTGGAAAGATTGATTACAGTTTAATGAATAGAGCAGCGCCATATTCATTTCGAATTAGTGGAGAAAACTATCATACAATAGGGTCACTATTACCACCACCAAACACAAATCCTAGATATATTCAATTTTATATCCATGACACAGAACACGAGTTGCAGAATCGGATGGATATTTTATTTGGTAATGGTGGAAGTTCAACCCGAATAGATATATCAATTTTACAAGCCCTAAAAAACATGTTGGATAGCATAAATCCATATGTCAAAGTTTTTCGAACAGCTAGAGACATTATGCGCGAAAATGAGGTAGTCGATTTGAAGATAAGAATCATCAACTCGAGAAATGGCAGGCAATACATACAACCAAGCTCAAATGAAATTGCTGCTCTTATAGTTGGTGAAAATAATGGACAAACATGTCATCGCGATATTGTATTGTTTCAGAGAGATGGAAATACAAAGAGAATCAGCGAAATAAATGCGTGTTATATGCCATTGCAGTATCCATTGTTATTTCCCTATGGCACAGATGGATGGGATTGCAAAATCAAATTTGCAACAACAGCTAATAGAGCCAGAGATTTTACTTCAATGAGGGAATTTTATGCATTTAGAATCCAATTTCGCGAATCAGAAGGCAAGCTACTTCTCCAAGGAGGGAGACTATTCCAACAATTTGTGGTTGATGCTTATGCAGCAATTGAGCACAACACTTTAAATTATGTGAGAACTCATCAATCTAATCTAAGAGGAGATTTATATCAGGGATTAGAGGATGCAATAGTGGCTTGAGATACTGATGCATCGGTAGTTGGTAAAAAATTTATTTTGCCTTCATCATTTACTGGCGGACCACGTAATATGATGCAACATTATCAAGATGCAATGGCAATTTGCAGACACTTTGGCTCACCTGATTTGTTCATTACTTTTACATGCAATCCGAACTGGCCGGAGATTAAAGAAGAATTAAAAAAGATTGCCAGGTCAAAAGATTGAAGATAGACCTGACATTGCGTCTAGAGTATTCCGGATCAGGCAAAAACGTTATCTTGAAGATATCAAGCATAACAATTTGTTTGGAAAAGTAGTAGCAGGTAAATTTTGAAATTAATATACGATTACAACTAATATAGTAAAACTATCTTGATTAACCTTAATTGTTTATGTTGTAACAAAATTATTCTGCAGATGTTTCAGTAATTGAATTTCAAAAGAGGGGCCTTCCTCACACGCATATAACTATCACTTTGGCAATCGATGACAAACTGGTTACTCCAGAACAAATTGATGAAGTTATTTGTGCTGAAATCCCTGATAAAGAAACTGATCCACTCACTTATGAAACAGTAGTAAGATGCATGTTACATGGCCCATGTGGACCAGGTTATGAAACTGCACCGTGCATGGTAAAAGGAAAATGTTCAAAATACTACCCAAAAAAGTTTTGTGATTCTACCACAATAGATGAAGAAGGATTTGTAGCTTATAGGCGGAGGGATGATTCAAACACGTATTTGACAATTAGAGGATTTACCTTTACTAACGCATGGGTTGTACCATACCATCGAGATTCGTTGGTTAGACATGATGCACATATTAATGTGGAAAAGGTAGCACATGGTCAAATTGTAAAATACTTATATAAGTATTTGAATAAAGGCCCTGACATGACAAATGCTAGAATTGAGGATAATCTTGCAATTTCAAATGATGATGTTAATCAAAATTACAAAAGTTGTAATGAGATTGCAAGTTATTTGGATTGTCGTTATGTGTCATCAATTGAAGCATGTTGAAGAATATTTGAATTTGATATACAAAGGCAGTATCCCGCAGTATTGAAATTGCAATATCATCTTCCAAATCAACAGTTTGTTGTTTTTAGTGATAGAGACGATCTCAATTGTGTAATTGATCGTAGAGACATCAATGATACAATGTTGACGAAGTGGTTTGAAATAAACAGGAATCATGTCTCGGCTAAAGATATGACTTACGTTGATTTCCCGTCATCATGGGTATGGAATCGAAGTACCAAGAGGTGGACTCCTAGGAAAAGTCATATATGCATTGGGAGATTACCATATGCACACCCAAATTCGGGAGAAAGATATTATCTGAGAATGCTTTTGTATAAAGTCCGTGGTGCGGAGAGTTTTAATGATATCAAAACCGTTAACGGATTATTGCATCCGACATACAAATCAGCATGTGCTGCACTTGGACTTCTCGATGATGACAATGAATGGCATCAAGCTTTGAATGAGGCATCTTTGTGGGCATCTGCGAAGAAGCTCAGAAACATGTATTGCACACTCCTTCTATTTTCGGAGGTAACAAATCCTCTCAACTTATGGGAATCTCATTGGAAAAGTCTTACTGATGACCTTAATTATCGAGTTCAGAGAGAAATGGGTAATCCAAGATTACAAATCCCTGATAGTGAATTACAAAATTTGGGATTACGAGAAATTGAGCTTATATTGAATAAAAATGGCCGATCTTTGAAAGATTTCCCTCCAATACCACTCCCATCTGTTGATGCGGCTAATTTATCTATTAACCGATTAATCAGAGAAGAGCTTGATTATGATTGTGCATCTGAATATTTATTGTTTGAAAAATTATTCAATGATTTGAATGGTGAACAGCGAGTGGCATTTGATACTATTATGAATGCTTATGAGCAAAAAAAGTGGGGGTTTGTTTTTTGTTCATGGAAGTGGAGGTACGGGAAAAACTCATTTGTGGAGAACCCTAATTTCAAAAATACGATCAGAAAGAAAGATCGTGCTTTCTATAGCTTCATCAGGAATTGCAGCTTTATTGCTACCGGGAGGAAGAACAGCTCATTCACGTTTTAAAATCCCAATATACCTCGATGAATGTTCAAGTTGCTCAATTTCTTGCAGCTCAGATTTAGCACAACTTATTCAAGAAGCATCTCTAATAATTTGGGACGAAGCCCCAATGTTGCATCGGCATGGATTTGAAGCCGCTGATCGAACACTCAAAGATATCTTGAAGCACACAGTAGATTGCTCAGCAGATCGTGTATTCGGTGGTAAATTGTTTGTTCTTGGTGGTGATTTTAGACAAACACTACCAATTGTTTCGAAAGGACGTAGAGAAGCCACTGTTTTTGCAACAATAAAAGAATCTGCAATATGGAATCAATGTTGCATGTTGCATTTGAAGAAAAATATGCGTGTCATGACACACGACATATCTACTCATGCGCGTCAAGAATTAAGTGAATTTGCAAATTGGATTCTTACAATCGGTGAAGGAAAGACTCCAACACTCGCTTTTTGTGCCAACGAAGAAGCCAATTGGATAAAAATACCTGGCAAATTTCTCATCGAAAATACTGATCAAGGTCTAAGTCTATTGATTGATGCAGTATATCCAAATTTGATCACTTCATACATGGATAACTCTTATCTACGTGAACGAGCAATACTGACCCCAAAAAATGATGATGTTCATCGTTTAAATTCAAGAATGTTGGCAATGCTTCCAGGAGGTTCACGTAATTATATGAGTGCAGACACTTTATGTCAAGCCGAGGGTGAAAACCTTGCGCATACGTTGAATCCTGTTGAGTATTTGAATTCATTAGATTTTCCAGGTATACCAAGTCATAATTTAGAACTCAAAGAAGGTGCCCCTATTATTCTTTTGAGAAATCTAAATCAAGATGAAGGTTTGTGTAATAGAACACGACTTACCATCTTCAAGATGGGAGATAAAGTTCTTGAGGCAAAAGTGATAACTGGGTCAAATGCTGGAGATTTTGTTCTCATACCACACATATCTTTAACGCCACAAAGTGTTCACACAGCTTATCCAATGAAGCGAAGGCAATTTCCTATTAAAGTGGCATTTGCAATGACCATCAATAAAAGTCAAGGTCAAACATTGAATAATGTAGGGGTGTATCTTCCAAATCCTGTGTTCTCTCATGGTCAACTCTATGTTGCATTATCACGTGTAACCTCTCCTATGGGATTAAAAATATTAATTGTTAACAAGGATGGACAACCATGGAACTACACAAAAAATATTGTATACAGGGAAGTTCTTGATTTCTAATGTATGAAATAAAATTGTTTACATTTCTTAATTGATTCTTATTGGTTGAATGCTAATAACATTTGTTTATTGCGTTGCACTTTTAGTTTGTAATTTTGTTATTCAATTCACATCTCTAATTTATCAAATGTAACCATATACATTGATTACATTACATTATCTCTGATCTATTCCATGTATGTCGTTGATTTCAAAATTAATACACTCTTAACTTAATAATTTTTTCATTTTCATTCCAACACTACTTCAAAAGGATGTATATGTTTCGATATAGATTACTACATTAATTGTTTCTCATTTCACTTTAAGTCATTACCTTTAACTTGGAATGCAATAAGATAAATCCTTTATTCAATATATTTTATAAATTAAATATATTATTTTTATCTCATTTAGTTTATAACTTGCAGAAGTTCAATATGCGCCTTTGATTTTCTTGAATCCATACGGGGGGAAATGGAATATCAAAGTTAGGTTATTTCGACTACTAGATCGAAGTGCGAGCCAAGGATTCATCCAAATGATATTTCTTGACAAAGAGGTAAATATATATATGTGCATGTTCATATAGTGAGATAGTTATATATTTTTCCAATCCTTACAATTGTTGTTTAAACTAATATATCAACCATGACAGCGATTTGTTATGCAAGGCTTCATACGTGGTCGACATGTGTTAGCCTTTTTTAAACAACATTTAATTGAAGTCCATGTTTATTGCTTTACTGGAGTACGCGTGACATCAATAGAAAGTAAGTACAAAATCATCAATCATCAGTATCAAGTGGAGTTTACTGCTGATACAAGAATCGAAATGAGTATAGATGATTGCTATGATATGCCCCGTTACAAATATAATTTGGTCAAATTTCAAAATATACCTAATTACATGGATCGCCATTCCACTTTCATAGGTATTTCTTTGTTTCTAACTATGTTAAACTTATTGTGTTATAGTACAATTTTGACATGATTATTAACGGTAATACATTATCTATAGATGTTGTTGGATTAGTAATTTTTGTCAGTAACTGTTATCCAATTATAAGTAATGGGGCGCTGAAGCGAGAAATTTTGCTATTGGATAGAAAGTAAGAATATTCTTAGTTTAAATTTACATACAAACAATTCATTGTACACTTACCTAATCATTCCAAACTAATTTTATTGAACAAAAGTATGATGGTTCTTAGGTTAACTCTTTGGGGACATTTGGCTACTAACGAAGGAGGTGAACTGTTGCAAAAAATAAATGAAAATACAATTCTACTTGCATGTGGACTCATAGTGAAGAACTTTCAAGGTATGATGCTAAAAAAATGATTCAATTTACAAAAAATAAAACACTAACTTTATATATGACTAATCAATGTATACAGGGCCATCGCTTTGCACTATCAGATCAAGTAAATTGTACTTCAATCCAAAGTTGGAATTCGCAAGTATTATCAAGAGTTGGTAAGTTGTACATATATTTGATAATCGTGATGCTTTTATCACAATTAAATATTATTGTTTGTTCAGGTTTCAGAATAATCGTTGCGCAAATACACTTGCTACGTGGATGAGGGGTACTACATTTTCTACTTCGCAATTGTTATTAATCACAAATGCAAAACGAAGTCGAATATCCGATTATCAAGCATCAGCTCAAGTAAGAAAGTCTTATTAATACCTATTTAATTGCACTTTACTAACTGGAAAAAATAATTGTATTTTGCTAATTATCTAAATTTTTTTCAGGGAACACATTTTGTATTGTTGCCGATGTGAGTATCATAAATACCGGAATATTGTGGATTGAGTATTGTAATATATGCGGTAGTGAAACAAAGTCCGTTAGTGGAAATGAGGTGTGCATTTGTTGCCAAGATGTGGTGCAAACAATACCAAGGTAAATCATATATTAATATTTGTTCAAAGTTTTATTCAAAATTTCTAATTTTGTTGTCTTTGAAAATGGATAGATTTCGATTCTACGTTGAGTTGAAAGATAGCACTGGAATTATACACACCCTTCTTAGAGACAAGCATGCGCAATTTCTACTTCGATGTTCACCAGATTACTTAAAATATCTACAAACCAAGGTATGTTATAAAACATTATGATCTTTTATAAATTATTCAATTACAATTTATAAATTACTATACTATTATGCATTTTTTTATTCTTATGTATTTCAGGAAAATGGACAGAAGCTAATGCAAGATCATATAAATTCTTGCGTGGGTTCTGCATTTACATTTCTTATTCGTCCACCTATATTGCACTTGGATCAAAGTCTCCCAGTAGTTTCGTTTGTCTTGAAAGTAAACTGGTGTGAAGAATACTTGCATCTTTCCCGACATAAAAATAGAATTCATGTTAAGTAAAGGTAGTTAATTCTATAATTGATATATTTTTTAGTCATGTTAATTAATTTTTTGTCAATAAAATATTTTTGTTATTCATTTGATGGTTGGTGATCATTAATCGACATATCTACATTTGGGGAGTTACTCAATAAAATTCACATTACCCAATCATGTTCAAACTTCTTATTTGCTTTACGAAAAAATTAAAGTAAACAAGTTTTCGTTCCAAGTTCAATTGTACAATCATTAAATTAGTATTTTGAAATTCGAGTATCTCCAGTGCATAGCACGAGTCATTTTGCTAGTATATATATATTACGAAGTCCCTTTTTAGATTTGTATATATATATATATATATATATATATATATATATATATATATATATATATATATATATCATGCCACGTGTTATTTTCTAGGATTTTTTATATTTTTAATTAATTATAAAACTTTTGATTGGTGCAAAAAATTTGAACTATTTTATTCAATTCGGAGGAAGCAGGATTCGAACCCGCAACATGCAGATCAAATGCCATACCACATTACCAGCTACTTTGGCGGCTATTTGACAACTATTTTCTTTAATTCTTTTAATGGAATGCTAATTTAAGTAAATTATGAGATAGTTGGAATATTGTAATAAATTCCGTAAGAAAAAATTTGTTTCGTTTGAACTTTTATATTGCAATAATTTTTAGATTAATCTATAAGCTACTTACCGACCATAATGTTTTTGAGTTTTTGTCGAATAAAGTATACAGAATGATTTTTTGTCGAATAAAGTATACATAATGAGTTTTTGTTGAGTAAAGTATGTCTATTATGAGTTTTTTTTTTTCTTTTCAGAATGACTAGAATTAAATTACTCATTTCCTAAAATAATAATATTTTTTCATATAAACTTCCACTACTAACCTTCCTTAGTTTAAGCGTAATTTAAGGGGATTAAATTTCCTTAACTAATAATGTTAGAAGACAACTTTATTAAAAGTAAAATACTTTTATTAATTTTTATTTTAAGTCAAAGTGAATTATTAAATTCAAGATTGAAGCAATATTGTATTTGTTAAAGTATATAGCCAAAATAATATTCGAGTTTCTGATAACTATGTATCATCATATTGCTTATGACCCTTGTGTTATTTTTCTAAATTTCTTTTATATTATTAGTAGAATTTTTGCTTTTTTGCATTGAATTATGATAGCTGAATCTATTGATCATTGATAGACACTTTTAATTTTTAATTTTGATTTTTCTTTTAAATGTTTCGATTTATTTGATTGCTGGGTACAAAGAATCCTAATTGTTGGTAACATTTTCTGTTATATGTATTAATTTACGTATGTCCTAGAAGTCTTAAGCAAAACCTTAATTTAGACTTGATTTGTTATTTTGGTTATAAGAATTAAGTTTTTAAGTCATGCCCAACAGAGTTTTTAAGCCATGCCCAACAGAGTTTTCTTAAAAGATTGCCCTTCAAAAATGACCAATTTTGCAAAAAAATTATAAAGTTTATGAGGAACTTATTTGAGGGAATTTATGAGAATATTTTATTCTAATATTTACTCATCTCTTCATCCGTTTTATGTTCAATACTTTTGCCGTTTAATTATTATTTATATCTATTTTGATCCATTTTTTATCCAATAAGTATTATTATTAATAAATTCCATTTAAATAATTTATTATATACTATTAGACTGATTTTATCTTTCAAGGAATAAAAACATTTAATAAAATGGATCTTACAACAATGCAAGTTTGTCAAAAAAAAACTTGAACAGAAAGTTGCTCGCTCTCATAGAAGAAGATGCATTATCTCAAAATGTGGATCACACAATGTTGAAAAAACTTCATGAATTAGATGGCTCCATAAGAAAAATGAGTCACAATACGTAGTCTCTTCATTTTTTCTTAAAAGATTAGGTGATTAATATTTAATAGTAGTAGTGTAGTGATTATTGGATCAAAACATTGGATGAAACATTAATCGAAATAGTATAGGACTATGTTTAATTATTTTGATTATATATTATTTGATCCAATATTTTTTATCCAATAATCCTTCGGTGCTCACCCTTATATTTGTGAGTTACTCAATAAAATTCATATTACAGTTAACGAGTTTTTGTTCTAAATACAATTGTACAACCATTAAATTAATAATTTGAAATTCAGTATTTCCGTGCATAGCACGGGTCATTAGGCTAGTATATATATATTACAGAAGACTTATACATACATATATTTGTATCTATATATATCTTCCATCATTTTTTCTTAGATTTTCACATTTTTTAATTAATTTACTAATTTTTATTGGTTGAGAATATTTAGGTTAATTAAATTAATTGAAAATTAACTTATCTTAATAAAAATTAAATATTAAATTTTATTGGTGCAAAAATGTTAAACTATTTTATTAAAATTGGGAGAGGGGGGATTCGATCCCCCGACCTGCAAGTCGGATGCTACGCCACATTGCCAACTACTCGGACAGGTATTTGACGACTATTTTCTTTAATTCTTTTAATGGAATGCTAATTTAAATTTTATTTTGGTTGTAAACTCTTAATTGGCTTATAAGAGTATCCCACATTGAAAAGTTACATTGTTTTTTGAGTTTGACAATACCATAAAAGATGGTACTTTGACATGTTTTGAGTTACAAAATTGGGCTGACATTTTAGCCCATCAAATTAAGGAAGCCCTCTTATTTTCTTCTTATATTTTTTATTTATATAAATATAAATAGTTAAAGTTTTAACAAATAACGGGTAATTCAGATGATCGGGTTCTCTAAATTCCGATTGAGCATATAATCATATGTTTTGAGTGAGAAATTGGGTTGGCATTTCAGCCCATCAGAGTGGGGAAGCAAATTTATTTGCTTCTTACATTTTTTATTTATATAAATTTAAATAGTTAAAGTTTTAACAAATAAGGGGTTATTCTGATGACTGAGTCCTCTGAATTCCGATTGAGTTTAAAATCAAGTTCGATTTTGAGAGTTTAGAAATTTGTAATTTTTTTAATATTTAATAGAATAAAAATAAGTAAAAAATATTAATTAAAAGTTATGGGTTTTAATATATTTATGATTTTTCTTTTCTTCTTTTCTTCTATTCTAATTTTTAGATTTTTCTTTTTCTTTTTCTTTTTCAATATTATCTATCTATCTATCTATCTACCTATATATGTACCTATATATATATATTATAGAAGTCTTATACATACATATATTTGTATCTATATATTTCCTCAATACTATTTTCTTAGATTTTCACATTTTTTAATTAATTTACAAATTTTTATTGGTTGAGAATATTTAGGTTAATTAAATTAATTGAAAATTAACTTATCTTAATAAAAATTAAATATCAACTTTTATTGGTGCAAAAATATTAAACTATTTTATTTAAATTGGGAGAGGAAGGACTCGATCCCCCGACCTGCAAGCCAGATGCTACGCCATATTGCCAACTACTCTGGCAGGTATTTGACAACTATTTTCTTTAATTCTTTTAATGGAATGCTAATTTAAATTTTATTTTGGTTGTAAACTCTTAATTGGCTTATAAGAGTATCCCACATTGAAAAATTACATTGTTTTTTGAGTTTGACAATACTTTAAAAGATGGTACTTTGACATGTTTTGAGTTACAAAATTGGGCTGACATTTTAGCCCATCAAATTAAGGAAGATCGCTTATTTGCTTCTTATATTTTTTATTTATATAAATATAAATAGTTAAAGCTATAACAAATAACGGGTAATTCGGATGATTGGGTCCTTTGAATTCCGATTGAGCTTATAATCAAGTTCGATTTAGCTCAGACTTATGCAATGTTCATTTTTTTAATTCTAATGTAGAATTTTTATTTTCATAATATATTTTTAAAAATAAATAAATATGGACATTTAAAAAAATCAATTCGCTTCGTTTATACTGCAAAAATCAAGTGAATCTTTTTCTAAACTCTCTAAAACTAAAGTATTAATTTGTAGAAATTTTAATTTATAATCTATCTATCTACCTATATATATATTACAGAAGTCTTATACATACATATATTTGTATCTATATATTTCTTCAATACTATCTTCTTAGATTTTCACATTTTTTAATTAATTTACTAATTTTTATTGGTTGAGAATATTTAGGTTAATTAAATTAATTGAAAATTGACTTATCTTAATAAAAATTAAATATCAACTTTTATTGGTGCAAAAATATTAAACTATTTTATTTATTGGGAGAGGAAGGATTCGATCCCCCGCCCTGCAAGCCAGATGCTACGCCATATTGCCAACTACTCTGGTAGGTATTTGACAACTATTTTCTTTAATTCTTTTAATGGAATGCTAATTTAAATTTTATTTTGGTTGTAAACTCTTAATTGGCTTATAAGAGTATCCCACATTGAAAAAATTACATTGTTTTTTGAGTTTGACAATACTTTAAAAGATGGTACTTTGACATGTTTTGAGTTACAAAATTGGGCTGACATTTTAGCCCATCAAATTAAGGAAGCTCGCTTATTTGGTTCTTATATTTTTTATTTATATAAATATAAATAGTTAAATCTTTAACAAATAACGGGTAATTCGGATGACCGGGTCCTCTGAATTCCGATTGAGCTTATAATCAAGTTCGATTTAGCTCAGACTTATGCAATGTTCATTTTTTTAATTCTAATGTAGAATTTTTATTTTCATAATATATTTTTAAAAATAAATAAATATGGACATTTAAAAAAAAATCAATTAGCTTCGTTTATCTTTGCAAAAATCAAGTGAATCTTTTTCTAAACTCTCTAAAACTAAAGTATTAATTTGTAGAAATTTTAATTTATAATAAAAGTTAAAAATATTAATCTAAAGTCAAATAAGAGAATTAACAACAATAAAAACTCCCACATAAAAAAAAATAATAATTATTTCTAAAATTTGACAAATGACAAGACTATAAAAGAAACTTAACGTGCATAAAATTTATATACTTCCTCCGATTCAAAATAGAAGTTTTATTAAGAGTTATTTTTTGTTGCAAAATATAGGTCTTTTTACAAGAATGTTGCATTTATTGGCTAATTACCCTTACATTATTTTCTCCATATATATTCATATTTGTCAAAATGTATAGTTCTCATGCAACTCTTCTTTAATTTATTTGTTCTTTTGGAGTATTAATTAGGGGTACTTTAGACATATTGATTAGTATCTTAATTTGTGTGAAAACTCCTAAGAAGACTTATATTTTGAATCGGAAGGAGTATCCATCTATATTTATATTACAGAGTTTGTTTTTTCAATTTCAGCCAATCATATCCTTCTAAATCCTACGCGTAATTTCCATGAATTTTTGTTCAATTAATTATTTTATAAAATTTTGATTCGTTGGTTAAATTTTACTTTGGTTGTAAATTCTTAATTTTTTTTATAAGAGTATCCCACATTGAAAAGTTACATTGTTTTTTGAGTTTGACAATACTATAAAAGAGTGTACTTTGACATTTTTTCTTTCATTAAACATTACGCTTCCGTGCATAGCACGGGTATTTTTGTTAGTATATATATATTACAGAAGCCTTATACATACATATATTTGTATCTATATATTTCTTCCATCATTTTTTCTTAGATTTTCACATTTTTTAATTAATTTACTAATTTTTATTGGTTGAAAATATTTAGGTTAATTAAATTAATTGAAAATTAACTTATCTTAATAAAAATTAAATATCAACTTTTATTGGTGCAAAAATGTTAAACTATTTTATTTAAATTGGGAGAGGGGGGATTCGATCCCCCGACCTGCAAGCCGGATGCTACGCCACATTGCCAACTACTCTGGCAAGTATTTGACAACTATTTTCTTTAATTCTTTTGATGGAAGGCTAATTTAAATTTTATTTTGGTTGTAAACTTTTAATTGGCTTATAAGAGTATCGCACATGGAAAAGTTACATTGTTTTTTGATTTTGACAATACTATAAAAGATGGTACTTTGACATGTTTTGAGTTACAAAATTGGGCTGACATTTTGGCCCATCAAATTAATGAAGCCCGCTTATTAGCTTCTTATATTTTTTATTTATATAAATATAAATAGTTAAAGTTTTAACAAATAACGGGTAATTCAGATAACCGTGTCCTCTAAATTCCAATTGAGTTTATAATCAAGTTCGATTTAGCTCAGACTTATACAATGTTCATTTTTTTTATTCTAATGGAGAATTTTTATTTTCATAATATATTTTTAAAAATAAATAAATATGGATCTTTAAAAAAAATCAATTCGCTTCTTTTATACTGCAAAAATCAAGTGAATTTTTTTCTAAACTCTCTAAAACTAAAGTATTAATTTGTAGAAATTTTAATTTATAATAAAAGTTAAAAATATTAATCTAAAGTCAAATAAGAGAATTAACAACAATAAAAACTCCCACATAAAAAAATATAATAATTATTTTTAAAATTTGACAAATGACCAGACTATAAAAGAAATTAATGTGCATAAAATTTATATTTCCTCCGATTCAAAATAGAAGTTTTTTTAAGAGTTATTTTTGTTGCAAAATATAGGTCTTTTTACAAGAATGGTGCATTTATTGGCTAATTTACCCTTACATTATTTTCTCCATATATTCATATTTGTCAAAATGTATAGTTCTCATGCAACTCTTCATTAATTTATTTGTTCTTTTGGAGTATTAATTTGGGGTACTTTAGTCATCTTGATTAGTATCTTGATTTGTGTGAAAACTCCTAAGAAGACTTATATTTTGAATCGGAAGGAGTATCTATATTTATATTACAGAGTCTGTTTTCAGTTTCATCCAATCACATCCTTCTAAATCCTACATGTAATTTCCATGAATTTTTGTTCAATTAATTATTTTATAAAATTTTGATTGGTTGGTTAAATATTACTTTGGTTGTAAATTCTTAATTTGCTTATAAGAGTATCCCACATTGAAAAGTTACATTATTTTTTGAGTTTGACAATACTATAAAAGAGTATACTTTGACATGTTTTGAGTTACAAAATTACTTTGACATTTTTTCTTTCATTAAACATTACGTTTCAGTGCATAGCACGAGTATTACGCTAGTGTATATATATATATATATAAATATATATATATATATATATATATATATATATATATATATATATATATATATATATATATATAGTATGTGTGTGTGTGTCATTTTGTTGGTGTTTTATTTAAAAACAATAATTTAGTCCCTCCACCCCAACCCGAAAAAATAAAATATTTGAATACAAATATTGACTTTTGATTGAAAAAAATAAATAAATAAACCCTTAAAAAAGAATTTAGTAATAATGGAAAACGAGAGAAATTAACTTTTACAATTAAAACCCAAAATTCTCAACAAATGTATGGTGAACATGCATATCACGTTAACTCAAACAATTTACCAATAAAGCCACATTGTGGAGCTTTCAAGAAACTCCCAATCCTTTTGCAATCTCAAAGCTCCATTGCTTTTCTGAGAAAAGGTAAACAAAAATAAATTAATTACTCAAAATTCTTCCCCATTTGGTCATTATCTGTAATCATCGTTGTGATTCATTTGATTTGGATATTTTCCAAAATCAAGCATCAATTTTCAGATGTTGACTCAATTATGACATCCCACATGATTAATCCACTGGCATTAAGTTTCTTGGCCCACTACAATGTGGAAGGTCTATGTTAAATCTGCCTTTATGCATCAGATATTATTCAAATCTTTTCCAAAGTAGAGACAAATGTGATGGAATCTCTTATCATGTTTAGGGCACTAATTATCTCAATTAGGATTCCATTAACCTCACACCCAACTCGGCTTTGGGTCTCAAATGATCTCAGACGTCAGATTCTTGATTCGACGGCCACCAAATATTTCACACCGTGCAAAACATTTAATGTTCTGCACTATAGCCGTGTTGTCCCTTCCCCCAAATATTAGGGAAAAAATAGTCTGTCTTCCATTAGTGTTTTAATCGCTCAGAATTCATTATGTATGTGAATATCTCCTCTAATTTTGCCGTTTCACATATCATTATTCCAAAAAAAGGAAAAGAGGAGAGAGAAGGAAATATAACTAATAAATGTGAATAAAAACGATTCAAGAAATGGAATTTGAAGGGGTACTTTTATGGTGAATTATTAGTGGTTGCGATATATTACTTCCGTTTTTTTTTGAAGCCCAGCTGGGCAGTTGCCCCATGAAGGGGAGAGAGAACTGCCTCACAGGAGGAGGAGATAGGTCTAGAAAGGGAGACATTTTAAGCTTGCCCCATTATGGAAGAGGATGTCGAACTCAGAACCTCTCGATCACGAGTCGTGACTTGTCCCACTGGGCTGCGACTTCTTTGACAATATCTTTCTCCTCTAACTCTACATCTATCCTTCCCAATTTTCCTTTTTTTTTTTTTTGGAACTTTCTAACGATGAGATTTTGAATGTGTACCCTGAATATGTCAAAGTCATATGGTCATAACGTTTCCTTAGTTTTTTTTTTTTTTTTTTTTTTTAACTTTTCATTAGTTAGAAGTATAAATATTTTGGTTGTAAAAAATTTCAAAATACCACTGAAAAATTAGTTCACTGCATACAATGCACATAAATGTTCTTGATTCTAAATGAAAGGAATATGGTAATGTAAACATAAATTTAAAATGGTTCTTGAAGGCATGATTCCGTAGCAAACGTGACGGTATATGTGGCTACTTTTTTAGTGTTATTTTGTGAACAGTCAATTTGTGCATTTATTGTCAAATGTTAGATCAGTTCCAATCCATATATTTAAGTGATATTCGGGGGCAACCACTTTGCATATTTATTGTCAAATAGTATATCTGTCTCATATCATCACCATCTATTCTCCAAATTACTAAGAATATAATAAGTTATATTATTGTTGTTGTGTACGTGTAACATACATGTAATTAATTGATAAACGGTTGAATAATCTGCCAGTAAAAGGTCGCAAAATTACTGAAAGTAACGACCGCTCTCTTTACGGCTACTGTTAAGCATTTTTTTCCTTATAGTGTATTATCTACGGTCTCATGTACACCCAGTCCGGCTCCTGTGCGGAACGCCCAAAGTTCCGCACCTGCGGAACCATCCTAGTCGTCGGATGGAATTTTGAACGGTCCAGATTTGGAGAGAGAAAAGTTGTGGCTGACAATAAAAAATAATAAAAAAAAAATTGTTATATAATGAAAGGGTACATATGTAATTTTACAAATAAATGATTGGGTTACTGAGGAGGAGAGAGAAAAGTTGCAGGGTGAACAAGAACATGTGTTCTCTAACGAAGAACATGTGTTTTTGTTCGCATACTTTTCTCTCTCGAACAAAAAAGTAACAGCGCAAAGTTTATCACTAAAATACACTTATTTTGATACAGTAGTTGGATTAAAAAGTATAAAATCCAACGTCTGAGATCGTGTCCCCGCACCGTACAGAATTTTGCGGGTCCGCATAGGAGCCGCGACGCATGTACACCATGCTTATAGTAGCAACAAAATGAGTCATCACAACCTTGACCATGGAATTATCATTGCCGTCTCAATCATTTCAGGGATCCCGTGTTAAATTTTAAAATAAGCTTCTACATAAAAAGAGAAAAATGACTTTTATTTAAAGATAACAAAAAAAATTTATTATAATTATATTATAAATTTTATTCTCTAAAATGTATTATAAAATTTTAAATATAATTTTAAAAATAAATTTTTTTATTATTTTTCACTAAAATAAACAAACACACAATATATATATATATATATATATATATATATATATATATATATATATATATATATATATATATATCCAAAATTTTAAAGACCATGTTCGATCGAGCATTTCAAACACCCTCTTACCCGCTGTGCAAAGTAACTAATGTCCTAATCAAGGTCAAACTTCTCCTCTCAACATCCCTTAATTCATAGGGTACCCTACTTGCTGTTTAGATCAGTGGCACATGCATTATTGGATTTGTATAAGGTTTTGAGCTGTCTTGTGGAATCCAATAATGGCAAAAACATTGAGTTGGCAAGTTTATTTTTTGCATTTAAATGCTGACTTTGGCTGATTGCATTGCAACTTGAAACAAACTCTACCTTATGCAAGTCTTTTTTGTGGCTTTCTTTCAATCATGTCAACAAAGTTTGTGAGGTTCATATCATATTCCACTAAACTAATTTTGTGATTTGTGAACCACTGAATCTCATATGTTATAATTTTAAAAGTTCTGACTAATATATAAGTCTAAATTTTCTGATTGATATATAAATATAGGCTATTATTTATTATCACCTCATAATTCTGATATACCAAATTTAGTTATTAAATATATGACTGTATGTGATGTCAGACTCATATATTGTGATCACGAACCAGTGGGCTTGAGAGGTGACAACATTACTTTCTCCAGTCACTTCTTACTATGATTCTTAACAATTTAGGAGGATTTCCCCAATCCATCTTTTGTATGCTTGAATGGTTGAGATTAAACGTGCTATAAATATCGAATATATTATGTGAAAGTAAGAATAATTGTAATTTGAGCCAAGACTCTAGCACATCTAGCACCCAGAATATCTCGCATTCGATATTCATCAAGCGGATTGTTTATCCATTTTTCTATTACTTTTTTAAAAGAGAAATCAGTTTATTTAGTCCCCTAAAAATTTTCATTTCGCCTATATAGTTATTAATGTTTAATTTCAGTCTATTTAGTCTCCAATTTTTTTTGATTTGTCCGTATAATCCCCAATATTTAATTTCCGCATGTAAAGTCCCTTATCTATTTACAAGATGCAGTTCCACCACCTCTTATGCGGCGGACTTAGGGCAAATGAGTTCCTCCAAATTAGGGCAATAGAATTTGGGGTTTCCTTTTTATAACCAATTTTTAAACTGATTTTTTGTATTTTGTAAATTTTATAAATTGAAACTGATTATTATACCCCGCTCATTAAGCAGGTTGATGACATGAATTTGGGGGTGCACTGATTCCGCCGCAGAAGAGGTGGTGGAACCTCTATATACATCCCGTAAATAGATAAGGGACTTTACAGGATGAAATTAAATATTGAGGACTATACGGGCAAAACGAAAATTTCTGAAGGAGTAAATAGGCTTAAATTAAATATTGGTGACTATATGGGCGAAATGAAAATTTCTGAGGGACAGGCTAATTTTCCTTTTTAAAATATTGTAAGATCTATTTCAAAAGAATAAGAACAATTTAAAAGATATAAAGGTCTCCATCCGATCATCATATAAATATGTCACTTGGTTAATGGCCTAGAAATTAGATACTGAACTTATAAATTTAAAAATAGGAAAATTTGCGCTCCAGGTCCAAAAACAATTTATCTTTTTGACGTTGGGTCCAAAAACAATGTTTTCACACTGGACAATCCAAAAACTATTTATAATTGGTGGAGTACATCCTTCCGTCAAAAAAAGGCCTGGTCAACTGTCAATTTAAATTTGGCTGTTAGTCAACAATGGTGTCTTATGGGTATTTTTGGAATTTTACTTTGATAGACGCGGACCCATTTTATACCCAACAAAACCCGACCCAATTTTAAACCCAAAAAACCCGACCCGAAATCAATTACCCAAACTTAGAAATTAAAAAGACGCGTAATGAGTTTCTCCCCATTTTTTTACTGCTTAGTAATTTTAGGGTTTTTTACCCAACCTGGGGTTATTTTCCAAATCGAATAGGCATTCATTACTAAACCCAGATGGAAGAAGAAGGTTTTGAATTCGTTTTGATTGACGATGGTGATGGGTCGGATGATAAGGTTCGAAGGTATCGAGGTCAAGTCGGTGGGCGGAATTCCTTACGAATTGGAAATATTTTGAAGGGTATGCTCGATGATAGAGCTGTTGCGGCATACATGGAGTAAGAAGACTTGGTAGTGTATTTTTTCCTTTTTTTTTTAATATTAATAGTAATGTGCTTGACTATCGTTTTGATTATTAATCAGATTTATAGTCAACGAACTTTCTGATGAAAAGAAGAGGTCGATATGTTTGTTGGACTCACTGTGGTTTAATCTTTATGCAACAAATAGCAAGTTGAAGGTTTTGGATTGGATTTCTGAGATGGACTTGGCAAAGAAGTATATTATTGTGCCAATTGTGCTGTGGTAAGTGTATCTCTAATTAACAATATGTTTCAATAAAGTGTATCTTTGAGGCACTAATGCAGTTAAAGTCCATTATTTGTTGTAGGTCTCATTGGACTCTTCTCATACTATGTAACTTCGATATGGATTTGTCATCAAATACTCAATGCATTTTGTTATTTGACTCACTACAAGCTATTGAACAAAACAATGAACCTATTATTAGGAGGTAAGTTATATTATTCTGTTGTATTGTTTGGATTTCAACAATCTGATATTGTACATACGTGTCAGATTCGTAGTGGATACCCTTAAAGTAATGGGTTCGCCTGTTGACAGCAAAATGGTAAAGAAGATGCCATTTCTTGTACCAAAGGCAAGTACATAGATTCTTTGTTTCCATTTTTTTGGGTTTGAAACGCATTGAAGAGTATTTGTCATTGTTTACTTTGAATGTGTTTAGGTCCCACAACAGACAAATGGAGAAGATTGTGGTTGTTTTCTACTGTTTTATGCTTACCTTTTTTTGAAAGAGGCTCCTACAACATTTAATCACAAGGATGGATATCCATATTTTGTAAGTTACTCAATGATATTGTAAAATATGCAGCTTGTATATGTTCCTTTATTTAGTTAATTGATGTTTCTTTTATTGTAGATGAGGGGGGATTGGTTTTCTGAACATGAGTTGAATGCTTTTAGACATATGTTGAATGACAAGAATATTGTTGGACTTGGAAATGCCAATGTTGCTAAAGATGATGTTAATTGTACTGGCTTGTCATGTGTTGATGATAAGGATATATGTGAGAAGGTTGTTGATGAGAAAAATGTTGATCTCATGGATGGGGTGAGTGATGAGGATGATGTGGTTTTGGAGTCATTTTTCCAAGATTCAGACAATGAGGCTAATGATGGTGTAGATATGTTCCAAGACATAGTTGAAGAAGTGTTGAATGACTTCGATGATCAGGCATCCAATGCAGGAAGAAAGTTTAAAAAAGTGAATGAAGTAGAAGCTGAAAGAGAAGAGCTGAGCATGGTGAATCCGGATTTAGGCAGGTCAAAGATGGAAGTATGAAGCTCGATAGGGGAGGTCTTGTTATTGCACACTGCAGAAAATGTGGAGAACAGGGGCACAATGCAAGAAAGTGTCCCAAGCATCCACATGTTCAAAAGTTGAACAAATGCAACCACTGTCAACAGTTAGGACACAATAAGAAAGGTTGCCAAATCTTGAAAGTTGAACTTGCAAAGGAGAAAGCTGAGGCAGCTACAAAGAAGGCTGAAAATGATCAGGAAACTGAACTTCAAAACCTTGCGGATGCACAAATTCATCAAGCCGAGGCTGAACTTCAAAAACAAAATTACTTTGTTTTGTGAGAGTGGGAGCTGAACTGGAAGACTTTTGTTGCATTTTATGTAATTTTTGTGGCCTTGTATAATTTAATATTGCCAAAGTACATTCCTAGGGGAATCTTGAATTATTTTATGTCTGACCAAGTGGTTGTGGTGCAGTGAAGTTTTTTGGCAGCTTTTAGCTTATTGACTGCATTTTTTTGTTCAACATTTTGGCCTTTACTCAATGACTTTTACTTTATATTTGTAGTGTACAGCTAAATTATTAATGGTATTTACCAAAATAAAGCTAAATTACAAATGCTTAATTACAAATGGTAATTACCAAATGAAATTCACTTCTTTATTCCAAAGGCAACTACATTCATTGAAATTACATGAATCTCATTTTATCAGCCACAAACATCTTAACCAAATTATAACAAAAACAATCCAAGAAACAACCAAAGCTATCAAAAGGTTCTTGATTTTCCTTTTGTATACAATCGCCTCGGCATCCATTTTTTTCATCCTTTGCATTACTCCTGGCAGAAATTCTCTTCCTCTATCACATAAGGGAACATCAACCCACCAAAAAAACTTGCATTTTTTCCCCCCAAATACACTTACATTCCTCTCACAGCTCATAAATCTCCTACCTGGGTTTAGGACAGTCCAAGAAGTGCGAATTTGAGTAGGAATTAGCTCGGGACAGTTGCAGAAATGAGGCATGTTTCCTCGGCTGTTTTCCACTCCAAAGATGGCTCTCGAGCTGCTCTCATCTTCAGCTAGATATTCTTCATGACGATTTCTTCTATAACTCCTTCGCGGAGAGCTGAAGGAAGCCATCTTGGACCTTTTTTTAGAGTTTCAGACCGATGGAAGATGAAGGAGAAGACCAATTGCTAATGGGTTAGGGCATTTGAGGGGAACTGGTGAAAATAAGAGATTTTTAATATAGACCCTTAATGGGTCGGGGGTAATTGATTTCGGGTCGGGTTTGTTGGGTTTAAAATTGGGTCGGGTTTTGTTGGGTATAAAATGGGTCCGCGTCTATCAAAGTAAAATTCCAAAAATACCCATAAGACACCATTGTTGACTAACAGCCAAATTTAAATTGACAGTTGACCAGGCCTTTTTTTGACGGAAGGATGTACTCCACCAATTATAAATAGTTTTTGGATTGTCCAGTGTGAAAACATTGTTTTTGGACCCAACGTCAAAAAGATAAATTGTTTTTGGACCTGGGGCGCAAATTTCCCTTTAAAAATATCAAAATTCATATTGAATGTGTCACACCTGTAATCAGAGGGTGACCTGATAATGCTTCATCTATCAATGAGACAAAGAACTCTTAACTATATATAATCTTCCAAGCCATAACATAACATAATAAACTTAACTTTATTATAAAGTCATAAATACTTCAAGGAAATTACAAATTTATCCTATTATCCTAATTGTCATTTAACTTATAAAGATTAATTACTTATTACATAACTTTTCCATTTATCAACTATTCATCTTTTACCCTGTCTCATGCCTCATCATCAGCACCCTCATCATACTCATTTGTAAAACATGAAAAGATAATAGGGTAAGTCACACTAGCTTAGTAAGAACCGATTGCCCTTAGGATGAAGGACCAAAAGAGACTTAAACACATTCCTTGTTTCCCAAAATATTTGAAAATATATCTCGACTTGACTTAGCATGAAACATCTTGAAACCCTTTGTAAAATACTTGAAAACATAACATAGTACTTCAGAGCTTGCATAACTTGTACATAACTTGAAAGGAGTATACCAAAGTAGAAAGACTTTGGACGATGGAACATTTGCCCGTTGACCGATAGGGTCGTCCAAAATCAGGAAACAAACATTTACAAAAAGTCCGATTGACCTACATGACAGAGCCGGTCGACTTCTTAAGTCCGGTCGAGGGGATATCAGGCACGATCAACCGCTTTCCCTCTTTCCTTCATCCAAAATAGTTCCAGTAGTTTGTTGGGCGAGGGATCTGTGATCCGGTCGACCGGATAGGTAGTCTGAGATCCGGTGACGACATTTTCAAGGCAAAATTTGTGAAGAAAATGTCATTTTCTACACATTCTAAATCCTAACCCAAAACACTGTTTTTAAAATCTTTAAAACACTTAAAAACAATACCAAATCATACACATATCATGTCATAAAAATACTTAACCAAATTGATCACATATATATCAGAAATCGTACTCCAAGTACTTTACATAACTTGACATACTCGTAGCCTTCCAATACATATAAATTTGGCATGATTAGTACCAAAATGACATGCAACAAATAATTCTACAATCGAGCTCAATTATCCAACAATAACACTATCCAACTGTTAACAACCCCAAACTTTAATGCCGTTTAGGAAAGCCCTTATACTTGTAACATATCATATCGTAACTGGTAAGGCTAAAAAATTTCTATATAAAGATATATTCCTGTCAAGATTCATCCTCATGAACTGCATGGCACTGTTAACATCCCTAACTTTTTAATCCCGTAAGGGTCCGGGCATCATGGGGGAAAAGAAGCGCCCACGGGCACTTATATTATAAATTCGGAATATATCATGGTCTAGGGACATCGTTTAGACAAGAGATCTAGATTAAGAATATGAACATGCTGACTCTCATGTAATGCATCCAGCAAATATACAACAACATACGCAAGAATCATCAAGTATAAGAATGCAACGGTGCAACATAACTCGGTTCTTCATCCAGATGTTTATGTAATATAATATGGGGAAACTTTATATATTTCATGATTTAATAAAAGAATATTTCATGCATTTTAGGACTGAAAAAAAAAGGATGAAGGGTTCTTACATAGAACACTTAATCAGAAAATCAAAGGGAGAACAGAAAGCAAAATTCTCTGGTTTGCAGAGGTAATTTCCAGAAGCAATAATTCTTAATGGAATCGTTGAAACTTAATCTCCATCATTCATAATGCACTTTTATATGTCTTCTAACTTTAGGAACAAGAATTGGGTCGATCAGGCTTCGATTACTACTTCAACTTGATGATCTATTCTCATCACTCTTTTTTTACTCGAACTGCCACAACCTAAAACTCCGATGAGGATATATCTTAATCCATAACTTAGAATGAAAATCCCTCTAGTCAGACTCTAGTTTAGGGAGTCTAGTATCTATGGTTAAAATATGGGAATGATCCGAGATCCTTTACTATATCTGCCAAAGTATTTTTACTCGCTGTACTTGTTTTTCAGCACTCTTGTTTTCTCTCTTTTCTTTCTTATTCTTTCCTTCCCTTCTATATCGTTCTGCACTATATATAGGCAACAAAAAACTCCAGATTTCTTAGAAGTTACATCTCCAAATAAGACAACCAATCCTAAAGGTTCAGCCCCTTAGAATTATCTCTAAAGGCACACTTTCACACCTACTAACTTCCCTCCAAAAACAACCAAATAACTAACATAGAATTCCTCTTATACTTAGATTCCCTAACTAATCCAAGATGACATAGAAACCCCAAAAAAAATTATGTACAACATATATAACAATGTAAAATCAATTAGTCTCATAACATTCAAATATAATCATGCAACTAAGGTCAAAAGGTCCTGGGTATCACATCTTCCCCCCCCCCCCCTTTCCAATGAAAGTTTCGTCCCTGAAACTTACTTACCTTACTCTTGGAATAGGTTAGGGTACTTTTGTCTTACTTCTTCTTCCAGCTCCCATTCAACTACTCTTTCTATGTGATGTGACCATTGTACTTTTATTCCAACAGTAATTATAAGTATAGGCTAATTATTTATTATCACCTAGAAATTTATTGTGATCTCGATCCAGTGGACTTGGGAGGTGACAACATTAAGTTCTCCAGTCTTAAAAATTTAGGAGGATACTGAACTTATAAATTTAAAAAGATAAAAATTCATCCTGAATGTATAATAAATAGGGTTTATTACATTTTACTACTATTAATGTTATCGGGCAGTAGTACTTTATCCCATGAGGTTTTAATTAATACATTAGAGGTTCATTTTGCTAAACTTCCGATACAAAATGACTATATTGCCTTTGGGCATATTCTTGCGTATCACTACTATCAAATTGAGTCATTTTTTCAGTCTAATTTCATTCAATAAATAAATGCACTCATTCGTCTTTTTAATTTAAATTTAAAATTTTTTAAATGAACAAAAATAAAAGTAAAAAAGTTCCATCAATTACTTTCACTTTCTACTTTCTTAGAAACTCTAACCCCTATATCTTAAATGTCATGAACTATATAGAGTAGTAACATGTAAAAACTATCTCCAATTATGTTTGTAGTTGCAAATTATTCTCATTCTATTTCATAATTGTAGTCTCATATATATTTTCTTTTGATGTGTTTAGTCCTCATGTGGCGAAACATCATCGAATTCTGCCTCATGAGCACCTGGCGGCCCGGATTACGCTGTATTAAGACAAAAACATTCAAATAAACAAATATATGACTAAAATCAATGAAAAAAAATAGAATAATGACTAAATTGCAACTATAATCATAACTAGCTACTATTTTTGTATATCACTCTTACTTAATGTATATCTTTTGTTCATTTATTGAATGAGATTAAATTGAAAAATTCTCCAATTTGACGGTAGTTAAATTTAAAAAGTGTACAAGGATGACAAAATCATATTGATGCCATTTTTAGCATGTCTAAAGGAATGAACCCCTACGGTATTTATTGAACTTTATGGGGCAAAGTGCTACTCCCTTATAAATTAATGGTAGTAAAGTGTAATTAACCCATAAAAATCATGAAGTAAGATTGAAAATCAATTTAACCCCCCAAGCAAATCCCTTGTGGAACAAATCATCTTAGGAAAAACTAATATCTAAGTAAACATTCTCATATATTTCCAAGAGAAATACAAGGAAGAAAGTTACATGATTTCCTTTTTCTTTTTTATGACTTATGGACAGGCTACCCCTATTGAAGAATAAACATCGATTTGACAGAGATTTATTAACTAGTTGAAAATGAAACAGAGAGTAAGTGATATCAATTAATGATATTATTTTCTTCAAAAAAAAGAAAGAAAAAGAAACAGAGAGTAACTAATGTTTACTAAAAAAGTATACATTAACTTTTATTGTTTTTTATAGCTGGAGTTTTTGTTAACTTTTTTTTTTTAAATCTCTCTCGGGAGGATGAATATTAAAGCGGCTTGACACTTGAGTTGTGCTTCGTTGTCAAGCTTTATTTAACTTCCTAAAAGAAAAATGATTTTATAAAAAAACAGCTTTATCTGTATAGTTGTTCACATTTGCTGGATAAAATCATTAAAATTTTAAATAAATCTTCTTCGAAAAGGCAATTGATGGAGAAATAAGAAACGAAAAAATATTTATAATGATTATATTATATTTAACATATCATATATTAGGGAATCGGGAGTATCCGAGTGGCTGAATTTACCTCTTCTCAAGACATCGTAATGGAATCCATTCCCCCTCCCCTCTCTCCCCAACTAACCCCACAAAAAACATCTTAGATTATATTTTTCAGTAAGAAAAAATAAATTTATGCATGATCTATTTTTTTTATTTGTCGCTTAATTTAAGTAATATGTTTGGTCAATAAATAATTGAGAATATGTCAATTATGCTTTTTCGAAACCAAAAGCTGTAAGCAGCTAAGTAATTGAGAATATGCATTATATTTTTTTCAGTTGTCAATGTTTGTAAGTATAATGGAATATCTTGACCTTATATTATATTAATTTAGCTAATGTAATAAAATTATTATTTTCATTTATTTTTCTTCTTTAAGTCTATTATCTTTTAGCAAGGTTGTATAGGAAGGGCAGGTTAAGAATTGCAAAAAAGTAATACTCATTTGGTCCCAAATTAAATATCGACTTATTTATTTTATAAAAAATTAAATATTTACTTTTTAATTAGAATAATATTATTGAATTCTAGCGAAGGAATTTTAAGAAAATCACAAGCAAAAGGAATGTGCTTTATACAAAGTTATTCAACTTTTTCCAGCTCTTTACTTTGATAACGATGAATCCATTTGAAAGCATAGATTCCAAAAGGGTCAGTGAAAGATTTTCATGTCGGTCAATTTCTTTTCTTTTTATTTCTGAATTTTACTTCAATTATTAATCAAAATAGGGAGATCAAAATTAAAATAAATAAATAAAAGTTACAAAGTCTACGAAATTTCTCCAATTTTCAATTGCATACCTATTCCTCTACTTTTAGCAATTTGGTATCCAAATTGACTTTTCTCAATTCCAATTTAGTTCCTGAAAATAGATAACTTTTCAATTTCGTCTCTAAATGTGGTCAAGAGTCAATTTCATCCCTTGATTTGCCCGAATCGTGTCAAAATGGCCTCTACACTCTCGTAAGCGTTAATCAGACTACTAATGGTCAAGCGTAAATCACCTAATTCATTGGACTGGGAACCAACTTCTTCCTTCTTTTTGTGGAAACTGACTCCAAATCAACAAAGTAAGATGGAATTTTGGAAAACAACAAAGGTATTTTAGTCCCTTCACTTGTAACTAAAAAAAACCATCCACGGTTTCTCCAAAATGCCCTTGTTTATGGTGTAAGGTGGGTGGTGGGATTTAATTTTCACTAGAAACCACGTGATGGACATTAATTTGTCAAGGTTCCAAAGTCTGAAATAGTTTATGAGTAGAATTGTTGTAAAACTAAGTTTTGGCTAGAAATAGAAGAGTGAAAATAGTTGAAGGGTAAAGTTATTTTGAAAAGAAGTTTTGAATAGAAATAAAAAAAACGAAAATAGTTAATGAACTTTTATGGTAGTTTACTGTATAATATATTGCCTTAATCTCCTTAATTTTGTTTTTATTTTTGCCTTCTTAACTTTTACCTATTATAAATAGTGTATATTATTTGTCCCTGATTTATTGCATAAAAATCTCAAAAACAATATGGCTCCAAATACATGAATTCAATTTCCTTTAGAAAGAAAAAGTGTGCGCGTAATGAAAGATGAATTCTCTATTATAATTTTTCTCTAGAATAAATGATTGATGTTTAGTCCAATGAAACTGTATTATGTGTACCAATTTTATTGTTATATTAAACTATATGCTAAATAATATGAATTCAAATCAAGAAATTCTACGTCTTGTAACAATCACATTTAAATAATGAAATTCTACGTTAGTTCAAGTCAACTTTTGTGTGATTTCAGTTATTTATCATAATAGCTTTTATATTCCTTAAATTGTCTAGTTCCCAAATCTCAAGCTACAACCTATGAAATGTTTGGGTGAAAAAAATAAGATGGAAAAAGGAAGTTTGCTCAATGAAATATTGTTTCAAAATATATTCTACTACTTCATTATCTTTTCTGAAAGTTCTTCTACTAAACATAATGGTATAATGCAGGCGCAGCGAAGAAGAATATTAAATATTTGTTTAGTTTATTAGTTTTTATCTTAATATTTCCTAACTAATCAAGTTTTATTGGGTATATTTTTTGTCTGTTATCATGATTTTTTAAATCATTGTATAACTTTTATTTTCTTGTATTTTTAGATTTTTCTTTGATTGTAATGGCTTCGGCTATTTTGTAATTAATGAAAAATTTATTATTTAGTAAAAAAATAAAACCATAATTGTATAACCAAAAATAAATAAATAAATAAATGCTCCCACATAAAAAAATTCGTGTCCGTGGCAACTTCCTATTGGTTTAGACCAAGCATTACTTTTGGTCCACCCATTGGGGGGGACACAATGATCCTTTTTAATAAAGACATGCTTATTAATTGGGACCTACAATCCCTCACCATACTTGGCAAATTAACAGCAATATTCCCCCTTGTTTAACTACAATATATAGAGTTAAGTCAGATTTTCATCCAGCAATACCCCCTTGGTTAACTACAATATGTAGAGTTAAGTCAGATTTTCATCCTTCAATTAGATTGAAATCTCCTCAAAATAATATTGATGTTTATAGCCTCTTAGAATAAATAGAAAGCTTCATATATGGAAGAACACTTCTGATATGGACCGGGTCCATTGGATCATGCGCTTCAAATTTGGCCACATCACTGCATTTCCTTCTCTCTCTTCATTCTGCATTGACATGACCAAATCTGGATCACATGATTCACATGGACCCGGTACATATCAGAATTTTCCTATATGGAAACATTCTAACACACTGTTCCCTTAAGGGCACTCAAAGCAGAATAGTACCAATAAGAGTATTTGATTAGCATATAGTTGAGAGATGGTCCCTAAAGCTTTGCCTTGTGATCACTACTATCCTATGTTTTCTAGTAAAAGATCCATTAGATGGGGGGATTTGTAGCCATTTCAAATGGTCTATGGTCATTTATGCTTTTTCCTTTGATTCATTGTAAGTCAAGTCAACTTTTTTTCTTTTTACGAATTTTTTAAATATAATTTAGGAAAAAAATGTAGATTCGGAACAATAAAAATTCCTTTTGTTTTTCGTTGCAAAAATTTCAAATAGGTGGTAGCAAACAAGGTTGGGCGAGAGCTGGTACAAATTGATCTGCCAAAATTCGGCGAAGTCAACAAAAAAAAAAAAAGGATGCGGAAGCAGTGTTAACTCACTCGATCAAATATCTAAATATACTACTCGGGGAAGTAGTAGTAAAAGAGGGAAACGCCGCATTCCTCTTTTACTAACAAAATTAACAACAAAGACTTAAATTAATAACTAATGGACAACATGTCCTTATTCAAGTCATAAAACGAAACTACTAAAATCATTAATTAAATAATAACTAAACTTGGACAACAAGCTCGTAAATCTCGCTTAAAAATTGGATAGCATGTTGTAGCAACTTGAAAGAAGATTCAGGACCCTAAAATGACAGAATCTGATCTTGTGATCGCATGAAAGTTGTAGATCTGTCTCTTAACTTTCCAATAATCAGCTCCATTGGATTCATAGATCGAAATTTATGCCCATTCCCACAAACTGTCTGAAAGTTAGAATTAGTGTTGACCAAAGTTGATGAAAGTTGATGGAATTAGTGTTGACCAAAGTTGATGAAAGTTATTATCACGCAGACATTGTCCATGGCCCATCATTCCTTGAAGCAACCATACATGAGTTCTCATCACTAAGTTGAGTGAACAGTCCACAAAATACGGTGGCAAAACCGTAATATAAGAAGGGTTGCCGCACCTTGGTCCGTTCAAATGTCTCTTGGGCATTTCCCTCTATAAATATTGTTCATTTCAACTCATTTACTCCATGTTCTACAAATTGCATGACTATATTTTTTGTTGTGTAACTAATTGACTTTTGCATGTGTTATATATTATGTACGTAAGTGTTTAGGGTTGCCATGACATCTTGGATTGATTAGAGGACTAAGTGCATAAAAAGAATTATACGTTAGCTAATTGGTAATTTTGGAGGGAGGTTAGTGTTCATTAAAGGGTACCTTTAGAGATAATCCTAAGGGGGTTGAACTTTGAGGATTGGTTGCCTACTTTAAAGTTATAACCTTCTAGAAATCTGGAGTTTAGATAGCCTATAAATAGAGGAGGAAAGTAGAGAAGGGAAGGAAAGAATAAGAAAGAAGAAGAAAAGCAAGATAAGAAGATTTTGACAGCCTGCATGCACTGCACTAGAAACGTCATAAAGGTAAATCTAGAACTCCAAATCCTATGATTCCTTTTTATTTAGAAACTAGACTTGTAGTGTAACAACCAGTCTCTCAAGCACCTCATGTGTACAAAAATCTCAAAATATGGATTAGAACTGTACAGTTGCTATAAAAGCAGTTGCTCAGTAACTTTTGACTTGCAGCTGCTTCCCTCAGCAGCTTTTGATTTGCAGCTACTTGAACTGCTCAGCAGCTTTTGATTCGCAACTACTTAAACTGCTCAGCAGCTTTTAATTCGCAGCTACTTAAACTGCTCAGCAGCTTTTGACTTGCAGCTGCTTATGGGAAGCAGCTGCTCAACAGCTTTTGATTTGCAGCTGCTTGAACTGCACAGCAGCTTCTGCTTTGCAGCTGCTCAATTAAAGTAGCTGCTCAGCAGCTTCCATTCTTCTATAAATAGTTCATATTTCCTGATTTCTTTTTCATTCAAAATTCTCTCATCTTCTTCATTTCCTTCTTTATACCATATGATTTTGTAATCTCTACATTTGTGCCAAATTCTAGTGTTGTTTATTGGAAGGTATGATCTATTAATAAATTATGGCGAAGTTCTGTTCTAGGATACATTTAGAATTTGAAGAACTAGTCAGGTGAGTGGTCCTAACCCTTTCTACAAAATTATATATATATGTATCGTGTGCTCATGAATTGTTCATTGCACTCTTGGTCTGGATCCACTCATGACATGCACTGATTACATTTATCTGTCATCATGAAATAATTTTCTGAAATTGTGGCCTTATTGTTAATGTTATTGGAAATGAAATGTTTTTACTGAACCTTGAACGAGATCTGTCTTGAGATTATTGACATGGCATTATGAGACTGCGAATATATTGAGTCGGGCCTAAATGAATATAATCGAAGGAACTGCGTGCTACACCAAAGGGTGGGAACCACCTCCAGAATCCTGTCGATAAATGTCTAGATCGAGGCCCGTATGAAATGTGATTTAATGTTATTGGAATGCCATTGTCAATCTGATCTCGACAGTCTTGAACAATTGTTCCAGAAATCAGGCCCCTTATTATAAGAGTATATATATGGTTTTCTCATTATGCGAGCTATTTTGATATAAAAGTATTTTTCCAAAGAAAATGATTTTTACAGACACGGGCACCACTAATACGACCTTCACTGAGCTTCGGCTCACGTTTTCCAAAATATTTTCCCCCTCCACAGGTATCTGAAGGTGGTGCAATATTTTGGTATCAGAGTGCTCAGCGAAAGCTTGGGATTAGAAATCTGTATATAGGGATTCTCCTTTTGTATTGTATTGAATTTCATTGTACTTCCTTTTGTATTGTAAAAGATAGAACCCAGTGCCGAGAGGCACGCGACAGTCCCGGCCCGAGAGGGTAGGGGTGTCACATATAGGGCTACGATTTGACCAGAGGGATTAGGATTTTAATTTTTAGATTTTTCTGTGTACGTCTTTCAATTAAGAACACGAATCAGATTTTCTGGATTTTTTTTACAAGTTAAGAACGTAACGGTGATAAGGTAAGGACCCTTCAACTTTGAATTTTCCAAAGCTTTCATAAACTGATATTTTACAGATTATGTATGAAGTATGAATGAAAAAATGATTTTATCATGTTTTCTTGCATAAAAGTGGATGAAGTAATATTTAATGTGAATGCATGAATTGTATGATGTTTAATTGCGCATGTCTATGATAGCATGAGTACTTGTTGTTTTTATGATTGTAAGCATAAGGGAACTTCCCAGTAGGGATATTGACAAAGAAAATATCCAGTATGTTTATGTTATGCTTATGTTATGTTATGGATTTCATGAGGAGTCAATGTACCTAACTTGGGATAAGATGTAGCATGTAGAGTTGTGTTATATGATAAGTACATTGATAAGATGTTGGGAGAGGCCTAAACTTCAAGTCATGATGTACGATGTTACGAAAAGTATACAACGATATATGATGTTTGCATTTGATATTTGATGTGAGCAGTTTTGCAGGGAAATGGAAGTCGTTTTCTAACTATTTTCAGGTTTTTGAGTTGTTTAGTTGTCTCGTAGTAAGGGTGTAGACGACGACCATCATCTGTACTTGAGCTATTGAGAAGTTAGGCATTCCCACGTATACTCTAGGCTAGAACCTTTACTTCCTAGCGACCTCGCAGTGGAGGGGTAAGAGTGGCGAGTATACAACCGTTTCCTGAAGATGTCGAGGAAGCTCGGAGGTTGAGTCGCAGGTATTTATGATTCCTCGGGTGGAGGATCAGAGTGTAGGGTCGTTGTATGGGCGGTGATCCTGCACTCCTAATATTCTAAGAAGTCGAAAGGATTTTGCATACCATGATTTTACTTCTTTATCGGTGATTATGTTTTTAAAGTTAAGAAATGTTTTTGGGATGCATAAACTATTTTAATTAAGTGTCTATATATTTCTTCTTCCCAAGGTTGAAGGGATCTTACTGAGCATTTGTCTGTTTTGCTCACCCTTATCCACCTTTCCTTTTCAGATGAGCAGGATGTTAGCTACGAAGGGTACGTGGGGGACGTCGTGTTCAAGTATCAGGGAGATGACACTTTATAGACGTTTAGCTCACTTTACTGTTTTGAAATAGACTAAGTGTGATCAACTTTGAAGTATGTTTAAGTTGTACTATTTCCTTTTAAGTTATGATGTACCTTTTAAAATTAAGTTTATATATATATACACACACACACACACACACACACACACACTATTTGATGTTTTATTTCTTAGCATGTTTTATATCTTCCGTTGATGCATGTATGAGTTTTATGTTATGGGTTCGGTGTTCCGTTTGGCAAAACGGAACACTGCCAGGTCATTTCCCGATTACGGGGCGTGACACTTCCTCTTCTCCAATAGCCTGACTTGATTCCCCAGCTCTTACCAGAGTTATTCTCTCCAATTAGCTCCTGAGGAGAACTTAGCCCCTTAGCCTAAGAACGCAACACCGCATATGATCTCAAAGGAGCTTTGAGTTGTTTCTACACATCATGATTACTTTATTGCTTCATTGGGGTTGGGTTGGAGGACCTAATGATGCGAAATTTGTAAGTGCACAAATATTAACAAGTAATAAAGTGATAAGTATAAGATCGTCCCAACGAAAATTGTTTATTTATAAGGAAAATTATTTTACTTATAACCTTACTTAAACCAAAATAAAGATGGATTTAATTAACTAAAAATAAGAATGGATGACAATTAAAATAAAATAAAGATGCTATTTTGATGAGATGACAATATATAGAATGAATGGATTATGACACTTCTGATCCAGTCTACTCATTTTATGGAAAATAAATGTTTCCTTAATTTAAGTCTCAACTAGGTTAATGGTAGAATTCCCAAATATAAGCTATACTCAATCTATTGGAAAAAAGCTCCTAACTGTAGAGAATAAATCAGTCGTATATATATCTACGTGATTTTAATACATAAAGCCGCATAAAACTCTGTGGACTTCCCTAACTTTTGTTTCCTACTCGCTAGAAACCACACAAGGAAATCGAATCTATCTCTAGTCACTTTTACGTTATGTTGTTATTTTCCTTTATCCAATTAAATCTATAACTTCTCAGCCTCTAGAAGAAATTTAGATTCATTCAATAGTTGATTAGAAAATCGCAAACATTAAGAAAAAAAAATAACAATTAATCGTATTGTCGAGATAAATAAATTAATAGAAATTAAACATATCCATAAAAGTTTCAACCTTCAAGGTGTTAGTCACAAGAAATTTAGCAAAGAATAACCATAAACTAAACTAAAAATAAATAAAGAAGTAGCCTGACGACGAAACGGCCTCCTCTTCGATCCTCTATTCCTTGTGTTTTCCAAACTCTTATTTTTTGTCTAAAGGAATGATTTTTTACGTCTTCCAATGACCCCTTTATATAGGTAGAGTCATTTTCTTTTCTTCTTCAATTCCATTTAGGGTGTGCTTTGTTTCTTGGAATTGGTTTTCGAATTGGAACTCCAATTCTATGGAATTCAATGGAATTACATGAAATTAGAATTTTATGGTTTTCCAATTCTATGGATTTCAAAGAATTAGAATTCTAAGAAATTCCAATTTAAAATAATTGAATTCCTTTGGTTGGTAAAATTATGAAATTGATGTGGAATTCAATCAAAATTCTACTTTATTTATTTGAAACATCAAAAAAATAACATAATTAAAAATAAAGTGCCTCTAGTGTGAAAATGATAATATTTTCCAAATACAAATAATCGAAGTACATATGAAGTAAAATGACAAAAATACTCTTGTTTTAATACGATGGAAATACTTTTGGTGCAAAATTAAAATTAAAAATATATTCATAGTGCTGGAGAAAATCTTTCTAGTATGAAATGGAGAAAATACCATTAAAAACGAAAATATATTTGATAAAAAAAAATGACGAAAATTTTTCGGGCATAAAAATGATGAAAATTTCATACTACAGTTAAAAATATAGAAGAAAACTTTCATTTATGGTCCAATTCTTTTAAAAAGTGCATTCATTACAAAATGACAAAAATGACCTTGTTAAAGTGGGATTTTCTCATTGTGCATAATAACAAATTTTATATACATGAAAATCAAATAGTATCTGGTAACCAATCGAATCGTCAGTTTAATCTGATTTTCCTTCAAGAGAATATTCTTCACATTTATCAATGCGAAAAGGTACATCGAAACTCCTTGCAGGATAATACGGTTCAGATTTATAACGGCGCAACCACTTCCAACAAGCTTGATCGGATTTTTACAAATCTTATGCAAAACTATACTGGTCTAATCTCGAATCCTGTCTACCGTACTCTGCTTGATTCAGATGCGAGCTCCATTAATGGCTCCCTGCTTAGGCAATTTGAGAAGGAGGTGAAGGAAATAATTGAAACTCATTTCTTTGAATTTATTCTCACTTAATTTGACAAAAATACCCTCCATTCTGTTAGCACTTAACGGTTAAAATTGACCGAAAGGACGAGATTGTTACATTTAATTAGTTTAAGATCTAAAACTGGCACGTTTTTTTGTGATATTGAATTAATAGCCAAATAGGTCATCAATGTATTTACGCTTAGCCTATTTCATCATTTTTAGAAAACTTTAACTTTTTTGGTCCCCAATATTTTTACGGGCTGCCAATTTCATCATTCCGTTAGAAACTTAGGTAATTTCCATCCAATTTGATGACGTGGACTAACGGTGCTTCTTCATCCTCTCTCATTTTAGGGCAAAATGGGGAAAAAATACTTCTTCATCTCTACCATCTCTACCACTCTCCACCACCACCACCACCCATTTCATATCCTTAATCCAATTTTGAAATCCTTCCCCCCACTTGACCTTGAATTAATGCAAAAGGATTCCTCACAACATCTTGAATTAATGCAAAGGATTCCTTACAAAATCTTGAATTAAACCATCACATTAGAAGTTTTTTGAAATTTAACACTCATACATCATCATCCTTACCAACCATTACATTAATCCATTTTTTTTGCATAAGAAAAAAACTCAAGTAGAAAACCATTACAATGACCAAAATCTTGATAATCCAAGCTTGTTTGATTATTTCGGCATCCTTGTTAGCTATCTTTCACCAACAATAACACCAAACTCCAATTGAAGATTATCAAATTCATTTACATTACCTTTTGAATAATTATTGTGGCTTCTTCTCTCTTGAAACTTTATGACAGTGAACTAAGTAATCAAAGTAAGAGAGATATTCTAGGAATTTGTAGAATGTGAGTAAATAATTGGGTGTGAGAAATTTGGGTAACTAGAAGTATTCTAAGTTTCAATTTTGATGAGAAATTGAAGGTTGGTATTACAAATGAATGATGGGTTAAGGGATGAGAGTGTTCCCCCCCCCCCCCACCAAAAAAAAAACACCCTTCAAAGAATGAGAGAGGAGGTGAAATGCTTTGCCACGTCATCAAAATTAACAGTTTTTCAAAGTTTTGGATAGAAGAATGAAATTAGCCGCCCGGAAAAATATTGGGGACCAAAAAAGTTAAAGTTTGCTGATGAAATTGGCTAAGCGCAAATACATTGATGACCTATTTGGCTATTAATTCGTGTAATATTTATCATAAAGCGAAACGTATTCGTTCTTCTTTTTCAAATAGTACAAATAAAGCTTCTAAGTCTTTTGAACTCACATTGTAATATTTGGAAAAATATGCTACTCGTTCTCTCACAGAAGGTAAGTATTTTTTAGGCTCAGTAGATGATTTTTCACGTGCTATTTGGGTCTATTTACTTCATGAAAAAAGAGATACTAGGCAAGCTCTTATAGATTTCCATAACATGGTTCAAACAAAATTAAATGGAATAATTAAACGGGTTTGCGGTGACAACGGTTTAGAGTTTATTGGGCTGCGAGATTATTTTTCAAAAAAGGGTATAATTCACGAAACATCTTGTGCCGCTACCCCCAACAAAATGGGAGAGTTGAAAGAAAAATCGCCACAATTTAAATGTGGCTCGTGCCTTAAAATTTGTGTCAGGATTATCACTTCGATTTTGGGGGAATGTGTTCTTTCCGCCTCTTATCTTATAAATAGAACTCCTAGTGTATTACATAAAGGAAAAACACCATATGAAATACTTTTTGAGAAACCACCTTCATATAATCATCTTCGTATTTATGGGTGTCTCTGTTACGTTCGCCTTCCTACTAAAGATAAATTTAGTGAGCGTCCGTCAAATGTATTTTTTTGGGTTATCCAATAGGAAAAAAAAGAGTAAAAAGTTTACGATTTGCAATCAAAAAAATTATTATATCTAGAGATGTTCAATTTTACAAACATAATTTCCTCCTCAAGAATTATGATATCAATGCACTTATCCATTTCCTCACCCAAAAATGACTTACCTGACCTAGACATCATGTCTGATATGCCCTCTAACCACAGCCCTCCAGCCTTGAGCCCATCCAATATTTTTCCTGAGTCCATTCCTAACACACCCCGTAACCTGGATAATAATATGGGATGTGCTTGGACAAGGTTTGAGTTTGGGTTTGGTCTCACTTTTGGCGGAAAATGCTCAAAATTTGGCCTCTAAAATAGGCGGGAGCAATTCAAATTCAAATTTTTTTCTTCAAATAATCGTTCAATTCCAAATTTTAGCCTCTAAAATTGTCGGGAAATGTTCAAATTCTAAATTTTTTAGGTCAAAATTTGGAATTGGACGATTACTTGAAAAAACAAATTGAATTTGAATTTTTCCCGCTTATTTTAGAGGCCAAATTTTGAGCATTTCCTCCCAAAAGTGAGACCAAACCAAACCCAAACCCAAACCAAACTTTGTCCAAGTACACCCATGGTAGTGTCTTATTAGTCGATGAGACACAAAAAATCCACTAACAGAGTTACGAAAAGGGAATACGTCACTATATAATAATTCAAAAAGAGGTTCAAACGTATTACATGAATTAAAAAAAGTACTAAAGGGGAAATAAGTCTAACATTAAATTGTAAAATTCATAATTTTTACTTACATAATATTTGACGTGTAATTTAAATTATCGCGTTTAACTTTATAAGCGTGATTTATTAATTGTAATCATGTGACTATGTGTATAATTCATTTTCCAGAAGGAATGGGTAAGGTTGGATTAATTAAATAGATAAATAAAAGGCATAGTGAGCATTAGCCGTTTTCTTTAGGAAAACAGTAGCTATATATACTTGGACTTCGTGGAAACGTAAGAAGGGAGAAAAGAAAAAGTTAAATAAAATCTTACCTCCGGAAGCGTGAGGAACAGAAAGCTTAAAAGAAATTGAGTGACGGCGGTCCTCTTCTTGGCGATTCTCTCTCGTTCGCGGCTCCTATGCGGAATAGCTTTTTGTTCCGCACTGCGGGACACGATTTCAGCCGTCGGCTGAAATTTTTTAAAGATTCAGATCTGGAGAGATAAATTTTTTTATTTTTTATTTTTAAGTCCAGCCGCAATTTTTTTCTCTCTAAATCTGAACCGTTCAAAATCTCATCCGACGGCTGAAATCGTGTCCCGCAATGCAGAACAAAAAGCTATTCCGCATAGGAGCCGAACTGCTCTCTCCCCCCAGTCCGGCTCCTTTGCGGAACAGCCAGCCTGCCTCACTTTCTCTCTCGTTTGTCAGCAAGGGGAGTCCTTATATTCTTTCGGGATTTGTGCCAGAAAGAGTAGGCTGTCAGGAATTAAAAAGTGGTTATATATATTTTCTGTCTAGATTTTCGTCATCCGCAAGGTCGATTTCAGAATTATTTTCCTCTTGTTATCAACGTAATGATAGGGATTCTGTCTTTATATTATTTTCTATCATGTATTGTAAATATATGTTGAAAAATGTTTCGTAATTATTTTAATTATTGATTATACGAGAATTAAGGCATGAACTATTGATTTATGAATTAATTGCACATTTTGGATTTATCATTTTTATTGGTTACTCTATCTTTTATTGATTATATTTATCTATGATATAGCATGAATTGACTTAACCTTTAATCTTAATCGTTATGTGTAATTTTTAATGTGAGATGATGTACTCTTTGTCATACACGATCATTACCGTTGATATATCCATGAATTGTTATTTATGGAAATGTTTAGCATGCCTATTCGATTATCGCTTTGGGTTGTCTTATTTGGTCAGGTCGTTCAGTCCTTCTTGGTTTTGGTCGACCGAGTCGTCGTCCTATCTTGAGCTCGTGTCTAGGATCTACTCAATGGCAGGACTCGTTCGATTGATGGATACAGTTTTATATGATATGAAATTTGAGAGATTTCGAGGGGTCCTGCGATGTGTCCTTGATCCCGAGGGTCTTTCTACGTGAAACTTAACCTGATGTGGACTATCATTGGGACTGCAACGATTTTGTGGAGTCCAATGTGTTGGATGATGATACAATGTAGAATGAGTCCTTAAAGTTTGCATATGTCGTTCAGGGAGTGAAACTGAACCCATGCAATGAACTATTTGAGCCCTCCTAGTGAAAAGTAATATTATTTAGGGAAAATGGCCTGAATGGTCCTCAAAGTATTTACCAATACAAGCTAAAGTCCCTAAAGTATTTCGACTTCTCATAACGTCCTGAAACTATTTACGCAGCTTTTAAGTAATCCTACCACCGCTTTGGATGGTGGTTTCCTGCCAAGCATCATCAGGCCCAGGGGCAAAATCGTCCCAAAAAAATCAGACTTGCTGAAACTTCTCAAAACCTCAATTAAGTATTCAAACTGAACCAAATAACATAAATCAGAGAGCAATTAACAAAGTCAACAAAGAAAAAGCTCCTCGAAAGAACACATAAATTAAACCAAATCTTCCAAAATCCAAAACTCCAAACTCCAAATTACACAAACTTTTCCCAAACTCATCAGCCAAATCTGGAGCAGAAACAGCAGTATATGCAGCAAATCATCAAATTGATCAAAACCCATTTCTTAATTCATGATTTCTTTCTCAAAAACCAAATCAATAAAAACCCACAACTCCAAATTACACATTTTTTTCCCAAAAACCCATTACCCAAATCTGAAGCAGAAAAACAATAGGTGCAGCAAATCATCAAATTAGCCGAAACCCATTTGTAATAGCTTTAAAGACGCGGAATACATTTTTTGGGACGATTTTGCCCCTGGGCCTGATGATGCTTGGCCGGAAACCACCGTCCAAAGTGGTGGTAGGATTACTTAAAAGCTGCGTAAATAGTTTCAGGACCTTGTGGGAAGTCAAAATACATTGGGGACCTTAGCTTGTATTGGTAAATACTTTGAGGACCATTCATGTTATTTTCCCTATTATTTATATAGAAAATATGAATTTATCATTGGGCCGGCCCGAATCTCCAATTCACCCGTCCCCATTGTTATCCCTAGGTGCGAGGTAGAAAACATGTTTTTTTTTCTTTTATAATTTTTCTGAAGTAATAGCATTGAATTCAATTCAACACGAGGTCTTTTTTTTTATTGATAATAAGAGTAGTGTACTAATTCACTTAATACTAGGGCTTAAGCCCGCGCGATGCGCGGGATGTTTTGAACATATTTTGACATTGATTAAATTGAGTTTTTGTATTAGTGTAATTAAGAATAAAGAGATTATATATGTAATTGCAAAGAAGTTAACTTTTATTATATTGGAATTTAAAATACATTTGTAATTGATTATTTATGAATTCCAAGATTAACCGCATTGTAAACAATTCATTTTTCTCTGTGGAAGACTACGTAGTCATCTTTTTTTATCTTCATGTCTTTGACAAATGTGTCACATCCATCATTCAGAATAATAACATCTTTTAACTTGGTAATGTATGCACTCCATACTCTTCCTTGGTTATTTGTGAGAAAAATCATTTCTGGAATATTATTTTCAAGTCGAATGATAAAGGTATTTGGTATTTCTTACAATATATTGTGACAATTATTTGTAAATAACATATAAAAGGTATGTTCGAAATATAAATTGAAGTAATAAATTTACCATGGCTATCAAAGCGTTGGCATTTGTCATACACTTGATGCCTTTTTCAAAAGTTGCCATGCTTGTGTTTGATGGGGTTTAAAATTTTGAGCGTGTTATTTTTCCTTTGTTGGATGGATGAGTGATTAGAAAATAATTGAATAGAGTTTGTGTGATGTTAGGATTTTATAGAGAGATAAAATTTAATGTATATTATTAATTTCATATTTCTTAATACAATTTTTTTCTGGTTTAATATTTAAATATAATTTTTTTTTTTGGTGTAGTGGCACGTGTCTATACTTATTGTATATTATTAATATAATATTTGGTAATACATTTTTTCCCTGGGTTGATATTTAAATATAATTTTTTTTTCTTTTCGGTGTAGTGGAATACACGTGGTCAGTACTTAGCGAGAGAACTAAGTCCTCTTCCTTCCATGATGTTCTTGCATCTTGTTTAGAAACGTTTTTTCATTTTTATCAAAATAAATTCCTGTTTTCATTTTTTCCTCCTTTCCAAAAATTTAATTAAATCGATTGAAGTATTATTGATTTCTCTGATAATTTGTTGAATAAATTTCCGGTTTTTTCTTCCTCCTCATCTTGGAATAGCAAATACAGTTTGATTTAATTTAACATCCGTTTTTGCTGTGTTGAGATTGGGTTTTTTTTGCGATTCGATGTATCTGAAACGGGGTGTACTACTTCGGTTATAAAAGTTGATAATTGAAGAGTTTTATTGACGATTCGTTGATTCAAGGTTTCAATGTAGAGGTATGTCAGTTAGATTTCTGGAATTTATTTGATCTGATATACCATTAATTTTTTCTTGGAATATTGAGTGTTTGTCTTTATGATTTGATTCATACATGTGTATAAATGTATAATTGATTGTTTATCTCATTGATGATGAATGGTAACAGTTTTAAAATTCATTATAAATTAAATTTTATACTTCGGTTATTTAGAAGAGTTTGAGTCCATTAAGTTTCCATCATACAGGAAGTAATCTGAAAAGGAAACAACTCAAACATTGAATACAATGATAAGGAAAGTGTACCTTGTGATTTCTACGGTCAAGGACTTCAAACTATCCTACAAATTACCAAAAGAATGTAAAGATTATCAAAATTTTCAGCAAAGTTTTCTTGTATATATAATGATCTAAACTAAATACCACCTCTTGTTAAATAGTTTACATTTGGAAATAGTCGTGTTGGGTTAAAATTAATTGATATTGGAAGTGGTTGTGAATTTCCCTTGGCGAAAATGATAAACTTAGAGACTTTTGATTGATGTTGGCATAATTGTGAATCTCACATGGCTATTTCAATTTAAAGAAGGGAAAAATAGAGTGATATATTGCTAATTTGCTTTATAATTTAGGATTCCTTCAAATAGACTAAAGTATTGCTTAATTTGCTTGAGTTCAAATCATAATATATTACAAACTTGTAGAGAACATAGCATACTGGAATAAACTGGAAAAAAACAACTGAAACATTTAATACAATAGTAAGGATAGTGTACATTGTGATTTTGTTGTGTTCAAATCATAATCTATTAAGAAACTTGTAAAGAACATAGCATACTGGGAAATAATCGGAAAAAGGAAACAACTCAAACATTGAATACAATGATAGGGAAAGTGTACCTTGTGATTTCTACTGATCAAGGACTTCAAACTATCCTCGCAAATTACCTAAAGAATGTAAAGATTATCAAATTATTCAGCAAAGTTTTCTTGTATATATAATGATCTAAACTAAATAGATAAAAGATATAGACAACATAAATGGAATAACAAAATCATAATAGTACTTGTTCAAAAAAGTAGAAATTAAAACAGGTCTATCAAAGGAAATTCAATTAAATCTTGAATCCCTATTTGTATATATATTTTTTGTGAAATACCTCGAACTGCTAAACCTTGCAGTGGAAATCTGAAACAAATCAAGAATTTAAAAAACCTCATCAGCCTACAAAGAAAGATCAGTAATTTTCACCCTTTATCTATGGAAATCTGAAACAAACTTGCAGTGGAAACATAGACACTTTTAGATAACATACTGAACTATAGATTAATTTGCTGAGTTCAAAACATAGACTATTGTAAATAATCTAAAAAGGAAACAATAGTAGGGAAAGTGCACCTTGTGATTTCTACTGTCAAGCACTTTAAACTATCCTGCAAATTATAGAAACAAACAAAGATTGTCAAATTATTCAGCAAACTCTTCCTGCATATATATAATGATCTAAATTGAATAGATTAAAAACTATAGATAACATCAATGGAATAGCAAAATCATAATAGTACTTGTTTGCAAAAACAGAAATAAAAATAGATTTATCAAAGGTAAGTCACTTTAATCTTGAATCACTCTTTGTATATAATATTTTGTAAGCTTACAGGAGGATTTGTAGTAGTTGGATAAATATGTCCAGCTCCACCTGATGCAAGCAAAATCACCTTCGATATAAATCTTACAACCTATAAGTTAAAAGAAATGCAAATACAACTGATGAGTGATAAATATGTACAACAAAATGGTAGAAGATGATTCTTCCGAATATTTATAAGAACATTAATTGATGGGATTCGCTTCGCTTACCTCCTGTGATTCAGTAGTTAAGGTATCAACACCATGACAAATAGTGTCAAATTGATCCAAAATAAATCGGATTCATAAACGCAAAAAGTACCATCCTGGGGAACTCTCCCCTGCCATAAAATTGGATAAATGAATTGGAACTGCAACCTAAATGGCCAAATATTAAGATTACTAATATTGTAATCTTTTTCGACTTTTCGAAATTCAGTCGCTTCATTATGTATTCGAGTGCTTAGACTTCAACATTGAGACTCCAGTCTTAGTCAATTAGATTAATAAGAACTATAAATCTCATACTATCTACTTGCCAAGGCCTTTGTTCATTAAGCCAAATGGAATTCACAATATTTCTATGGCTACACCAAATCTTTCCAATTGCATATGAAGATCAAACTACTAATCAAGACAATATGAAGATGAAGCTGGCACCAAAATATAATTGATTAAATACAAAATAAGGGATTTGAAATCAAGAAAAGAGCAGACCATGCACCAAATTGACAAATAATTAGCTCTTCGTAGTAGAACTGATCAAAAATTAAAAGAGAGAGGGGGAAAATCAAAGACTTACGATGAGAACAAATGAGCTAATATGAACAGACTATAAAGAAACATGATGCATTTTCAACATTGATCTATGGAAAACTGTCCATATTCATCTTATGAAGATGGATATGTTAAGACTATTCACATTCTGTATTTAATACTCAAGCAATGAATAAATTGTAGTGTGTTATCCCCAATACGCCCTTAATAACTCTATTAGCTATAGATATTAGTTAAAGGTTCTCTTCTAAAGTTATTTGCTTAAGAACTTCTTATACAATTAGAAGAAAGAAAGCTAATTGTTGAAGATAGCTTCATTTTATAATGATGTAGAATGGTTTTCATAAGCTATTCAACTTCTGGTTATTAAATATTCATTATCATTGCATTAAAGAGATACCTTGAATCTATTCCTTGTAATTTAGGTTCAAAGCTTATGTTATGAACTAATAACCTTAGCTTATGCAGGTCCAACTTCATGAATGCAAACCCACCACATGGCAACTTCTGATTCGCCAGTCGCCATAGATACGCCACGTGTCAAAGGCTGCAGGGCGTCACGCTCGCTTTATATATATATATATATATATATATATATATATATATATATATATATATAGATTTGTACTTATTGTTATTACTTTTATGGCCCTAAATAATCGAGGATTTAGACTTTTTTGGGCGGCTCGAATTGGATTTCAAACTAAAATTCTTGTCTCAATCTTAAATCAAAACTAAATTCTATATGATTTAATAGCTCATTTTTCATCTTCAAACTCAATCTAAAAACAGTCTTAACCTCATTTGAAGTTTCAAAACTAAATCAAATCCAAACCATACCTAATTTAATTACACCCTTTTATCTCATGCCACTAAAGTAGAATTGACACAAGTACAATAAAGTTTGCAAGAAGGTGTCACGCATCTAGCTAGAGCTTTTGTTCTCGATCGAGTACAAGAATGCATTACCCCTGCATACAGGCCCGAAACGCAACACATGGGTCTGACAACATCCACGATCATCTATTTGGCAACTGAACTCGCTATGCCAAAAGGAATTTTTCGAGATGATAGTGGATACTTAAGCCACTTTTATATACCAGTCACAACTTTTATTCTAATATGAGACATTTTTCCCATATGGAAATGGGGCTACACATTCACCCTCCTTAAAGCCCTAGCGTACTCGCTAAGCGCCCCACACATACTTAGCCCATGACCAACCAGGTGTGAAGGATTCTAGAGGCCTCGTCGCTCACGGCGTGACACTTAGTTCCTATCATGATTCTAGAGGTGACCCCACCCCTTAAGGTGTGACACTAGTTCCATCGGGATTCTAGAGGTGGCCCCACCGCTTACGGCGTGACACTTAGTTTCTCACACGTTCATCTGGTCACCGGCTCTGATACCATAAAATGTCACACCTCGTGCATGCGGGCCCGAAACGCAACACATGGGCCTGACAGTACCTACGATCATTACTTGGCAACCAAACTCGTTATGCCAAAAGAAATATCCCGAAATAAACCCACCTTTATATATCAGTCAAAACTTCCATTCTTATTCAATATAGGACCTTTTCCCATATGGGATTGGGTTTCAAAGAGGGCATTAAGGTAAAAGGAAATATTCCTTTTGGTGAAGTATTTTATCTATTCTCCTACCTCTCCCCTTTCTCTACAGTCCGGTTCCTATGCAGAACAGGAAAAAATCCGCATCGTGCAGAACAATCTGGACCGTCGGATGATATTTTTAACGGCTTAGATTTGGGGAGAGAAAAGTTGCGGTTGGACTTAAAAAATTAAAAAAATAAAACTTTTCTCTGTCCAAATTTGGACGTTTTAAATCTATCATCCGACAACCCAGATGCTTTCGCTGTTCCGCATAGGAGCCGGATTGCTTTCTCTACTAAGCCAATTCCAAAAGAAAAAAAGAAAAGAGAATAGTGTTTTACACAAATTGAATTTTCTTTTACTAATATATTTTAAGTTTAAGTTACATTCTTCGATCTTACTTTTGTATCATAAAAGTAAGAAGATGAATTTTCTACATTAAGGTAATTGCTAACTTGACTATTGTAAACACTTTAACTAACTTTGGACTTTTTCTCTCATCAATTCATTATTATTTTTTTTAAAGGAATTCATTCTATTTGTTGTTGCAGTGAAAAAATAATGATAAAACAAAGGTGTTTAACAGTTGTTTAAAAAAAATAATACTATAATACTCCAAGATTGGCAGGTTCTTCGTGCTGCCCAGTCTATCTTCAAGTAGTCATCTTTTCCCCCTTTTGACTCTCAAAGTCGAGTCTGCAGCAGCTAAAAACGTGATTCATGATACTAACAATATTTAAAATTACTTACTCCATAATCGTTTTCGCTATTTTAAGATAGATATATTAAGATGACCATTAAAAAAGTCAAACTCAAAATCCTAAGTAGGATCGAAAGGGTATATATAAAAGGATCGCATAGTATCGTATTTAAAAATATATATTAATGAAGAATATTCAAGGAAATAGGCAAAAGGTAACCCGTCTCCAAAAAGCAACTACATAAACTTAGATTTTTACTTACATTACTGGGGCATGTCACTTCTTGTTAACATCTGGTTTTTAGTAATCATTTAGTATTTTCTTATGCTTTTTAGTAATCGTTTAGTATTTTCTTTCTTAGAGCATAAATTTATTACCTGTGATATCCGAAATTTTTCGTACTTACGAGTCTTGCATGTTTGAATTTAATTTGTGTATCAATTGATTTTCTCATGCTATATGCTACATACACTGTATGTTGAGGGGCGTTGTGGTATGTTTGATTAGTTGAGGGACTTGAGTGTACATAATAAGAAGTTGTGGATTATTTTGTTAGCGTTGGGAAGTTAGTACTACGAATCTGGAAACTTCTGCATTTTGTTAGCGTTGGGAAGTTTTGATCTATGTTCCTAAGGTAAGAACCATTCACCCTTATTTTTTTTATATGTCTCGATTTTGGTTGAGCGCATCTTTTAGGTCGATCGGAAGGTCCATTTTTGGTAAACTTTGATTTCTGATTCGTTTTGTTAAAAAGTTTTCAGGAAATTCGCCTATTTAGTCCCTCAGTAATTTTGGTTTAGCCCGTTTGATCCTAATATTTAATTCCAGCCTATAGAGTTCCCTATCTATTTACAAACTGAATATAGAGGTTCCATCACCTCTTCTGTGGCGGAATCAGACTAGCAATACCCCACAAACATTCAAGTGATAAATGAGCAGAGGTATAACAATCATATTAAATATATAATTTATAAAATAAAAAGAAAGTAAAATATAAAAGTGTTTTAAATAAGGAAACCCCAAAATGAAGCAACAAACACAATTTCACGTATTCCTTACATTCTAAAAAAAAAATCCTTCATTGGATAAAAATCCTTCAAATTGCTCATTTTCCTCCCTTTAAATATCGATCTGCTTATGATTTCATTGAGCACCAGATTTCCTTTTTATAACCATTTTATAGACTGTTTTTTTTTGTAGTTTGTAAAATTTATATATTGAAGCTGACCATTATGCCCCTACTCATTAAGCACGTGAATGACATGAATTTAGGGTTGGTTTGATTCCACCGCAGAAGAGGTGGTGGAACCTCTATATGAAGTCCGTAAATAGATAAGGACTCTACATGCTGAAATTAAACATTAGGGATTAAGCGAGTGAAACAAAAGTTTCTGGGGACTAAATAGGCGAATGTCTCAAAGTTTTCTAATGCTAATTTTTGGTTTTTTTTCTCCATAGCACACAACGTTTGACACGCGCCTGCCTCACACCTATCAGCAACAACCTTTGTCTCTCACATTCCATTTGAAACTTCCATATCCTCTCAAAACCAATTGGCAAAGAGAGGTGTTAACCCATTCCTTAGGCACTCGATGTGGAACTTTATATTTCAACACTCCCCCTCACATTGAGGTGGGAGTCGAATTGAAGGCCCGACGCCCTACTTGGGCCAAACGGGGACAAAGAGCCCACACATCCCTCCTAAGGGCCTGCTCGGATACCATGTGAAAATTAGCTCATGGACCACCATATCCTCTCAAAGTCTACTCTAGACGACCACCTCCTCCCGACACATATCTGGCGCCAACTACTTCGTCATCGGATCATGTGTCAACTGATGATCTTCCAATTGCACAACGGAAAGGTAAACGTCAATGCACTTACCCTATTTCCACTTTTGTATCTTATGATCATTTGTCACACTCTGCGTGTTTCTTTATCGCTTCTATTGATTCCATTACTATACCTAAAGATGTTTATGAAGCTTTATCTCATCCTGTTTGGCGTCGTGCAATGATAGAAGAGATGGATGCCTTAAAGGATAATGGTACTTGGGAGTTAACGGACTTACCTGCAGGGAAGAAAGCTATTGGTTGCAAGTGGGTATTTATAGTGAAAACTAATCCTGGTGGATTCATTTCGCGGTTGAATGCTCGTCTTGTTGCTAAGGGATATGCTCAGATATACAGAGTTGATTATTCAGATACTTTTTCCCTGTTACAAAACTAACCTCTGTTCGGTTATTTATTTCTTTGGCAGCTACATATGATTGGTCCTTGCATCAGTTAGATATTAAGAATGCTTTTCTTCATGGTGATCTTCGAGAATAGGTATATATGGAGCAAGCACCTGGGTTTGTTGCTCAGGGGGAGAATGGGAAAATGAAAAGGAAGGTTTGCTATCTTCGTAAATCTCTGTATGGTCTAAAACAAAGTCCGTGAGCTTGGTTTGGAAAATTTAGTCAGATGATTCAGGTGTTTGGTATGTTGAAGAGCAGATCTGATCACACGGTGTTCTACAAAAAGTCTAGTTCTACTATCATTCTCTTAGTTGTTTATGTAGATGATATTATCATAAACAGGAAGTGACAGTGTGGGTATATCATCTCTTAAGTCTTTCCTTCAGACTCAATTTAATACGAATGACTTAGGAATGTTGAAGTACTTTTTGGGTGTTGAAGTGATGAGGAGTAAACAAGGCATATTCATGTCTCAAAGGAAATATGTGCTTGATTTGTTGACAGGGACAAAGAAATTGTGAGCAAAACCATGCAACGCTACAATGCTTCCCAATTCTCAACTCACAAAAGATGGAGAATTATTTGAGGACCCTGAAAGATATCGAAGACTGGTTGGAAAATTAATCTTACAGTGATTCGTCCAGATATTGCTTACTCGATTAGTATTGTAAGTCAATTCTTGTCTTCTCCAACAGTCGATCATTGGGCTGCTTTGGAGCATATCTTATGTTACTTGAAAGGAGCATCTGGACGAGGTATATTATATAAAAATCACAACCACTCTCGTATCGAGTACTTTTCTGATTCTGACTGGGCAGGATGTAAGATGACTAGAAGATACACGACAGGTTATTGTGTCTTTGTGGGAGGAAATTTGGTTTCATGGAAGAGTAAGAAGTGACATGTTGTTTCTCATTCTAGTGCAGAAGCAGAATATAGGGCTATTTCACAATCCCACATTGAGTTAGATTGTCATTTTGTACGTGACAAATAGAAGTTGGTTTTATTTCTACTAGTTATGTAAAGACTGGAGAACAATTGGGTGACCTTCTCACAAAGGCTTTAAATGGAGTTCGAGTCAGTTATCTTTGTAGCAAGTTGGGCATGATCAACATCTATGTTCCACCTTGAGGGGAGTGTTAACATTATTAGCACATTTAGCATATGTTGTATAGGTGTATATGCACAATTATAGGAATTAGATTGATTTTAGGAATTGATTGATTTTTAGTGATCATTTCACTTATTTACTTTCCTATTTACATTTCCTAATTATTTGTTACATGTTTTATAAAGAACTATGCTCTTAAGGGGTTTCTTGTATTTTTGAGCTTCAAGGTTGTCTGTTTCTCTTTTCCTTTAGAGGACACATGGTGGTTTAGATGCCCTTGATTCTTGCAGCATAATCCCAAGTTTTTGTTTTTAAACCAGCAGATTTCAACATCATCTCAAGAATAGATTCACAAATTCTCCCCTCATTTTGTGGACTTTTTCCCCCTTCTCATTATATCTGATGACTCGAATGATCGGCTTATTTGAATTTAAAGAATTCTAGAGCCCAACTTCCCAAGTTATACTGCTATATAGAAATAGCTACAATAATAATTCTAGCAGGCATCTATAGGTACTCTTTTGTTTCACTAATGTGTGACATTCACTCTTTCATTTTAAATTGCAGTTAGTTAATACGGGGAAGGAGCGGGCGAAGGTCAGCCTTCTCTTGTCATGGGTGGTAAGCACTTTCTGTTGCTTGTGGGTTTCTTGAAGTTTTAATTGTTAGACTATGTGCATGCATATTCAGTCACAATTCTTATTTCCACAGAACTCAATTGGCGGTGTCTCGCATTTATCAGGAGAGCACGTGAACGAGCCATTTATGTGAGTGCGGGGTGAAAGAAAGTAATTTTGTTTTATTGGAGCAGTTGGATTAGCAGCTTGTTCTGATTTTCTTTGTTCTTTTCTTCTTGTGCCCTTCTTACAGATCTGAAGATGGAGTCTCGGGTGTTCTTCTTCATCACAAGCAAGTCATTGACTTTATTAGCTTAATATGATGGTTGGTTTGTCGATATTTATTTGGTTATTTTAGTTATTGTTTGGGACCTGTAGGTGTGATACTCTGGTTCTTCTAGCATTAAAGAAGAATAAGAAGTTGAGAGTAATGAAGAATGATGTTTAGTAGGCCTAATGATTAATTGACAGTAATAAATTATACAAGCAAGCACAGGTTCTCGGAGCTGGAGACCTACTTCCCCAACCACTCCTTAATATCTCATTAACTAAAAGGAAAAACAGGGAGGCAATTTTAGAGTAAGCGTAAACTTTTTTGAGCATTATGGTAACTAATTGTTTTGTCATATCACTATAATTAGTGTGCTGGCTCACAATAAGTAAATACTAATGAAATCTTTCTATAAATTTTGCGTTCTCCAACGAGTGCTCAAGAGGTAGAAGATAATAAGGTTATGAGGCCCTATTGACCGATATGACATAGAATTTCACTTCTTTTAGGCATATATTTGAGGGAACCGAATTACAATAAGGGATACTATCATAAAACCTGTATGATCTGGTTAACTTGTCTTAAATAATTATAATAACACCTATTTGTTGCATTGCAATGATTGTTTTTCTAATTTTTTAATCATCCAAATAGATATTAACTTCTATCTGCAATCTCGGGAGAAACTTAAGATCTTGGTTATGAACTTTCTTGATCCTGATATAAAGTGGCTATGAAGTTTTTAGCATGAAAGCATGAAATCAAGAGAACTGGATGTGGGGTGATCAATGGATTAATTATTTGCTAATCGGCCATGTTTCACCTCTATTTTAGCCAAAAGTCAGACTTGAAACCACTGTGACGGGAAGCCATATTGTATTGATACATTTTCCTAGAATAATAACCAGTAATTACTGAGCTCTTCACTAGAGTACCTCCTGATGAAATGAAGTTTTCTGCATTTTTAGACATCCTTAAATCTTTTCCTTTTTTCCCCAATCATAATATTCCTTGCTGCAAATGTGTCGAGAAATCCTTAAACCGGAATAAGTTCCTCTTGATAACAATATTATTATATTTTTAAGTTTGGTGGTCACTTAAATGTGTGTGCACTTATTTATCTATCAATTCTACATAGCTAGTTCATGATGGTGAACACCTTTCTATTCATAATGCTGGTATTACAGGACTGCTAAAGACAATCCTCCAGTTACATACGCCATAGCTGCATCTGAAACTCAGAACGTAAGCGTGTCTGTCTTGCCCAGTTTTGGACTTACCGAAGGAAGCTGTGTAACAGCAAAAGATATGTGGGGTAAAATGGTGCAGGTAACTACTGTGATCATCATTGGGACTCTATAATTCGTCCTGTCCATGATCTTACTGTTAGTTGAGTATATTCCTCTCACTGTCTGATCCATATGCACTTTTAAGGATGGGCACTTTGATCGGGAGAACTTTATTAAAGGCCCAACCATGCCATCTTCACCCGGAGAGGCACATTGCGCTGCAGTTTCTGCTTCGACTTGGGTTGAACCACATGGGAAATGCACTGTTGCTTTTGCTCTTGCCTGGTCATCCCCTAAAGTAAAATTTATGAAAGGAAAGTCATATCATAGGTATGCTCATAGTTTCCTCAAATGTAGTTAATTGTTTTACTTCTTTTTGCATAACATAGTTGTGCTTTTATGAATCTGATTCATTGGAGAAATTTCCAAAGATAATTGCCATCTCGGAATCAGAATTATGGTAGTAGTAAAGTGCATAGATATTTTCAGTATTTTTTAAGAGTAATGTGGAGGATCATGTAGCGTACCAGGGGAGAAATAGGAAGAAAAAGAAATGATTATTGGTCTGATCAACCAGTTAGTTACTTGATTTCACTTTTCCATCCACTATTTTGTTGTCGGCCTGTTTGTTTAAAGTAATGCCACTAATGTCTTCAATTTTAACATTATGTGTCTAATAATCTGCTTTTCTCAAGGGCTGGGGATTAAGTTGTGATCCGTGAATATGTCGACTCATCATCGCATATTTAAGTCCTCTCACTTGGTGTCATATGTTTATATACAGTTGTTTTGTTCACAGGAGGTACACTAAATATTATGGCACTTCTGAAAGGGCTGCTGAAGACATTGTGCATCATGCTCTAACAAGTAAATGTCCTCTTCTGAGCCTATTATTGCCTTATTTTGTTGGTACTCTTTTGCATTCCGATCGATATATTAACTGATAGAATCCTGTTGAAGTTTTAATGATATCTTCTTAGATTTTGTTTCTCCAAAGTGATCTGGAAATATATTTGTATATTGCATTGTCATCAGATTACAAGTTATGGGAAGAAGAGATTGAAAAATGGCAAATCCTATTCTGAAGGACGACAGGTTGCCAGAATGGTAAGATTTGCTCAGAGTGGTGATTCTTCTGAAGTGCTGTTTATGTTATGCACTTCCTCGATAAATTGCTACTTATATGGGTACATAAAAATCTGAGTACAACAGGAAATGTAATTTCCTGCATACATCGTTTGTACTTTCACTACCTTCAAGTTTATTACTCTCTCTATTCCCATTTAATTGTCGTTTAGGAGATATATATATATATATATATATATATATATATATATATATATATATATATATACATATATATATATGTATCCAAATTAATTGTCATTTACATGTCTTTTTATTAGGTGTCAATAATTTATTTCAATTATACCCTCAATATATTTTTTATGTGAAAAGTGAAAGAGAGGGAGAAATGAAGGGGTATTATTGGAATTGTGGTGGAAAGATTACTATTTGTTTGAGTTCTTTAATTTTTTCAAAGTGTCCTAAACGTCCTATATTGAGGAATGGAAGGAGTACTTTATATATTCTTACTCTCTAGATGTGTCATTGTGGACAGCTCTGTTTTGGATAGCTGAATTTCATTAAATAATTTATAAGTTTGTGTCATCTAGCATGTTCTTTGAAAACAAGTTTTGTTTCATTCAATGCGTTTTCATCAATTGTCCGACATTTGTTCTATATCTCATCCCAGCTGCTCAAGGTCTTTGTTATGCTTATAGATACAATTCGTGCGACGCCAATTGTCTCAATTAGAAGCGTTATTCGTTATACTTTAAATGCTGAAGCTTTTGCATTTTACTAAAATTTTCTCACATTAAAATAGGTCGTGTATTTCACATCGGATTTGTCATGATTGATTATTTGGGTTAATTTCAATTTAAAAACACCTTAAGTGAGGGTTGTGTACCTATTTTTCTGATCTGTTGAATTCAGTTCAAGACTAGAATCAATGTACAAAAGCCTGACCTTACCCTTTTAAACTTTTTTCAACATGTTAAATTCTTTTTTGCTCAAAATATCCCATCAATTATGCAATCTTTTTCCAAAAAGCTCTAGGTAGCTCAAGTTCTGATTTTCTCCTCCCTAGTGCTCTCTCTCGGAAGAAAGCTGTTACCGAGCTGTGGATAACCTGATTCATCTTCATATAAAACCAGCAGAAACTCAAATGACTGTTTCACAAATTGTCTCCACTGGGTGAGTTTACCTCCAAAAGCAAAAGAATTTTGAGGAAAGCTGAGTTTCTCCATTTTGGAGTTGTTTTTAGAGGAATTGCATAGGATGGAAATGAAAAAAAAAGGAAAAAGATTGCGTCTTTGAGGAAAGAGGGGATGATAATGGCAAACATGAGGATATTGATAGATGTGGCTTTCAGGGAATGGGGTAGGAAATGTACTTATGCTTGCGGATGGATCATATAGAGTTTTTTGGTGATATATCCGGAAATGTAGACCCAGTGCCACCACTTCTGTCTCTTGCTATGGACTTCAGTGTTGCCCCTTCACATTTCTTAATTGTGTTGGAGTGAAGATATGTTGGCGGAAAGAAAGAACAAAGAGTGAGGTTATGGGTAGAAGCAGCAGAGGCAACGCCAGCTTCTGTTATGAGAAGCAGTGGGAAAATGATCTCTTTCCTTTTCTTAAACTTAATCAAGAGGAACCTATTTCTAACTGCAACAGCAGCAGCAACCAAGCTTCAGTCTGAATTAACTAGGCTCAGCTACTCGTGACATTGAACTAAGTTTTACTCTGGCCGTCACGCGCAGAAACCTCTTTCTTAAAAAGATAAGAAAATAAGATAAAATTCACTTCTGGTTTCATGTGAAAGCCACATGCAAGTCGTGCATTTAAGACAACATCTATAACCATTACAAAAAAAAAAAAAATGATTACGCTTTGTTGAAAGGCATTAAATCGTTAAAACTAGAAGAAGAGGTGCTCAGTTGTCATGATCTGTTGAGTTCAGTAGTGTAAGATGAGGTTAAACTTTATGTTTGTAAGTTTCTAAACAATGAACATTCCGATGTTTTGCAGGTATAAGTTTACGTTGTTTAACGAGCTATATTTTCTGGTTGCTGGAGGAACAATTTGGATTGGTATTCTTCTACTCCCTATCCTGTTAGTCCCAGTTGTTGATGTAGTTGTTTAAACATGAATGGATAGTCATGTTTCAAACTTTAAATTACATAGAAATTACTGATTTATCTTGCACTTGGATGATATAATTTATCTTTTGATTTGCAATCTCGTGTCATCAAAGAACTAATTTCAATCAGCATGTGATCACTTGGTTGGGTGCATGTCTACTTAGAACCATATAAACAAGAATGATAATGTAAGCACACAAGAGTAAGCGGTTCATACTTTGTTAAACGAGATGTGGGTTCCCTTATGTTATATGCATCTAGCAGAAAATTCCATCGAGAACTCATTTTCAGAAATCATTGATGCCAAAACTGTATAATATATTGGCAAGCTTGAATTTCAATTATGATTTCTTCCTTTTGTTTTGATAATGTTGTGCGTGCTAGTGTGTCTTGATTATTTTTCCCTGGAGGGGTAGGGTGCGGTAGTATGTAAGAATGGATAATGCTTGAAGAGAAAAAAGCTCGAGTTTTAGGATCTTCACTCTGAATAGATGATACTTTATTTTGCACCTTTTCTCCATCATCTATGGATTTTATGTGTTATGTGTCTCTGTGTGCAAGGGGGAAGGGGAAGATAAGCATAAATACTTGATAAAGGCTTTATTTCATATATGAAATTGATGAGTTATATTTGAATCCGGTTGGATGCTTGATAGTCAATCTAGCTGTTCAACTAAACCAAGATTATTATCAGTTATCACATGATTATTGTCGAATTTTCCTTTAGTTGCAATTCTGTCTTTATGCTTGTCCAGTTATATGTGGCTGTTTAATTGAGAAATTTTGAGGTATGATTTAAGGGTTAGGTCTATCTATCCTGATATTTGCCTGATTTTGTTCACAGCCATCAGTCCATCACGGTATAGGTGCTTAGTCTTTTCTTCTTCTTGTGTTTTCAGACTCTAGCTTACCAGTTGAAGACTCCTCGGATGATCAGGATAAGTTGGTGCCAGTGAAGAGTAAACAAGTCAGAGTAACTAAAGTGAAAGTAAATACCCGGCAAGGCACTGTAACTGAGAAGACCGCTGTGAATGGCTGTGTTGACTCATCTCCTGTTGGTTCACTACGTGCTGATGAAAAAGAGTTGGAAGGATATGATGAAACAGAATCTGACAGCAGTGCTGAAAAAGACGTGTCAAGTTTTGCCGAGAGAAGGTTCCAAAGCCGTTTCACAAGTTCCTCTAGTAAGTTGCTTGAGAATGATACCGATGACGTTGGTCAATTTCTATATCTGGAAGGTATAGAATACATCATGTGGTGTACATATGATGTGCACTTTTATGCATCGTTCGCTCTGCTTGAGTTGTTTCCCAAAATTGAGCTCAGTATTCAGCGGGAATTTGCAAAATCTGTCTTGTTGGAGGATGAAAGGAAAGTCAAATTTCTTGCAGAAGGAAACTGGGGAATCCGAAAGGTCAAAGGTGCTGTACCTCATGATCTTGGAACCCATGACCCATGGCATGAAATGAATGCCTATAATATACATGATACTAGTAAATGGAAGGATCTTAATCCAAAGTTTGTGCTTCAGATTTACCGAGATTTTGCTGCAACAGGAGATTTCACCTTTGCAGCTGATGTATGGCCTGCTGTTTGTGCTGCAATTGAGTACATGGACCAGTTTGATCGAGATAACGATGGTCTAATTGAAAATGATGGATTTCCGGATCAAACATATGATGCTTGGACCGTTCATGGGATAAGTGCTTACTGTGGATGCGTATGGCTTGTTGCCCTTCAAGCTGCGGCTGCAATGGCAATTCAATTAGGTGACCGGGCCTTTGCTAAAAAATGCAAAGGCAAATTCATAAAGGCTAAGGCGGTTTTCGAAGAAAAATTATGGAATGGATCTTATTTCAACTATGATAGTCGATCTAGCAGTAACAGCAAGTCGATCCAGGCTTGTCAATTGGCTGGGCAGTGGTATGCAGCATCATCAGGCTTGCCCAATCTTTTTGATGATGACAAGATTAGAAGTACCCTTCAAAAAGTTTTTGACTTCAACGTGATGAAAGTACGAGGTGGCCGGATGGGTGCAGTAAATGGGATGCATCCTAATGGAAAGGTGGACGAGACTTGCATGCAGTCCCGAGAAATATGGACTGGAGTTACCTATGGTGTGGCTGCAACCATGATTCTTGCAGGAATGGAGGAGCAAGCTTTCACCACGGCTGAAGGTATATTCCTTGCTGGCTGGTCAGAGGAGGGATTTGGGTAAGTTTTTCTTGCTTGCTTTTATTTCTTTGATAAGTGAGCCCTCTTGCAAGCAGGTTGAGCATTCTACACGCGCAGAAACACACACACACACAAAAGGAACGTTAGCACAGTTTGTGCAACACTTCCGACTTGAAACTTCGGTGTCCCGGGTTCGATTCCCCTTCCACCGATAATTAATAAAATTAAAAAAGAACACACGCCTACGGCGTATATATACATATATGTATAGGAAAACAGCACAAGAACACACACACACACACACGTACATATATACATATATGAAAACAGCATCTTGTAAACATCAGCATTAGTTAGTCACAAGAAGCAGATCATTATCCACCATTATTCCTGTGAAAATATTTTCTCAATGCTGCTATATATGCTTTTGGACTTTAGCTTAGTTTCCGAATCAACTCGATTGACATTGACTTTGCGTCATGTCTTCCAAGTTTCCTGACATTATTTTCCTTGTTAAACATAAATAATGCAGGTACTCATTTCAGACGCCCGAGGGATGGACAGTTGATGGGCACTTCCGTTCTCTGATATACATGAGACCACTTTCAATCTGGGGTATGCAGCGCGCTATATCATCATCCAAGACCATTCTCAAGACCCCCATGATCAACGTAATGGACAAAATTGAAATGCCCTCACAGTCTCATAATGAAACCCGTGTAAAGAAGATGGCCAACAAAGCAAAGTGCTTTGGTAATGCAGTTTTCCACTGCTCTTGCTGATTCTCCCTCCCTTGTAAGTTTACGTACTTCAACAAAGTTGTCAATTCTTTACAACAACAAAGCCTTAATCCGAAGTTTGGTGTCGGCTACATGAATCAATATAAGATTTCTGTGTGTTCGTTCGCATGAATACATCCCCTCCATTTCCTTCTATCAAACACTATTCCCGCATCTAAGTCTAACAAATCCATATCATTCTTAATGATTTCGGTCCAAACCTCATCGGCCTCCATCCTTCGAGTTTCCGAACCGGAGCGTCACTCGATCTTCTTTTTATGTGTCCAAACCACCGCAAGGTGTTCTGTGGGATTATCCATATAAAGCAATAAAAGAGCTAGTATATGTATAGTTGCAATATAATCAGACCGCGGTCCAGAGCTTTTTGAATAATTGTAGACCTAGCAGTCGTGTAATCTATTCTCTGTTCTTTTTGTATAGCTATCGGGCTCTGGCTGCACGTGTAACCATTATTTCTTGGGGTTTATTTGTCATTTCATTCTGCTGTTCTTTTTATATGATCTGCTGTGTGGTTGGAGGCTTTGAATGAATCTCTATGAACTGGCTTTCAATATGCATTGTCCCATTCCTTTTACTGCAAGAATCTGGATAAATTTATGTGCTCGATTAGAGTTCGTTACTTCTAATATGTCTCAATTAGCTCAGGTCGGATTGGGTTAAATTCGTAGTGGTTACTGAATTATAGGTAATTTGATCATCTTGAAATGTTATTTTAGCTGGAGTTCAGTTCAGCTTTGTGTCGCCACCCTCATTGTCCTAGATGAGTTCACTAGTAGTATTACATTAGTTGTTGGTGCATGAAGATAATGCCGAGTATCGATTGCTCTCGCATTATTAAATTTACGATAAAGTTTTTTTCAAAATCGAACATTATCTAATCGTTCTCCCATAATTGATGTCATATTCTTGCGATTCATTTATGATCTTCTATATATATTTTTTTTCTGCACACTCAACTGTATTATTGGTCCAAATTGCTTCTCTATTTGCTGAAATATAAGCTTTTGGTCGAACTGGCAATGCAAAAGAAAATTTGCTTGTGGACTGGACCTTGTACTGGATCAAGACACACAATTGTTGGTGAATGGTTTCGACTCTGCTGCGAACATTTGAAATGTTTTGAACCAAGAACGAGAGATCAGAACTCCTCAAAAGATTTGTTGCCAGGCTTACATATGGAAATATTAATTAAGGACTTCCATGATCTTCTGCTTCGGAATCGTAATCTGATGAATTATGAGGCATCCGACCATCATCGAAATTGTCATCCTCTCAAGAAGAAGGTTCGTCGAGAATCCTTTCACAAGTCAAGTACTTGCTAAAAATCGATCCTTGTAGAGGAAGAAGAAGCATTAGCCTGTATCAAAACTTCAAACGATAATACGGGTGATTCGACCATTTTGGAGTCGTTGGACCCTTTAACGTACTGATGATGGACTCCAAATGTCGCATCCCGACCAATGTAGGTGAAATCGTCAAATCTTATACCATTTTTGATCGTTTGTCGTGTAATAATGTCTATGTACTCTTGTGGATGCTCCTTCTGAATTCTGGGCGTTGCAATGTTGAAAGAGTACCAACCTAAAATCTTCTCTATTGGGAAATGATAAAGTCTCGGAGAGCAGTTTGGAATATGAAGATTCATTATGGAGCGGTGTAGACATATGACCACATAATCTTTTTGGTAATGGCTAAGAAAAACGAAACCATCCCTCAGGGGAAGGAACCGGTTCGAGATTTTGAACATGGTAAGCTTTTCAGGGGGAAGGTCTTTGGCTTGGTCACAGCACCAGAGATAAGAATATAGTTTTTGGGTGTTGAAGACAAAAGATATCTGGTGTGCTTCAAGAAGGTACCAGAAATAGCAAAGAGCCATTTTCGGGAGGGACCACAACTTACAGATATGAAAGACGGTAGCAAAAGGGTGGTCTGGGTGGTTCGAAATACCTCGGAAAACAAAAGGGCCATAATTTCTCAGAAGTAATCTGTGAAACAGTAGCGGCATCATACGACCGTACTGAACGAAGATCACGAGGAATCAAAGAACTAGCGGCATCTTCAGACCATACTAATCTAAGACCAAGAGCAGTGTTACTAATCATCTAGATTGAAAACTGGTATTTTGTAAAAAAAATCATCTGAAAACCATGGTTGGTCGTGTCATAATCTCCCCCTCTCCCCGGGATTCAGTCACCGGAAATTTAGCCCATTTGGATGGTGGCACATCGTCTATGGTAAACCAAAGGACTGGGTCTGGGTCTGGGTCTGGGTCTGGCTCAACTGAGTTTGTACCGGAAGATGCAAGGTTTTCATCTTCCATGGGAGTGTCCATGGGTTCAACAACTGGGTCTGATCCCATCATGAAAAGGTTGTCGAAACCTTCAAAGTAATCAAGTTCAGATGAGATGATAGGTTTCGGTTTGGGTGGGATCTGGGTTGAAGTACTGTGAGTGAGCTGCTGTTTGAGGAATGAATAGATCGGGTTTGAAGAAGTAATCGGAGTCCTCAGAGGATATTTTCTGGGAGAAGCAGGACACGACATCACCATTGCCAGAACCGAATTCCTAAAGATGAAGTGTTGCTCAATCAAACTAAAGGATCTGGAAAAAAACTTCGACCGAATGTGCAAAAGGTTTTTTTATCATTAACCAAATCGATGATATAAGCCTCAAACAAGCCTTTGTCAACTCCGTTCCGTAAGAATCGCGAGGCAAACGATGAGACAAATTTGCACCAAAGGCATTGACTGGCAGTCCATTACTTTCGGTCAGATATGGCAAATGATGCAACAGGCACTCGAAAAATTGTGCGTGCAGACTAGATTCTAGCAAAAATATCGAGTCCCCATGCCAAAGCTCTTGGTCCCAGGTATGTTCGATAAACACCCTGTACATCAAGTGCAAAGATCAAAAAACCCTCGCTCTGCTCTAAAGACACAGCAAAAATCAAAAGAAATACAAGCGAGCAAATGGACAAAAGACACAGGGAAGTCTAAAGGATTCAAGTCGCTTCATGGGCTTGTGATTTAGAATTTACCATTGTACATAAATGATAGAAAATTTTCCTCTAGTTTCTCATTGAGAAAGTTTCGTTTATGTTAAAAATTGACACTTTAGATAAAGACGAATTTTGAGAATCCATTTTTGTTGAAAGACGGATTTTCATAATCCGTTGATTTAAAAAAAAAAGTTTTACTCAAAAAACAATACTATGTGAGATCCATTCTCTCAAAACATAGTCATTCTGATAATAGAAAAACTCAGGAGAATGAGAAGGTAGATGAAGTAATGGTGGAATATCCAAGGGAAAATTGTTAACCCTTAAAAATTTATGATCGTTGTGTCACACCCTATAACCAAAAGGAGACATGGCAGTGACTCATCTACCAATGAGACACTGAACCCTCAAAGATAAACTCAAAATAAATAGTACTTCCTTAGATAAATAAATAATCTGTAGCTTACATATTATTCATACTTTGGTAAAAATATCGTCAACTTCACATGATCTCGCTATCACTGTACTCAACTCTTTCCCCTTCCAAATCATCATCATAATCATTTGTAAAACACGTCATTTTTTTTCATTTCCCGCAAACAAATTTGTGACCTCTGTACAAATTTAAAAATTTTCAAATTAAAAATATATATATGGTCGCAAAGTGGTGGCAATTTGCTACCACTTAGCGACCATTGTGCATTTAAAGTGGGTCTTGCAATTGAGAGCTTGGGTTTATGAAGGTTGAAGAAGGGAAATGATATTGGGGAAGATAGGGTTTTTTTAATTTAGGAGGGAAATTTTTTTGGACAATTTTTCCCTTAAAATGGGTCACATGTGCATTGCACGTGACAATTTTAACATGTTTTTGTCTGAAATCCTTAATTTGACAAACGGAGTAGAAACGTAAAATAGTTAGGTTACAACCTCTCTAAATTAACGTTAATGCTATTTAGAGGGAAAAAAATTTGGTGTACACATATAGCGTTTTTCTCTATGTTGAAATGTTCGAAATACCCTTAAAAGTGTCTCACGTGTGGAGCGCGTGGCTGAGCTGACGGAAAAAACACAAAAGACTAGACGGAAGTCTAATGACAAGTCGTAAATACATTCAGGATCTTAAAAGATAAAATTAATCGAAAGAGACTCAAAACTCAAGGTGAAATATCATCTAGGAAGAAATCATCGTTTTTGTCCAACATAACATAGAGTTGACCGGAGTGTTGATAGCAGGAATGTGGGTCGTCAGAGTGTAGACTTGACAGGCATGGGAGAGGAGGGTGAATAGAAAAATAGTATATGACTCTACCTTTTTAGATGCAAAGAAACAATTGTTTTTTTTTTTTTACAATAGATTTTTTGGTTTAATCTTTTAAAAATTTGGGTTTGGCCAAATATTCCAAGTCCATCTCTAGTTTAAGTCCAAAATCCATTAAAGAAATCGACATTTAAGTCACATTCGCCACGACACGGGTTTAATGCAGCTGAGACCACCAAATCCGGCACCGCTATAGCCGCTATTTAACAACACTCCTACTTACTAAACTTTAAAAGTGAAGGCACAAACAATCTCAAAAGTATGAATTAGATCTCGTAGAACTAAACCAGGAATGCAACTAAATTCTTATCATAGCATTTCACATGTACAAATGCAGTTAGCATCCAAATCTTATAAGCAACACTTTCTAACTACAAATGGGCAAATCGACTTGCAACCACAATAAGCAAAGTAGTATGTTGTCGTTTTGCCCCCAAAAAGACACTCCCTTGGACAATGCTTTTATATTGTAAAAAAAAAAAAATTAGAATTCATCATCAACAAATTTGAAACATCTTTAATTATTTGATTAAATTTTCTACATACTAGATACAACTAATCTTTACACATATTCCGATTTCTCATACGGAGACAATTCAGAAACACAAGGCCGATCTTAATAAATTGGGAAAATGAATTAGACCATAATCAAACAATTTCTCAAGATACGTTAAGGTCTTAGAAGTATTTTGATTCCTGATAGGTACTCTAACAAATTTTGCGACTCTTAAATAGTTTCACCACCAGTTTGACTTATTGTTTCTTGCAACAAAAAAAAGGCTCACGCACTAGTCATGTGGCAAAATCTGAAAGGTATAATTGTCCAAAATTCACACGTGCCCCATTTTCCTCTTTTCTCTTTATTGTCTATATTTTTTCACCATAGTCACTTGCCACCATCACCTTCGCCGCCGCCGCACCAAACTTCCTTTTCCCCACCACCACTAATCTATGTTGAGCTACCCCATCATACTTCTCATAAACCTTAGAGAACATTGGCCTTTCAATTCACCACCGAAGACGACCACCACCACCACATCTCGCCGTCAATTCACCACTTAATCTTCAAAATCCACTAGATATTTCTTCTTCACTGGACATCATAGGCGAATCTATGTATGCCAGACTAGGGCAATTGCACCACCAGAATTTTTTTTTTTTGGCCCTTTTTATTGCCCCTCCAAGAATTTTATCTGTTTCGCCCTAAGATTTGCACCACCAGATTTCGATTTGCACCACTAGATTTCGACTCCTGCGTCCGGCTATGCTGGACATACTTGTTTCAACAAGATTATGGGGGTATTATTCAACTATACTGGGCAATTTCGAGTTAGTGTGATCCAAATAATTTAGGGGTTTCAGAATCTTTGGAGTTAAGAGCATTTTGGAGTTCAAGAAGATTGCGATTGTAATACTCGAGACTTTTTTATTATAATATTTGCATGTTTTATATTATTTTTCATGATTATATATTTTATAATTTAATCACATGAATTATATGTTAAGTGTTTTGACTATTTAATGTGTTATATTTTGAGTTTTGTGTGTGTGAGCACATGTGTGTTATATTATATAGAACATTGGGGACATTTTGTGCAATTATTTGAAATTTAAATGTGGGAGTTAATGGTCGGAAATCAAAGGTAACGACAGTTACCAAATGAAGAGGGAAATGAAAAAGGAAAGAAGTCCATTTTGAATGATCCTTATATCGTTTCTAAGGTATTCGAAAGACCTACGCATGAACGCAAACAGGATGCGATTCGAGGTTCGGAGCGAGAAGTTATAGCACCGGGAGCAGTGCTAGTTTTCTACATTTTGGGATTTTTTATTTTTATTTTACGTGAATTGCATTCGTAAGAGATAAGGATCTTACACATCTGTATTTTCAGTCCTAAAATGCATATAAACAGTGTTTTAATGTTATAGGAGTGTGTAAGAATGGATTTCACATGTTTTCGTTGCATAAAAGGATAAAGTTTTTGTGAATGTGCATATTATGTGGTGAATTGTCTTAGTTTCGTGTTATCGTGTTGGAATTGGTTAATTATACTTGTTGTTGTTCTCGGATTTCTATTCCTGTTATTCATATTTGATAATTGCTAAATGTTGAACTTGCTTGTTGGTTATTGCTTGGGTCGTCTTAATTGATTGTTTATTGTCTTGGTGTCTATTTGGTTTTGGTCGACTGAGTCGTCTCCCCTTTTTGAGCTCATGGCTAGGATCATCTGATTAACATGAGGCGCAGGGGATTATTACATTTACATAATTAAAAAAACGAAGTGTCTGTTCTTACCGCCACTGTTCTTCCAGGTACGTTCTTCTTCTTACTCCTTCTTTTGTTGTCCTCTTCTTTTTCTCTGATTTTTTTACTTCTTCAATTTCTGATTTTTTTTCTTCTTCAAACTCTGATTTTTTTTCTTCTTCTTCTTCTTCAAATTGCTGGAGCTATGGAACTGTGGAGAGAGATGATAAAGTTGAAAATTCTATAGTTTGTGGCTTGAGATGATAAAGATTTTTGTTTTGAGAGATGATAAAGTTATTTATTTTTCTTCTTCTACTGTCCACGTGGCCTTTTTAGAATGTTTACTGGCCTTTTATGCCTTTTAATGAGATTCCGCGTGTCCATTTTTCTTTTTTGATGTTTACTGGCCTTTTTATGCATATTCATGTTATATATTATCTAATTCCTTATTCATATGATATAAAAATATAATTTGAATGACAAGGAAAAATGAATACAATTGACTTACACAACTCGAAATTGGAACTCAATAGGTATTTATAATATTGAAATAATGTTTTTAGTATAAAATTATAAGCATTTTTGCAAAGAAGTGCGCCTCGCGTCCATGATGCGCTCGCCTCGAACGTTCGCCTCACGCCTCGTCGCCTCGGTGCACTTCGTGCCTTTTAAAACTATGGTCCTAGCATCAGGACACACAGTTTTTCAAGCAAATCACTAAAACAGCTAAGTGGCCTAAGTCCCAAACAAACAACAAAACCAGGAAATGTGTTTAGATTGATAACTTGAGCAAAGATAACACCAATACTTAAGATAATTAGTCAATAATCAATCTGTGATACCCGAAACTTATCGTACTTACGTGTCTAGCATGCTAGCAATTAATTTCGTGTATTAATTGAGTTTCACATGTCATATCATATGTTACATACATTGCTTCTTGATGGGTGTTATAGTGTGTTTGGTTAGTTGGGGGACTTGAGTGTAGATACTAAGAAGTTGAGTGAGTGTTTTGTGAGGAGTTGAAAGGTAGTTTTAAGTCGTTTTGCTGGAGTTTGTGTGGGTGGTTGGAATTAGAAAGGTATGAGAGAAGAGATTTTCTGGCAGATTGAGTGTTGTGAGGAGATTTCACTTTTAAGATAGTAAACGGTGTCCGTTTCAGCGATGCTTAGTGTGTTTCGGAGAGGACTGAGAGAGCTAAGCGTGGGATTTGATGAAATAGCGTTTGGAGTTCGGTACAGAGAATTATAGCCTTGGGAAGTCAGTATTACGAATCTGGACAAATTCTTCTTTTTGGTGCATCTTTGAGGTTTCGAATTAAGTTTCTAAGGTAAGGATCCTTCACCCTTGTTTTTCATTCCAAACATATGAAATATGTCTTTTCAGAAATGGAGTCATGATTTCCTTCATTGATTTTATTGCATAAAATGGATGAAGTATTGTAGATGGCGCTTATATGATATCTATGTTTGGTTGGAAGTTTTATGTTCATATGTTATTGTCAATTCTCTGATTTTCGTGGTTATTCAGTTATGTTATTGTTAGTAGAATTAGTAGTTAGCAGTGTAGTATATATTCATGTGTACCCGCCACAATTATCATAAGGCAGAGCCTTGCGGAAACCGCTGATGCAAGATCATGCGATACAGATTAGAAGAATAGGTATTTCTCATGAGGAAGAGAGCCTCGTGATATTAGAATCTGCCAGCCCAGATCAACCGATGAGGGATATTGCCTTTAAGAAAGAGAACATATATAGCAGCTCAGAAGGCCTCGACCCTATAAGGAAGAATAGCAAAAAGATAGAAGTGGCAAGTGTAGAAGTAGTAGAGTAGTAGATGATTATTTGTGTATGTTCAAGATGGTTTGTATGTTTTTCAGTGCTTGTTTGAGTTGTCAAGTTAGTATTTTGGGATTGGGAATGATGGATTTCATAAATATGGTTTTTACATGTGTTTTTATACTGAAAAGCACTTTTCTGGAGGCCGCGGATGAATGGTTCGTCCTAGTATTCGGCCTTAGCATTCGTCCGCACAATTTTTGGGAGCTACTGCCCAATCGCGGACGAATGCTTTGTCCTCGGCTTCGTTTCAGCCAAATTTTATGTTTTGTTCCATTTCAAGACAACTCTTTTATAAGTTCTTTTAAGCATTTTGCAAGGTTATTTCAAGTGTTTTAAAGTGTATTTCAAGTCAAGTTACTTCAAGTAAAGTATGCATTGTTTTCACATGATTTGGGTGAACGAGAATATGTTTTTTTCGAGTCTAACGGTGCTTCATCCCAAGGGTGTTGGGACCTTACTGAGCCAGTTTAGTGGCTCATACCCCTAACTCTTTATGTTTTGCAGATGATTTAGTGGATGTTCCCGTGTGGGAGATTCAGTACGAGGACTTGATGATGGAACATGAGGATTGAGCTATCTTTGATGTAATAGATAGTTTTATGTTTTATCTTTGAACCTTGTTATTTCTTATGGTTTGTAAGTACTTGTAGTTTACCTTTGAACATTTAAGTATGATGTAAGATATTCTGTTTCCTTTTAAGTTTATGAAGTTTTATTTTGGGAATATAGTATTTATGTTTGAGGTTCGGTGTCTCATTGGTAAATGAGGCACTGCCCGGTCACCTCCAGATTACAGGGTATGACACGATCATTGTCTCCAGATAACTAACTACCATTACTACTATTAGCTTAACAACTGAAATGAACTAAGATAGTAAGATATGCAAACTTAGAATGTAGCCCAAAGTTGCAATACACACCAATGACTCCTGGAATCAAGATGTGTAATACTCGTAACTTTTTGTTTACATAATATTTGTGTGCAATTTATTTTGTCTGATTAAATTGCATCGATGTGATTTATTTGTGTTAATTGTGTTAGTACATGTTTATTTAATTTTTATAACATATTATGTGTTATTTTGGTGAACATTTATCGAGGAGCGTTTTGCACGCGTGACTTAGTTGAAGGACTTAATAGTAATTCACCTAGAGGAATAAATGGAATTGGAATTGAATTAGGAATATTATATTATATTATAAAGTCACCATAATAATCAATGTAGGAATAAAATAAATTAAACATAAGGAAATAATTAATTGATTGGTGATTTAATAAGGAATTAAATAAATAGAAAAGAAATAGAAAATCAATCATTGCCAAATCAACATATATGGGATCATTTAGCCATCACGTCTCCTCGGGAACCGTGTGGTTACAAAGCAAAGAAAAGAAGAATTGACTTTGAGAACCGTGAGTGAACAAAGAAGGAAAATGGACACTTGAGTGTGTTTTCTAGCAACTTCGAGAGGACATTTGAGTGGGCAATCCTCGTCGGATTTCGACGAATCTTATATGAAAGTTTATCGCAACGAGAAAATCTTTGAGGTGGAAGCGGAACCGGCGGAGTTGCAAGTTGACTTGTCATATATCGAGGCACCGATTGGGATTGTGGATAGGAATGGGCAGATTTTGAGGAACAAAGCGATACCGTTTGTGAAGATTCAGTGGTCAAATCATACAGACAGGGAAGTCATTTGGGAATTAGAGGTAAAAAAGAAAGAGCCAAGTATCCTCAACTCTTCGACGACAGCAATTCGTAAGTTTTGGGACGAAACTTTTGTAAGGAGGGAAGTCTGTGTCACCCTGAACTTTTCATGCTTACGTGTCTAGAATGCCTACATGTATTTTAGTGTATTAATTTCTTTCAGATGCTTCTATATTGTGTACATTATTTCTTTAGGGCGTTTTAGTATGATTTAGGAGTGGAGGGACCTAAGTGTTAATCATACAAGTTAGTTGGTTAGTTTGTGCAACTAGGAGGGAGTTGTGATAGTTTTAAGGGGGGTTATAAGGGTGATTTTTGCTGGAGTTATTAGAGGGGAGTTAGAGAGAAGAAAGGAAAGAGAAGAGAGTAAAAAGAAGAGAGCAAATTTTTGGCAGATTGGGTAGGCTGTGGGAGAATGCACTTTTGATAAAGTAACGGTGTACGTATTTTAATTAGGAACACGGATCAGATTTTCTGGATTTTTACAAGTTAAGAACGTAACGGTGATAAAGTAAGGACTCTTCAACTTTGAGTTTTTCCAAAGCTTTCATAAACTGATATTTTACAGATTATGTATGAAGAAGTATGAATGAAAAATGGTTTTATCATGTTTTCTTGCATAAAAGTGGATGAAGCAATATTTAATGTGAATGCATGAATTGTATGATGTTTAATTGCGCATGTCTGTGATAGCATGATTACTTTCTGTTTTTATGATTGTAAGCATAAGGGAACATCCCAGCAGGGACATTGACTAAGAAAGGATCCAATATATTTATATTATGCTTATGTTATGTTATGGATTTCATGAGGAGTCAATGTACCTAATTTGGTATAAGATGTAGCATGTAGAGTTGTGTTATATGATAAATACATTGATAAGATGTTAGGAGAGGCCCAAACATCAAGTCATGATGTACGATGTCATGAACATTATACAACGATATATGATGTTTGCATTTGATATTTGATGTGAGCGGCTTTGCAGGGAAATGGAAGTCGTTTTCTAACTATTTTTTCAGGTTTTGGAGTTGTTTAGTTGTCTCGTAGTAAGAGTGTAGATGACGGCCATCGTCTGTACTCGAGCTATGGAGAAGCTAGGCATTCCCACGTATATGCTAAGCTATAACCTTCACTTCCTAGCGGCCTCGCAGTGGAGGGGTGAGAGTGGCGGGTGCGCAACCGTCATTCCTGAAGCTGTCGAGAAAGCTAGGAGGTTAAGTCGTAGGTATTTCTGATTCCTCGGGTGGAGGATCAGAGTGTATGGTCGTTGTATGGGCGGCGATCCTACACTCCCAATATTCTAAGAAGTCAGAAGTATTTTGCATACCATGATTTTACTACTTTATTGGTGATTATGTTTTTAAAGTTATGAAATGTTTTTGGGATGCATAAACTGTTTTAATTATGTGTCTATATATTTCTTCATCCTAAGGTTGAAGGGATCTTACTGAGCAATAGTCAGTTTTGCTCACCCTTATCCACATTTCCTTTTCACATGTTCAAGATGTTAGCTACGAAGGGTACGTGGGGGACGTCGTGTTTGAGTATTAGGGCGACGACACTTTATAGACGCCTAGTTCACCTTACTGTTTTGAAATAGACCAAGTGCGAGAACTTTGCAGTATGTTTAAGTTGTACTATTTCCTTTTAAATTATGATGTACCCTTTTAAGTTAAGTTTATATATATATATATATATATATATATATATATATATATATATATATATATATATATATATACTCTTTGAGGTTTTATTTCTTAGCATGTTTTATAGCTTCCGTTGATGTATGTATGAGTTTATGTTATGGGTTATGTGTTCCGTTTGGCAAAACGGAATGCTGCAAGGTCATTTCCCGGCTACGGGGCGTGACAAGATGAATCTGAGTTAGCAAGAAATAGAAGAGAATGGATGGATTTGGGGATAATGGGTGATTAAAGTGAAGGAACTCACAAAGAAGGATGTTGGCAGCAGCCACTTTGGGTATATTTTTCTGGATATCCTTCTCATTTGCTGAGCTTTCCTTTTATACCTAGGTTTACCTTCCCAATGTGGATATTATCCCTCCACCTTAGCATCTTTTGACATTGTTGCTGAATCAACAGTTGCCCTTGGAGATAACATTTCAACAAATGTCAGTTCAGCAAGCACAATGCCATTAGCAGCCTTTCTTCTTTGGCCTTCGAAGGCATTTTTTTTTAGTGAGGTATGTGTATCTCTCAATTATTATGTTGATTGAATTTTTATTTATCAAATTGTTTACTTAATTGTCTGTGGATTACTGTTCTGAATCTGTATCTACACCATGTCTTTTTAGTTTTCAGAGTAATTAGATGTGACATCAATTTCTGATTGAATTTTTAGTTTTTAGTTTTTATTCTAAAATTTGCAAATTGTTTTCTTACTTGTATAAAGATTATTGTACTTCATCTGCATCTTGTCCTAGGGTTTTTGGAGTGATTAGTAATGCCAAAAGATTTGGATTTGCCCGAGGTTAAGAATTCAGATAACTGTATTGTTTAGATACCTGCCTCATGATGCTTAAAAAGTCATGCTTTGTGGCATCTTAATGCGTATGTGCTAAAATTGAAGTTTAAAACTTTATCTGCTTATGCCTAAAGAGAGAAACTTTTTAGTTACTTGGTAAGGAGAAAATAAGAAAAATGCCAAGAAATTTACTAGGAGAAAACTGAAGGTGGAAATTGATTAACAAGACGAAATTAATTTTGTTTATAACTTAGATGTGATAAAAAGAAGGATTATGCGGATACGTTATCTTATGATGGCTGAATTAAAACTATCTTTAAGTGTTTGCAAATTCAAAGCTGAAGATGGTAATTTTGAAGGGTTAAGTGCAAAACGTTGGTTTTAGATGTCAATTTATTGGTTGGGGTAAAGAGAATAAGGGGAAATTGAGCTGTACATTTAAGAAAGGTGGGAAGATTGTGAGTACTGGGGCATGTTCAACTTTTCCACATGCCAACCTTTTTACGCAAGAATGAGCTTATAGAGATTGTGAATTATGCTTTAGTATTCATATTTGCAAGCAAGGGCGATGCAGGGACATTTGTTTTAACAGTCTTTTTCCCTAACGTCCGTAGTTTTGGTACAACCTATATGTGGATGCAATTTCAAATGAACAAACAAATATAAGAACGGGGCAAAAGATAAACTCAAATACAAGAGCTGATATCTTATTGACCAAAAAACAAGTATCAACTTGTGTTGGATTTCGGCTCCGACCGCCGAAACCCCCTATCTCTTCTCTCTCCCCTTTCTTTCTCTTGAAGCTTCTTCAAGAATGGTTGGATCTAGCCATTCTTCACCCTTTTTTGGTGTCCTCACCCCTACTTTTGGCCACAAACATCGATGGACCTTCCCTAATGCGTTTTTCATCAAGATTCAACTGGGGGCAAGATCTTTTGTCAGATCGGCTAGTTGGTGGTAAGATATGGATACCCAGTATTGTTCTGGGCCCTTACTTGAGTTTCCACCTCTTTTCTAGGCGATTCTTAAGATCATTGATAGTCCCATGCTATTCCTCGAATCGTCGTCTATGAAAGAGGTTGAAACCAAGTGCTTGCCTCTGAGGGTCGAAAATGGCGATGAAGATGTTGCGGAGAAGACTATCTTTTGTTTGTTTGTTAAATTAGTAGTTTTAGTTGCTTCCCACCTCATGGGGTGTGGGTTTTTATCCGTTACTTTGTGTAACTTTATTTTTCTGTCTTGTTTGTCTTTCTTCCTTTCTCAAATCTTCTCTTTTGTTGTATCAGAGAAAGACTTTGGGGAACTTTTCAGGGTTGTAATGGCGTCATTTTATTATTAATGGATAATCCTTTATTCATAAAAACTTGTGTTGGATTTCATTATTTAGAAAATGTAATACAAGAATGCATATCCAACTATTAGCTACAAATTACACAAATATGATATGAAATAGTGTGAATATCGACACTTAACCCTATCCCATTAGCATCCCTAGTTGACAAGCGACATATAGACATCCATTTGTCCACCCAATATTTAGAACAGACACCTAATCGGCAAGAATCACCCCAAAACAGCCGAGAAATGATCGGCTTCTTTCTGAACAACTCAGATGCAGAAAGAAAGTAATTCATACTAAATAATCATATATCGTAGGAATAAGGTTTAGTAGGAACCTTAACCTTATGCCGCAACTGAATGAAACCCTCAATTTTAATCAAGCTTTACATTCAAATACAAAAGGGTGTTCTTGGTGAGTGGCATATTCAGAAGAAAGTAAATCTGCACCAGAATAAAATAATACAATTAGATATGGATACATAGAATAACTTTCTACAATGGAAGTATTCGTTAGTGGTCAAGGCTGGGACCTCAAGACCTCAACGTTGAGGTCTTGAGATCAAGCCCCTCAATGTAGCTGCACATGCTAAATATAAAGACCAGTTGCAAGATTTTCAACCCAAAATGCTAATTTTATCAAAGAAGTTACAACTTAATGAGGTTGAACTTAAGCTTCAAGTACAGTATATACTGTTGTTACTAACTAATCTTTTTGTTTTCACGCTTCGTAACTAAGCTAGAAAGAAATTTACTCCTAAGAGAGTGGCAATGAGGACTGTTGTCGAAGCAACAGTCCGCCTAACCAGCACTGCTTCGGCAACTGCTGTAGAATTTGGTGATATTTCAGTTTCTGCAAGCCAACATGCAGATGGACGAGAACTAATCATCACGTTCAACAGTTATTTTGACTCTGAAGCAGCTATTCCGTTATGGATAATCACTCCAAAAAATCTCCCTGTATAATTAACACATAATGTTATCTTGTAAAGAAGGGGAATAAGAAAAAAATATGTCGAGCAGGGGTCGTTTCTCTTCAGCTTCTATTTTCAGTTTTCTTATTTCGGCCGCGAATGAAGTAATTGAAGAATATTGTTACTTAGAGAAAACTATTCAAATAGAAAACACACTTCTTAACTTTTTATGCCTTTCTGTATAGTTCCCCTAATTTTTGTACTAACATAACCTCCCCTTTCGGTTGCGCATGAATGCTTTGTGCACCAAAAGAATATGTAATTTTTGGAGAACATTTTCCATGGGACTAACAATTTCCTGAACATATCAGGTATCTAGTACTCGGGAAAAAAAAAATTCTATAGATGAAGTGAAATTAATACAGGACGGGAAAAAAAAAAGAGTTATGTGTTCTACTGTATATTGATGATTAACCATTTCCATAATGCACATATGGACAAGTGCTCACAACACTGAGCAGCATATAATAAGATGTCCTAAGCCCTGATAAACCACTCAGAACCATTAAATGTGATATGAAATAAGTCAATAAAGCACAAGAACAGGCACTTTAATTTTGTATTATGCTGCTTCAAGTTTATTTCTAATGAAGTCCTGTGCCCAAATAGATTCTTTTCCGATCACTCATCAATTACTACACTGCTAACATGTCATTTTCATCTGCTCCTTTGGAATATAATTTGCCTAGTGGTTTTCCATTTTTGGGCCTAAACGATCACCTTTTTTCTATATATTCCTCTTGCGTATTTATTCAATATTAAACCAGTTACCAACATATCGAATCAAGCTTCTAAAGTACCCCTTAGCATTTTTCTTAGTTTTGATTCCACTTGATAAGGCCCTGGTGGAGTCCAGTTCTAGGTCCACGCTTGAACAGGCAAGACGTGTCTAAGCCATAAGACACGAAATTTTACTTGATCTAGTTAAAGATAGCGATGTTTATATACTAGTTTTAAACTTATGTACATCATAAATAAATCCTTATATCACAACAATACATAATCTTCATAATATCTTCCGTAAAATTTTAATAAAATTGGCAAATCAATAAATTTTGAGAAAAAGAATATGAACAAAACAATTATTTATATTAAGCTTCCAGGGTTTTAACCCCGCGTCTCCTAAAATACGAATCAGACACTTGACCGTTACACTTTTACCAAAGGGAAAACAAAACAGTCATCAGTAATCAAAACATTAAGACAGAGAAATATAAAACAATTTCAAATGTATCCTACTTATTCACCCTCACCCCCAAAAAACAAAGTTGCTTGGAAAAGTAAATAAAATGAATTATCACCTTAACACCATGAAATGTTCCAGTAATGAACTCAGTAAAAGTTTGTGCACTTCCAGCAATTGCAATAGCTTGATTCCATTACTCTCTCGATATTACGAATGAGAGAAACAAGGCTTGTGATGAATCCTTGTCTGCTTTCTGTACAATCAAACTTAGGTATGAAATAAGGAGCAGAAATTACCCATTGCTAAAAAGTATTATAGGAACCTTAGACAAGTCAACTCTAATATGAGCGCCGCTTGCCAAAGAAATTGAGAACTCCCCAATATGAGACAGTACTAATGGCAAAAGCAAAAGAATTCGTTTGCATTTATCTATGAAAGACAGTGGGACTCGGTACCAATTATACAATGCATCTTACCTTCAACGAATTAGTAGCGGAAAGTGTAGAAGGGGGTGCAGAACCAACCAACACTGATATAGCAACAGCAACTTCTGGGAGTGAAAATGTATCAGTCTGCAAGAGTAAAAAAATTACGCATTAGAAGAATTAGCCTTCCCACAATCACATACACGATAGGCCAACAAGAAAACTCAAGAGGATAGACAGTTATATTGCAGCTTAAGAACTTAGAAATAAATGCAAATAATCTCCATTTAAAGTCGCACAATATAATTACATAACTATGGAAGGCATGTATATAGAAACTGACCAAAAAGACACAACTGTTTAAGAAAATGCAGGGAACAGACAGCAAAACTAATGTTGCAAATGCACCACATTTGACACAAGAAATCCGTAGTGAAATATTCTGCAGGATGTGGTTTGCAAATGGCATATTAAATGGGAAAAATTAATAATGTAAACTAGTGTTTAAGGCTATCAACCTCCAAAAAGAAATATTTAAGTTTCAAAACCTCGGATTTGGAAACCATTCCTCTTCAAGAATGGGCAATACAATTGGAACCTATTAATTAAAATGTGAAGCTAAACTTGCAGAAGATAGAGGACTCTAACGTATACCCTATTCTTATACTCAAACAGTGATGGCATGGCTTCTTTGGAAATTATATCTAAATCCTAGGTGTTACTGAAGCGAAGGAGATGACATGCCTTTGCCCCCAAGGTTAACATTTTCAGTTTGTTACTCTGTAAGCTGTCACTTTATCAATTGATAGGCAATTCCAATACCAGAAGATGTTTGTTTCATTTCTCATGGCAATGCTCAGTATTCAATCTCCCAGTAATGGTGGATATCCTAGAATAGGTTGTGCCAAAACACAGATGTTAGAAAAAGGGGGGAAAAGGCTGTTAAAACATATGCCCCTGCATCACCCTTGTTTGCCAAATATAAATACTAAAGAAGCATCCACAAGTTAACAAGTATATTACTTTTATCTTCTCCTTAAATTTCTTGGCATTTTTCTTATTTTCCCCTTACCAAGTAACTAAAGAGTTTCTATCTTTAGGCATAAACAGATGAAGTTTTAAACTTCAATTTTAGCACATACACATTAAGATGCCACAAAGTATGACCTTTTAAGCATCATGAGGCAAGTATCTAAACAATACAGTTATCTGAATTCTTAACCACAGACGATTTTTTGCCCTATCAAGGACCTAAAAAACAAAAAGCAAACAAATTAAAGCATTATTCTGAAGTCTCTCAAAACTGCAGTGGCAAGAAAATGGAACACTTTTGATCATCATACAAACATTAGATAAGCTAATAAATGAGTTTCTCATGTTGCCCGAAAATAAGCAATTTCATATCTGATCATATAGATGAGATAATAACGATCGATGATTCGAAATAATTCTCACACTCCCTTAAAACAAATTATTTTGAAAAATCGTATCCAACATTGTAAGAAAACCTGAGAAAAATGAAAATGTCACACAAAATAGCAAAAATATCACTAAACTTGCTCTGCAACTTCAAGAAATGCGCACCACCGGGTGAATTGCAATGTGCATTGTTTATCAGCAATTCGTACCAAAGATGCATTCATCAAGGAGAATCCGAGCTGAAAATAAGAAAGAAACGCTCTTTAACTTGGGGGAAAAAAAACAGCAGTTACATATAAACCTGTTGTGATTTGAAGCCTAATATCGCAAGATCTCATTGTTCCTTAAATGTAATTAATTTATGTCGTGAAAAAACTCATTACTTAATAAAAGGAAAGAAAGTGAAATCGAATTTACCTGCAAGTGAAAGTGGTCATTTGTTATCTGGAAAATCTGTTGTGATTTGAAGGCCAGCATCTCCAAGATCTCGTAGTTCTGCAATGATCTCGCCTACAGAATTAGCGAGTAATTCATTGCACCCAAGAACCTTAATCACTTTCAAGGTATGACGTTCTCCGAATATGAAAGGGATCTCAGTAAGCAAACGGCAACCACTCAAAATAAGTTGTTGAAGTTGAGAGAAGGAATCTGTGGATACATGCCATTCTTTAATGTTTGTGCCGAAAACTTGCAGGTATTTAAGGTTTAAAAACTCTTCATCTTCCACATCCCATCTGCTATCTTCAAAACGAACATGCAATAATTTTAAAACCTCGAGATTGGGGAGCTCGCCAATTAAAGACATAATACTTGCTGAGAGACGGTGTAAGCCATTCATTGTCAACTTCTTCAGAGTTGATGGCAAGTCAAATTTAGCGGCAGAGAGATGTGCATAAACCCTCAAGTTTAGAGAATCAAGCTTACTCAGAAAGGTTGATAGCCTTGCACAAAAATTTAACCGGATACATAGTTTTCGAACATTTGGCATCCTTTCGAGTAGCCATATGAACTCCTTTTCAGAATACATATGTTTTGATGAATAAGTCAATAAATTATGCAATTGCAGAGACTCTTCAATCAAATCATCTGTATCGTAGAACTTGCCACGCACACATAAATGTTGCAAATTTCTCATACTCAATATAGATTTTGGTACCTCATGAAAGCCCAAAATAAGAAATTGCAGTCTTGATAGGTTAACTATTGATGGTGGAAGTCGAAAATTACCTGCAATCTCCAAATAGTACAAATGAACTTGTTGAATGATGGCATCAGCGTCATGACTTGTGCAGTTAATCAACTGCAACACTCGGAGATATCTGAACCAAACAGTGATGGGAGAGGAAATGGCAATATTTATACTCTCACGAAAGAGTAAATTACCGATTTTAGGTATTGTAGGTTGCAACTCAAACGATGGTCGGCATTCCTCATGAAAGTCTAGCTGATATGACTGGCGTATTGTGTCAATGGGATCATTATAAGAAACATTTGAAAACAGTAACAAGTTTTCTTCTTTCGCCTTTACCAAACATAACTCGCGCACCAAATCATGAACGACACACTTCTTGATCCCATATTTGGAAGTTCTCTCGGCTACAAGCAATAGACTTCTACTGACCAGATCCATCAAGTACTCGTTCGCTACCTCCTCCAAACTCTTACTCTCATGTTTGCGTATGAATCCCTCAGCAATCCAAAATCGGGACAATCTCTTGACAAGAATTTGGCTATCCTCTTTGAATGCTGCAAGATATAGGAAGCAAGGTTTCAAATAATCTGGTAAATGCTTGTAACTCAGTTCCAGAACGTCCATGCACCCTTCCCTTGCCACCTGTGAATTTAAACTTTCAGCAACTTTTTTCCAGGTGGCCATATTAGCGTCTACTTTTGCAAGTAAACCTGCAGTTATCACAATGGCTAAAGGCAGCCCTCTACATTTTTCTGCAATTTCCTTCCCAATATCGAGCAAATTCCCAACTATTTTCAAATCAGGTAGCCTTAGTTGTAGTAATTTCCAACTATCCTCAAATGAGAGCAGATGAAGCTCATGAACACTGCAATCAGGTTTAGCTTCCAAAGCAATGTTATGCATTCTACTAGTAAACACAATTCTGCTCCCATTGTCATCATCTGGAAATGATGCGTTTAATTCATTCCATGCACCAATATTCCAGATATCATCAAGCATAATGAGGTATGTTCTTCCCTTCAAACATTTATACAACATTTCAGCCAATTCTTCATGACTTTTAGAAGAGATTTCATCATCTTCATGACTTTTAGAAGAAATTTCATCATCATCATGACTTTCAGAAGAAATTTCATCATCATCACAAAATTTTGGGTCGACTTGTTTTAAGATGTCAATGAATACAGCTTTAATGTTATATGTTTGAGATATGCAACACCATGCAAATATTTTAAAATGAAGACGTGCACGATGGTCATGATAGAGTTTCTTTGCAAGAGTTGTCTTACCTTGACCTCCCATGCCAACAATTGCAACAATGTCGCGTTGAGGTAATCCTCCCGTAAGACAATTAATTATTTTCTCTTTCTTGTCCTCGAACCCCACCATGACATCATCATTTATGTTGTTGTAAGCTTGAGGAGGGAGGACACCACCAGAATTCATCTCGTCACCAAGGGTTCTCGTCTCGTACATGATCTGAGGATGTTGGGACTCATTCAACTCTGCTTGAATAGATTGAATTTCTTCCGTGATATCAGAAAGGCACATCGCATTATGCCAATAATTAATAGGATCAAGAAGAGAAAAGGAGTCGATGACATACTCAACGCGGTATATCATACTGCAAATTTGCATTCGAAGATCTTTAAGGACCCCATTCTCATCTTGCAGCTCAAATGCTCCAATGATCAAGGGCTTAAGACTCAGTAGCTCTTTTTGGACAGTCGTAATTTGATTTCTTTGGTAAGTGGTCAAAGCTACCGCATACACGAGCTTTTCAAACAGATTTTCCAAGAAAAAGTTCCACAATTTTGATTCATCTGTCCTCCTGGACAAATTATTCAAAGACGAAGAATATTTGGCTCGATTGATTTTTTCGACTGAATCATGAAGAAGAAGAAGAATATTGCTTTCCCTGGCGATGCCCTCTTTTAAATTGCTCGTGTACAGTGAGGAAATCAAATATGCAGCCTCTTTGACAGATATATGATCAACGCTATTATCATTAGCATACTTGCGTGGCGGATTGATAAGGAATGATACGAAAAATGTGAGCTCGTGTTGAAACATTTCAAATCCTTCATCAGTAGGGAGAACAAGATCCTCTACTAGTACTTCAACAAAACGCGCAGAAGCTACACGTTTGAGACATAAATAAGGTTCTGTTGATTTCCAACCTGCAAAAGTTATTGGCTCTAAGGCCATCAAGGGTCCAAGATACAACTTTGCAAGCTCGAGCGTGGAGGGCTTGAACTTTTCGATCAGATGACAAGCCACATCATTCAATCTTTCATCTTTTTTGTCAACCCAATAAAGTAATGATACAGCAACCGCGCAGTTGGGCCAATCTTTAAAATGATTGAAGAAACTATTGATTGATCTACCATAGTGAAAAATTGCAAAGACGAACTCTAACCTTTTTACAATCGCTCCCATTAATGTCTTTTCAACTGAAGGTTCTGAAACAAGGAGATCATCCTTCAAACTGTTGATGGCAATATCAATGAGTTGTACGAAGTCATCTTTGCAGGAACATTCGCATTCCAGTAAGAGATTTGTTAAATCAATAATACTTTCTTTAAGAATTGACTTAATGTGCTGAAGCTTTCCAAGTTTTATCTCCGTATCATCATTCACAAAACTCTCAAACAAGACCAAAGCATTATTCTCGTTCTCCAATTTTTCATTTTTCATACGATGTGTTTTGGAAATATCATCATCTTGGAAAAGGACAGCTAGGGAATCCAGAGCTTCTAATGCTTTAATGGCACAAGGCAAATCTTGCTCGAAAAAACGTGACCAATTCTTATAGCACCCTAAAAATATTTTGAGGAACGTTAGCTCCTTTCGGAATGTCCGTATTTGTTGTGAGGGAGAGAACAACATTATACAATAATCTAACTTGTGTTCAAAATCATGAATCAGAATGCGAATGGATCTTATTTTCTCCATCAAGCCTGCACAGAGGTTCTAAGAGGAAATTCTCAAGGCTAATAATATTGGAAGAAATTATCAAGGATATCACTTTTTTGTTGGCTAATAATGTAAGAAAGACTTAGAGACTTTTTTTTTTTTTTTTAATAAAGAAAGACTCGAGCTTGGACAATGCTTTTATATTGTAATAAAAAATAAAAAAATCTGGAAGCCTCTGGAACATGTTTTTTCTGCATATACGAAACATTTTTTTTTGTTTTGAAAACAAATGCAAAATTTGTAAATAGTTATTCGAGCGTTTATAAATAAGCATGAGATAAATACTCCCTCTATTCCCAAATAATTTTAACATTTGAGACTTCAAAATTTTCCCAAAATAATATTAACATTGGGAGTATCAATAAAAATTTAATGAACTTTTATCATTTTTACCTTCTTTTTATTTTTTTAATTACAATTTCAATTTTCAAGATGTATTTAATGAGGATATATTAGTCTTTTAACTTTTGACTTTTCATTGTTTTTAAAAAAATTCTTAATTTATGTGAAATACTCAAGCGTTAATCTTATTTAGAGATGGAGGGAATAATTATTCCGAAATTTATTACATTATTTTAAAATGTTTCAATTTTCAAATGATTTTTTTCCCGACATATTTAAATATTTACAACAATACATCTATTCGGGATATGTGATTGTGAATGTGGAAATGAAGATATATTTGTAAATTAAAGCTACATTATTGTGAGTAATGGCTTGTGGGGGCAAGGGGATGCTACATTATTTGGGGTGTTCTTCAAAGCCGCGTGAAATTGTGGGTCCCAACATTTATTAAGCTTGCAGTGTGCTGTTGGATAAGTTGATTTGAAGATAGATTTGGACTCAACAGCGCCACATATAATCCAATACAAAGTGATAAATGATAATATTAGGAATTATTTTAGGGTCAAACTATCCATCCACCCCTATTTTTCATCCACTCTTATTTTTTGTTCAACACACCGCTACCCTCACAATTCAGAAGTTTTTCTCTCTTTTTTTTTCATTTAAAAAATTCTCTCAACCACCTCTCAAAAATTCTCAAAAATTTGACATAATTTTATTTGCACTTAATTTTTTTTTACAATACCTTTAAAAATGTGAAGAATTTTTTGCAAACTTTTTTTTACTGTAGCAGACGGTCAGTGGATCAACAGCCTACACGTCAGCTGGCGGTTGACCACTGACCGCCTGCTGACGTCATCAGACGGTACAAAAAATTCTTCACATTTTTTAGGGGTATTACAACAAAAATTAAGTGCAAATAAAATTATGTCAAATTTTTGAGAATTTTTGAGAGAATTTTTTAACGGAAAAAAGAAAGGAGAGAGAAAAACTTGTGAGTTGTGAGGGTGGCGGGGGGTGTTTGTTGAACAAAAAATAGGGTGGGGGGGGACTAGTGGGCATGTTATTTTAAGGGTAAAAAGTGTTCACGCTCCCTAAATTATCTCGAATTTTGGTTTTGACCCTCAACTAAAAAACGTCAAGTACTGACCCTGAACTTTTTGAAGTATCAATGTTTCCCTTTCCATCCAATTTCTCCGTTAAATAATAATGGAAAGTACCACCTATGTGACACCCATGTGATAAAATGAGGGTAAATTTGACAAAATAAATTAATCTTTAAAAAAGTTAATTAGAAAATGGAAAACCCTCCCAAATCTTCTTAACCCTCCCTAAGTTTCTTAACATCCCAACATTAGAAAACTCTAAATCCTTGAAAAGAAAATGTGATATCCCATTGGAAATTGATTCAAGAAATCTTGATAAATGAGTAAATAGTATTTTTCAATTTATGGCAAAAAGAATTATGGAAGTCATGCTTAGGTTGTTATGGGATATGATGAAGGCATTGAATTTTTTTTTTTTTACTCAAAACTAAGTTAAAAAAATCGGTATAATTAGTTACAGCTTTCATGGAGTTTAACATAATTTCATGGAAGTCATCCTTAAGATATTTAAAAAAAAAAAAAAAATTGCTTAAGCTGTTTCTAATTAATTTTTTTAAATATTAATTTTTTTTGTCAAATTTGACCCCATTTTTTATCATGTGGGTGTCACATAGGTACCTTCAGTTATTATTTAACGGAGAAATTGGATGGAAGGGAAGCATTGATACTTCAAAAAAGTTCAGGGTCAAACACTTGACGTTTTTTAGTTGAGGGTTAAAAACCAAAATTGAAGATAATTTAGGGGGCGTGAGCATTTTTTTACCCTTATTTTAAACATGTGTTGTGGAAGTTTGGTCCAGGTCTCGAGAATAGAGATAGAGATTGTATTGTTGAAATAATAATCCGATAATGAGTTCCTACAATATTCAACTCGAATTAGTGGCTTTGCAAAATATGAGTTCAAGATAATAAAAAAAAATGGATCATTTTTTTATTTTTTTTGGTAAAAAAAAAAGTTTAGGTGGGTTCGGCTCAGGTTACCACCACGGGTCAGGATAGGCCCTAGAGACCATAGGTAGCTTATAAAGGTACTTAAAAATCACCCACAAAATTGACAAATTATTCAATTAACAAATTAACAATAAAAAAGATACAAAATTATCAAATTAAAAGAGTAAATATTAATATTTTGATTAATAAAATACTTTACTTTTTATTTCCTTAATTTTTTCTATATATTTTAAACAACTTATATTATTTAATTGAGGGAGTAATAACTTCATACACTATGACAATATTGGGTTTTGGTGACACTTAACTCGTGGCACTTATGATATATGTCATTTATTTATGACATTTATGGGAAAATGCCATAGTTTTGTGGCACTTTATAATAAGTACTACAAAATTTATGGCATTTTTTCAATTGCATCATGAAGTGCCACATAATTATTTTAATGACGAACCGGTGACATGGAATTCTTTTAATTTATGGCATTATTTTAATTATTTTAATGACAAATCTGATCGGTGACATGGCAGTAAGCTAAATCAATGAAGAACTGAACCCACTAACAGTTGGTGAAAAAGGGGAATGCATTATATAATCATAAAAAGTGTTTAAAAGTCTTATAAGATTAAACAAGTGTACTGAAAAGTAAATACTATATAAGTTCACTAAAGTAATGACTTCCTATTACAGTTCATTAGGAATCACTCTTCATATGTCCCCTCCCAAGTATCATCATAAGAAGGCTCAACTTCTGTATTATCTACAAAACAACAAAGAGAAAGGATTGAGCTGCGAGGCTCAGTAAGAATCCCACACCTTTGGGATGAAGAACAGATAAGACCCAAAATACATTTCCCAAATAAGACACCAATTAAGTCAACAACTATGTTCTTCGCATCCAAGCATTAACAAAACCGTATGCACTACAAGTATCATGCATTACTCATACTGAACACACGATTACACTCTACGCTTAGACTTAGGAATATAGTTATTGCTATGACTCAACTTCCCGCAATACGAGCTCAATCGTCTTTCCACTCTTGATTGAACAATGACTGTAACGACATTAGTCTTTATTCCAAATTAGGACGGACCAAGAAGTTCAACACATGGGTTTGGTCCACCCAAACGACGGGACAGAGTTTAAGGATCCATCTTACGTTGTGTCATCATCCATTACTATCGACTCCACAACACTGCATATGATCCCCAATGATATCCTCATCGGGTTAAGGCCCAAGAATTTCCACACGTGAACACCCTCGTTCACCACAACACATATCATATATCAGACGGATCCTGTTAGCCAATCGATCCTAGACAAGAGCTCACAATGGAGAGACGACTCGGCCGACAAAAAAAAAAATAAACAACAATAATAATGACATCAATTAAACAACCATCAAATAATAAAAAGTATAATATGAGATAAGAAATTTAACAACAAACACATTCTATATCGACTCTATATACTTAAACCTTTACGATATAATAATCAATAAATCTTTTTATTACATATAAATTGCATGTTATTTAATAAACCTTTACGATATAATAATCTTTTTACCACTATACATCACTGGAATTTAATAAATTTGGTAAACTTTTAATTCCTATACACATGAGATCCTCATAACTCAATGATAACCACGATATCACACTATGTGAAGATATATATACAAGTTCACAACAAGAAAATAACAACACAATTTAATATTGATGATCAAATAAAATGCAACTAAATCCATCACTTCATCCATTTTATGCAAGAAAATATGTAAAATCATTTTATAGCAATTTCATAACTTTAGATACTGAAATCATGAATTTTAGGAACTGAAAAACAAAGGTGTAAGATCCTTACCAAATAGAATAGCAATTTAAGCAAGCAAAAGAAATGCAGAAAAATCTGTCCAGAAAAATCAGCACCCTTCCAGAGGCGATAACTTTCTGTATAGATCTCGGAATTGAAATCCGCCAGCACTCACGCGTAGCTCTTTCGATTCTCTTGAAAATGCACTATTTGAACTTCTAATTCCGACAACTTTTACCACTCCAAATGCTCTCTCAAAGTTCCGCCCAAAATTTCCATTAACCCATAAAATAGTGAACTTCAAACTTACATTACTCATGGCACGAAATCCAAACTACGATCCGTCAACTCCCAAACGTATCATTTCCATCCCTCTTTCTTACACAACAAGAATTACTCGATTCCGACATCTATTACTATGTCAAAAGTCGAATCTCCCACATACTATATAATCTGCCAGATTTCCATTCTCACTAATTTTCCTCTCTTTTATTCTCTCCAGCACTTGTAACCCCCATCCCATTATCTACCACCAAAGGCTGCCATAAAACCCATAAAAGCCAGCCACAACCCCTCTATATTCCCTACAATCAAGTCCCTAAACTTTTTGTCTTCAACACTTATGTCCTCACACTCACAATCACATAAAGTAATACATAACATAGTTTAAGAGCAACAAATAACACTTAAATCATATGATAAAATTACTAAAGCATACTAATCATGCAAATTTAAATGTGAAGCATGCAAAACACATAAGTAAAAAGTCCCGGGTATCACATACTTCCCTCCTTACAGAAGTTTCGTCCCCGAAACTTGCACCATCTTAAAGACATGGATACTAGATCCCCTGCAATGAATCTATAGGCGTTCACAAGTCAAGTATAGTACTATATTGCAATCTATGAAGTACAAAAGAAAATATGACACCATATATAAATAACAAACAAAAAAAAGGTATACATATTTGTTAGTATTGCCCTAGGACCATTAGCATATGTTGTACGTTTTATATCTTTTTGAGCATTTCATCTGAATAGTTAATTTTTCTTATGAACATCAAATGCGTGATTTGATAGTAAAACTCATTTGCTTATGTAATTACTATTCTTGTTGTCCCTAGTTTTATGTAATCTACTTTACAATTGAATAAAACTAGTATGATGTTTGATTGATGATTATGTTTTACTAATCATGTGTAATGAGTACAAATCATATCATAGACGCAATATATTGAGATATATCGTATCGGACGTGATCCGTTAGAGAAGTAATACTTCATGGTCCTTAGTCATAAGTATTACTTCCTTAATACTATTTTCTGAAGGGATTCATGGGCAGAAACTCGTTCTAAACACCCATGAGTCCTCACCTGAAGGATCCGCTCATACAAAAACGAATCGAAAAATTCTAGACAAAAACTTACTTCTCAGGTTCAAGAATCTGATTCTTGAATGGAAGATGTTGTTTCTTGGATGCGTTGCTGCCACCAATGGATTTCCCTTTGCGGAATGTCCCTCTACCGGTATCCACGCGACGAAACGAACAGTGATTGCTAGCTCTTCGTTTTTCTGAGATTCGGGGATTAGAGAGAAAAAGGATAGGCAGAATAAAAAATCTAATTTTCTAGGTCTTTTTGGTATTTCGGCTGGAAAGCATTAACCCCTAGGGTTTCGTCCAAGAGATGATTATATAAGGTGTGAGAGTTTGTTCCCAGAACCAACTCTCACGTCCTCAACCTCTCTTGGCAGTGGGAGTCTTTAACTCCCACATCCTCTAGACTTCTGCTGGTAGTAGGAGTCTTTATCGAATAATAACTCCCACGTAATCCCAGCTATAATTAAATACCGAAAATGCCCCTTATTTATTTCTAATTCGAATAATAACATTTTTATTATTCTCAGTGTAGGTTCATATCACATTGGCAATGAAAACACACTTAGTAGTAGTGTGAGTTCATAAATCACAAGCGGTCCCTAGCAAGACATTGTGGCTACCAAAGTGAATGAATTTACAATGGAACTTAATATCAATCCACTATTTAATCCCTTTGTCTCGCGATATCCTAATTAAGCATAAGACATGGTAGTCGTCACCCTTATAAAGCTTAATTATATTTATGCTCGATCTCCAGGTAGACTGTTCCAACAAATAGTATTTAATAACCCACTTTATCAAATACATTTGAGCACGGTCATGCATTTAAACAGTCTTTCCCTATCGAGGGGCCCATGGATATCTCTCTCTAATAAGAGAGGGACAAATTCCTTACAATGCCTCTCACATTCAAGCCATGATAGGCTACGTCCGATCATCAGTCGTATTGATTACTCGATTAAAAGTAACGTCCGACTGAGTCAAAATGTGGCTCCATTCATGCTAGAATCAATGGAGACATAAGGTCTAAGGATTCTAAAATAGTATTGAGGAAGTAATACTTATGACTAAGGACCATGAAGTGTTACTTCTCTAACGGATCACGTCCGATACGATATATCTCAATATATTGCATCTATGATATGATTTGTACTCATTACACATGATTAGTAAAACATAATCATCAATCAAACATCATACTAGTTTTATTTCATTGTAAAGTAGATTACATAAAACTAGGGACAACTAGAATAGTAATTACATAAGCAAATGAGTTTTACTATCAAATCACGCATTTGATGTTCATAAGAAAAATTAACTATTCAGATGAAATGCTCAAAAAGATATAAAATGTACAACATATGCTAATGGTCCTAGGGCACTACTAACAATCTCTCACTTGCCCGAGGTCCAATCATACATGATCCTCAATCCCATTGACCTAGTATGACTCTCATGTTTAGGTTGCGGGAGTGGCTTGGTCAATGGATCTGCAATGTTGTCGTCTGTATGAACTTTGCAAATACTAATGTCTCCTCTGTCAATGATCTCTATAATAAGATGGAAACGCTTGAGAATGTGTTTGGATCGTTGGTGAGATCTAGGTTCCTTAGCTTGTGAAATGGAACCAGTACTATCACAATAGAGGTCCACTGGATTCACAATGCTAGGGACGACACCTAATTCATCAACAAATTTCCTGATCCTAACAGCTTATTTAGCTGCTTCAGAGGCAGCTAGATACTCAGCTTCTGTTTTAGAGTCGGCCACGGTTTCCTGCTTTGAGTTGCTTTGAGCTCTTCCAGCTCACAGCACCTCCATTCAAACAAAACATAAAACCAGATTGCAATCTAAAGACATCTACGTCGGTCTGAAAGCTTGCATCTGTGTAACCATTTACAACCAGACTTCCTTCCTGACCTCCGTAAACTAAGAACATATCTTTAGTCCTTCTCAAGTACTTATGATGCGAAATCGTGATGTTGTATATCAAGGTTCGGCTTTTTAGCAGATCTTTCTCTATCTCGAAATAGTTTCTATGGGAATATACTCAACACAACTCCAAGCAGGCTAAGTATCAATGAAGGATGAAACACCACAACTAGAGAAACAAGCTAGTTGATACAGTAACTCAAAGAATATGAAGTTCTACCGGAAATTCATAAACAAGTATCTAAGGAATAACCTTAATCAAAATATCAATATATCAAGTCTAAGTATAATGGTGGCCGAAATTGCTCTTTAAGTAGAGGAATTTCGGTTCCAACAATAAAAAGGAAAAGCATAAAAGAGTCCTTGAAGAAGTGGGGCTCTTGGAAAACAACTTGCTATCAAGTAAAACACTTAAACAAGACAATAGACAACATGTCCTATTATCTTGCATTCTAGGCGGCTAGAATACCAAACAAATAACAAACAATTGAAGAGTCCTTAAAGTAGAGGACTCTTTAATAACTAACTAACAAACACTTGGACAACATGTCCTTTATTATAGCAATTAGGCTACACACGCCTAAGAATAAAATAAATAACTTGCTGAATATAATTAAAGTTTAGAATAGGCTAGAATAGACTTTAATGTGTAAAAAGACTAAAATGCCCTTTTTAGCCACTTTGCTTGTTTGGGCCGAATTGAATGTCTTGGAGACTTAAGAGTTGAACTTGAATATCATCTTCTAGATGTAGATTAGCTTCTTCTTTAGTCTTCCATTCTCGGATTAATGCCGAGATGTCTTGGTCTACTTTCCGAGCTCTTGATCTAGTCATGGGCCCTTGTATGTTGGATAAAGGATGTTTGATAGGCTTGGATGGTCCCGCATCATCCCCTTCTTCCCGAAAAGGATTCGACCACAAATCATCTTTATCCGCAACATAATCTGCATCACGATCAAAAGGAGATAAATCAGTAACATTAAAAGTAGAGTGTACTCTATATTTACCTTCCAAATTGATTTTATATGCATTATTATTGATTTTTGCCATGACTTGAAAAGGTCCATCTCCACGAGGATGTAACTTAGTTTTCCTCTCTTTAGGAAATCGTCTTTCCTAAAGTGTAACCAAACCCAATCACCAACTTCAAAGATGACTTTCTTGCGGCCTTTGTTGGTTTTGAGTGCAACTTGTTCATTCTTCTTCTTAATGTTGGCGGCAACTTCTTGATGAATTCTTTGAACAAAGTCAGCCCTTAAATCACCTTCTATATTATAATACTCATCAATAGGAAGAGGGATTAGATCCAAAGGGGTTAGGGGGTTAAAACCGTAAACAACTTCAAAAGGTGAGTTATTAGTAGTTGAATGTAAGGTACGGTTATAAGAAAATTCAGCAATAGGTATACATTCCTCCCAACTCTTTAAATTCTTTTGAATTAGTGCCCTAAGTAGAACCCCTAGAGTTCTATTGGTTACCTCAGTTTGGCCATCGGTTTGGGGGTGACTTGAAGTAGAAAATAATAACTTTGTCCCCAACTTACTCCATAAGGTCTTCCAAAAATAACTTAGGAACTTTACGTTCCTATCACTTACGATTGTTTTTGGAATACCATGTAGCCGAATTATTTCTTTGAAGAATAGATCCGCAACATGGCTTGCATCATTAGTTTTCCTACAAGGAATAAAGTGAGCCATTTAGAAAATCTATCAACAACAACCATTATACTATCATTGTCTCTTCTGGATGTCAGTAATCCAAGAATAAAATCCATTGAAAGATCAATCTAAGGTGAAGAGGGAATGGGTAAAGGCATGAGTAATCCGTGAGCTTTTGAAGTACTTTTAGCTTTGTTTGCACTTGAAAACAAAGATCACAAATTTTTCTCACATCTCTTTTCATTTTAGGCCAATAAAAGTGTTCTTGTAAAATATCTAAAGTTTTAAAAACACCAAAATGACCCATTAAACCGCCACTATGTGCTTCCCTAACAATTAATTCTCTCATTGAACATGCTGGAACACATAATCTATTGCCTTTAAACAAGAATTCTTCAAAGTGATAATAATCTTTTTGAGCCGAAAGTTGACATGCTGAATATAAATCAGAAAAATCTTTATCATCTTTATACAATGCTTTTAAATGTTCAAAACCAAGTAATTTAGGATGCATAATTGAAAGTAAAGTGTACCTTCTAGATAAAGCATCCACAACAATGTTTTCCTTACCTTTCTTGTATTTAATTTTATAAGGAAAAGTATCAATAAAGGAAACCCACCTTGCATGTCTCTTGTTTAACTTACTTTGCCCTTTGAGATACTTGATTGATTCATGATCCGTATGGATGACAAATTCTTTTGCAATCAAGTAATGCTGCCATGTTTCCAAAGCTCTAACGATAGCGTACAACTCTTTATCATATGTAGGATAATTAAGTGAAGCGCCACTTAATTTCTCACTAAAATATGCCAAATGTTTGCCTTGTTGTTGGAAAACGACTCCCGATACCTATACGAAGCATCACATTCAACTTCAAAAGTTAGATTAAATTGAGGTAAAGATAAAATAGGGGAAGAAGTGAGTAATTTCTTAAGCTTAGTGAAGCTTTCTTCTTGCGTCTTATCCCCGAAAAAAATGATACATCTTTCTTCACAACTTCATTCAATGAGTGCGGCAATTGAGCTAAATCACGAACAAATCGTCTATAAAAGCTTGCTAAACCATAGAATGAATAGACTTGCGTTGCATTTGTTGGTCTCGGCCGACTTATAATTTACTCAATTTTGGTAGGATCAACTCTGAATACCACTTGAACTAACAATGTATCCAAGAAAGTTAATATAATTAGTGTAAAAAACGCATTTTTCAAGCTTGGCATACATTGTTTGGTCTCTTAATATAGTAAAAAACAGCCTTAAGATGTTGAACGTGCTCTTCTAAGGTTTTACTATAAACAAGAATATCATCAAAATAAACTACCACAAATTTGCCTAAACAATGCCGAAATATGTAGTTCATTAATCTCATGAAAGTACTAGGTGCATTACTTAGACCAAAAGGCATAACCGTCCATTCATATAAACCATATTTAGTCTTAAACGCAGTTCTCCATTCATCACCTTCTTTCATTCTAATTTGGTGATAGCCTTGAGTTAAATCAATTTTACAAAAGAATAAAGAACCACTTAACTCATCTAGCATATCATCTAAGCGAGGTATAGGATGTCTATATTTAATAGTTATCTTATTAATATCGCGACAATCTGTACATAATCTAAAAGTGCCTTCCTTTTTAGGTACTAAAATAACCGGACTAGCACAAGGACTTAAAGATTCACGTACATGCTCTTTTTCTAAGAGTAAATCGACTTGCCTTTGTATTTCTCGGGTCTCATCCGGATTTGCTCTATAGGCTGCCCTATTTGGAAGATTTGATCCCGGAATGAAGTCGATTTGATGTTCTATGCCTCGGATTGGAGGTAAACCTCTCGGCAACTCCTTAGGAAAAATGTCCTTGAATTCCTGTAAAACATCAACACATAGACTACGTAGAGAAGAAGTTAAATCATCAAAAGAAAAGGTGTTAATTAGAGAATACCTCATTGTTTCTCTGAAAACCAATAAAACAAGAGGGTTTATTTGCAGTTAAGCCCTATCTACCTTTCCAAAATTGATAAACAAACACTCTTTCTTCTCTTTTAGTGAGCATGCCTTTTTTCTCACAATGCTCACGGCTTTTTCAGCACTTTTTACCTCGATTTTTACCTCATGGATAGGATCGCTCGTTTTTTTCAACTCACGCTCTTTTATTCTTTTCTTTCTACCCTCGGCTAATCTTTTTTTGCATCTCAAAACTTGAATCGGTGACATAGGATGTAAAGTGTAGCGAATTTTATCCATTGTCACCATATAAACATTCCTTTGACCAATATGATCTACACATCTATCATATTGCCAAGGTCTTCCCAAAATGATGTGACTTGCGGTCATCGGGACCACATCACAAATAACCGAATCTTGATAGTTTTCAATGCTGAATTTAAGCTCAACTTGCTTATCCACTTTAATCTCACCGCTATCATTAAACCAAGAAAGCTTATAGGGCATCGAATGTGCTTTCAAGGGCAAATCCAAAGCGGTAACCATATCAAAGGAACAAACGTTAGTACAACTTCCACTATCAATAATAAGTAAACAAATCTTTCCTTGAACTGTGCACTAAGTTTGAAACAGGTTGCTCCTTTGTTGATGTAAATTATCTAAAGGTTGAGAATGTAAGAGTTGCATATTTACCAAAAGATAATTGTTACCATCATCCGGAAATGTCTCTATGTTCTCGGCTTCATCCTCCAAAATAGCCTCTTCGGTTATTTCTTCATCACTTACCCACGTTCCATCGTCCATCATGATCATGGCGCTTTTATTTGGACAATCCCAAGCAAAGTGACCTTTACCTTTACACTTAAAACATTCCCGATCATTTGATGTAGTTGATTTAGCCCTCAAATCGGTCGGTTTTGATGTAGTTGATACCCTTGCTGCCCCAAAAGGAACCGTGGCTGTTTTTGCACTTCCCAAACTGCCCTTTGCATGATTTGGGCTCGGCAAAACAGTAGAATTGTTTAGGGACTGATTTGGCCGTTTCCAAGATTGGAAATTTGTCGAATTAGTCCTTGAACTCTTCTCTTTTTGCTGCCTCTCAATTTGTTCAGCAAAATAAACCATATCAATAAGATTACGAAGGTTAGCACATTCTACCTTGGGTCTAATTTTGTCATTTAGACCAGCCAAGAAACGCGCCAAAGTAGCCTCATTATCTTCCCGGATGCTTGATCTAATCATTGCCATCTCCATCTCTTTGTAGTATTCATCAACGGTCTTTGTTTCTTGCCTCAATCTTTGGAACTGATTGTATAACTCACGATTATAGCTTTGAGGTACAAATCGTTGTGTCATGACCGCTTTCATATCCTCCCATGAATCAATTTGTCTTTGCCCCGATCTTCTCCGTTCATTGGACTCACTATCCCACCAAATTGATGCATAGTCTCCAAACTCCATAGCCGCCAATTTGACCTTTTTCTCCTCCGAATAATTGTGAACATAAAAAACATGGTTAACTTTTCGTGTCCAATCTAAAAATAATTGAGGGTCATTTGTACCTTGGAAAGAAGGGATCTTGCTCTTGATAGCACCAAGATTATTATCATACCTTTGATCTTGAACATTTTGCCTCGGATCATACCTTTGTTCTTGCTGAATTGCTCTCGGCTCAAATCGGTTGTCATGAACATGTGGTCTCGGATCATACCTTTGATCATGCTGAATTGCTCTCGGCTCAAACCTTTGATCATTAACATTTTGTCTCGGATCATACCTTTGATCTTGCTGATTTGGCCGCGGATCGAAGGCAAAATTGTCCATCATTCTTGGAATAACTCTCGGCTGAAATTCCCTATTGTGCCGAAAGTTGTCCCTTGAGTTTTGCTCAAAGGATTCTTGAGAATCTTGATCATCTTTAACCGCATCTTTGCCCTTATTCGAAGGGTTCTTGAGTTCAAGATTCTCCATCCGCAATTGAAGATCTTTGATGGATTGCATCAAAGTTTTCATTGATTGTTGCATTGATTCTTTAAAGAGCTTGTCTCCGTCAATGGCACCTTGCTGCGAAGTACCTTCATCAAAAGACATTATCTTTGCAAGAAAAAGAATCACAATTTCGTTAGGTAGGAAATTTTTTATGATCTCAATATTCCAACAATACTTGTCAAGAACTTCCAACTCTAGTTGAATTTAAAGGTTCCTAATGTTGTGTTGATGAAACGCTGAAAAGTATGGGAAAGAATTCCTATCTTGACCTACATGAATAGTTAAGAAAGAAAGAATAAGAGTAATCGTTTAAAAAGATGTAACCTTTACACTTCTTGATTTTCTTGAAAATTTCTTTTAAATCTCGGATGAATAGTGCTGTGAACAGTAACCAAAAATTTAAAATCTTTGAAAAATTGATTTCTTGATTTCTTTCTTTACCTTTTACCAAAAACTTACCCTTTTCTTGGCCACGCTTTATCAAGAACTCCGGATTAGGAAGATTTTACGTTGATTTGAAGAGTTTGATGGCGGCTAATTCAAGAACAAGAGGGATCAAGAGCCAATTCCTTTATACAAAAGAAGTTTGCTTTTGGTTTGATCCTTGTCTAAATAGGATAACCCGGCTGCCAATTTCTTTACTTCCGGGTGGCTTTTGCGTATGGTAGTAATAGTTTTTTTTGTAATTTTCTCGGCCTATTCCAAGCAAACAAGAAAAAAAAATTGAAAACGTAAAGGTACACCAAGATAGAGATCAACATTTTGCTCTGATACCACTTGATGCGAAACTGTGATGTTTTATATCAAGGTTCAGCTTTTTAGCAGATCTTTCTCTATCTCGAAATAGTTTCTATGGGAATATACTCAACGCAACTCCAAGCAGGCTAAGTATCAATAAAGGATGAAACACCACAACTAGAGAAACAAGCCAGTTGATACAGTAACTCAAAGAATATGAAGTTCTACCGGAAATTCATAAACAAGTATCTAAGGAATAACCTTAATCAAAATATCAATATATCAAGTCTAAGTATAATGGTGGTCGAAATTGCTCTTTAAGTAGAGGAATTTCGGTTCCAACAATAAAAAGGAAAAGCATAAAAGAGTCCTTGAAGAAATGGGACTCTTGGAAAACAACTTACTATCAAGTAAAACACTTAAACAAGATAATAGACAACATGCCTATTATCTTGCATTCTAGGCGGCTAGAATACCAAACAAATAACAAACAATTGAAGAGTCCTTGAAGTATGAGGACTCTTTAATAACTAACTAACAAACACTTGGACAACATGTCCTTTATTAAAGCAATTAGGCTACACACGCCTAAGAATTAAATAAATAACTTGCTGAATATAATTAAAGTCTAGAATAGGCTAGAATAGACTTTAATGTGTAATAAGACTAAAATGCCCTTTTTAGCCACTTTGCTTGTTTGGGCCGAATTGAATGTCTTGGAGACTTAAGAGTTGAACTTGAATATCATCTTCTAGATGTAGATTAGCTTCTTCTTTAGTCTTCCATTCTCGGATTAATGCCGAGATGTCTTGGTCTACTTTTCGAGCTCTTGATCTAGTCATGGGCCCTTGTATGTTGGATAAAGGATGTTTGATAGGCTTGGATGGTCCCGCATCAACTTAAGAATACTCTTGACTGCAGTCCAGTGTGACTCTCCAGGGTCAGATTGATATCTGCTAGTCATACTTAAAGCGAATGAGACATCCGAGCGAGTGCATATCATGGCATACATAATATACCCAATGGCTGAAGCATATGGGATCTTACTCATGCGCTCTTGGTCCTCCTTTGTGAAAAGTCCTTGAGTTCTGCTGAGTTTAATGCCATGTGACATGGGCAAGAATCCCTTTTTGGAGTCTTGCAAACTGAACCGTTTCAGTACCTTGTCAATGTATCCACTTTGGCTTAGGCCAATCATTTTGTTAGATCTATCTCTATAGATTCTTATTCCCAAAATGTATGTAGCCTCGCCTAAGTCTTTCATGGAAAAACACTTCCCCAACCAAGCTTTTACGCTTTGTAATGTGGGGATGTCATTTCCAATCAGTAAGATGTCATCCACATAAAGCACAAGGAACACTACTGCAATATTAGTTACTTTCTTATAAACACAAGGCTCGTCTTCATTTTTGATGAAACCGAATTCTTTAATACGTTCATCAAAGTGAGGATTCCAGCTTCGAGATGCTTGCTTCAATCCATAAATGGACCTTTGAAGCTTACACACTTTGCTAGGATTTGATGGATCAGCAAACCTCTCAGGTTGTGTCATAAACACATCCTCGAGAAGGTTTCCATTAAGAAACGCAGTCTTAACATCCATTTGCCATATTTCATAGTCATAATATGCAGCTATGGCAAGTAATATCCTAATAGACTTTATCATAACGACAGGAGAAAAGGTTTCGTCATAGTCAATACCATGAACTTGTCTATAACCTTTTATTACTAGTCGAGATTTAAAAGTGTGCACATTACCATCCATGTCGGTTTTTTTTTGAAACACCATTTGTTATCAATGACCTTACACCCTTCGGGTGGGTCAACCAAAGTCCACACTTGGTTATCGTACATGGATTGCATATCAGACTTCATAGCTTCTAGCCACTTATCTGACTCAGAACTACGAATTGCCTCTTTGTAGGTAGTGGATTCATCTTGATTAATCAGTTCAACCTGATGATCATCAGTCACGAGAAATCCATATCTCTCAGGCTGTTGATGTACCCGACTCGACCTCCTTGGGCCTTGTGTCAAAATTGAAGCTCAGTATCAGCACGTGAGCTTGCTTAAACTTCCAAAGTTGGTTCAAATGTTGTTTGGGGATCTTGAATTTCCTCAAGATGGATCTTACTCCCACTATCCTCTTTGGAAATAAATTCTCTTTCAAGGAATAAACCATTTCAAGCAACAAACACTTTGTTCTCTGATGGAAGATAGAAGTAATATCCTTTAGTTTCTTTGGGATATCCCACAAACAAACACTTGTCAGATTTAGGTGCGAGTTTATCATATAACAAGCGTTTTACATATGCCTCGCATCCCCAAATTTTGAGAAATGACAAACTAGGTCGTTTCCCAATCCATATCTCATATGGAGTTTTCTGAACCGCTTTAGAAGGAACTCTATTCAATATAAATGCAGTTGTTTATGGGGCGTAGCCCGAAAAGAAAGTGGAAGACTTGTTTGACTCATCATAGATCGAACCATATCTAATAAGGTGCGATTCCTCCGTTCGACACACCCGTTCCATTGTGGTGTGCGGGGGAGTTAATTGTGAAACAATTCCACAACCTCTAAGATGTTCGTCAAACTCTTGGTTAATGTATTCGCCACCTCAATCCCGATCAAAGTATCTTAATACTTTTACGAGTTGATTTTGTACTTCATTTTGAAATTCTTTGAATCTTCCAAAAGATTCGATTTATCTTTCATTAGATAGACGTAGCCATATCTACTAAAAATCATCTGTGAATGTGATGAAATACTGAAACCCTCCTCTAGCACTTGTGTTTATTGGTCCACAAACATCCGTATGTATGAGGCCCCGACAAATCGAAGCTCTCTCACTTTGTCCAGTAAAGGGAGCTTTAGTCATTTTGCCTAACAAGCAAGAATCACATGTCTCATAAGACTCTAAGTCAAATGATGTCAAAATTCCATCTTTATGGAGTTTTGATATGCGTTTCTCGTTGATGTGGCCCAAACGACAGTGCCAGAAGTAGGTTTGGTTTAAGTCATTTGATTTAAACCTTTTAGTATTAATGTTATAGATGGACCTTTTAATGGATTCAACGAGGTTAAGAATATAAAGCCCATTCATCAAAGAGGCATCTCCATAGAAGATACGATCTTTGTGAATGGTGCAAATTTTATTCATAATATTTAATTCAAAACCTTCAATATCCAAACAAGAAAATGAAATAATATTCCTACTCAAAGTTGGAACATAAAGACAACTATTCAGCCACATGGCAAAACTAAATTAAATGTCTCGGTAGCTACAGCAACAACTCTTGCTCCGTTCGCTACTCTCGGGTCCACTTCTCCTTTTGCCAGTGATATACTCCTTTTGAACCCCTGCACATTTGCACAAATGTGAGATCCACAACCGGCATCTAATACCCATGAAGTAGGAGCAGACATGTTAATTTCAATAACATAAATACTTGGAGAGACAGTCAAACTGGCTTTCCCATTTTTCTTCTCTTCCAAATAAAGCTTGTAGTTCCGTTTCCAATGACCTGATTCATTGCAATGGAAGCAAACTCTCTCATTTGGTGCCTTAGCCTTGGGTTTGGGCTTGTTATTGCCTTTTTCCTTCTTAGCCATGGGCTTACCCTTTCCTTTATTCTTGAAATTTCCTTTTTGAACCATTAAGACTTCAGGGGTCTTCTTAATGTTCAGTTCAGCCTGCTTGAGCATCCCGTGTATCTCGTGTATGGTCTTCTCCATGGCATGCATGTTGAAGTTCATCACAAATTGGTCATACTCAGGTGGGAGTGAGCCCCGAGATCATATCCGTGGCCATGTCATGACCTACAGGGAGCCCCAAGCTTCTCGAGTTGGTCAAGATAGCCCTTGATTTAAGAATATGTGCACTTACGAGAGTGCAGGGGGCCATCTTGCAACTATTCAGCGCCTTAGTGGTAAGGAATCTTTCTTGACGGGCTTGCTCTTGGAACATTTCCTTGGTGGCCCATCATCTGGAAAGCCTCAACCCCTTCAAAGCTGTTTTTGAAGGTCGGTGCTCATTGTGACTAACATGAGACAAATCACATCGTTAGAGTCATCAAAATGCTTCTTCCAAGCATCTCTTTCAGCTCTGAGGGCGTTGTTTTGCGGGTCGTTCGGGAATGTCCAGTATCAAGAACGTATAGCTTTCTTTCACGCTAAGGACAATCCTTAAGTTGCGGGCCCAATCAAGAAAATTGGTCCCGCTCAATTTTTCCTTCTCAAGGACAGATCGCAATGAATTGTGTGAAGTGTCGGTTGCCATTATCTACATTAAATTATATGCAAAGTTTATTAGTTTTTGAGCAAAACCCTTTCCACAATTTCAACACTTGATAAATAGTGGAAAATAACATTTTACGATAGTTATAAATTAGCTTTGGCTTATCCCCATAATTAAAGTAAAATCAACCCATGGGAATGACATCTATATGTCCCGGCTATTTCCCATTTTATGCCTTAGGCTCAAAACTATTTTGGTAGCCTAGTTAAGTCGAACCATGTCTAAGCATATGGAAATCATTATTTTCCCATCTCCTTTTGCTTAGATAACCACCTGTCTTTTTCTTTGGCAAGCAGACATAATGATGATCCAAGCCCAAGGAGTTCTTAGGATATGGTAGGCATTTTAAGACTTAATTAAAACGATTTATGTGACGATAATAAATCAAGCTCCATAAGACATAAAATAAAAGCATCTCAAGCAATATATAAAGCATAAGGTAAACGTGAGATAGTATGGCCTAATCCTATGATGACTCCCACGAGCCTTGTGGGAGCCAAGGGTCAATCTAAGTCAATATCCATCTCATGGATAAAGTCTTCGATCCAGCGTCCTCTGGTCTTGTTACATAATTGCATGAGCATCCCCAGCCTTCAATGTAAAGCAGTAAAACTAATCTAATAAAGCAATTACAATTTTACATCATAGGAAAAACGACTCGCAGGTCGTATTGTAAAATTACAACCCAATTAAATGTAAAACAAGATGGGTTATAGTAGGCCATGCTATTCACCATGCTAAAACTCACATAAAGCATAATGAAATAAAAACGAATACATATACAAAGTCTTAAGTGTTGCCACTACGCAGAGCAACGGCCTCCTTGCAGTGCCCCTGGAAGAAAAATCGATTCTTCATCGACTCATCGAATGAGTTTTACGCTTTCGATTTTAACCCCTAAATCGCCTAACATTTAAAAATCGCCTAAACAGTTTATGCGGTTTGTTGATCGGATTAACAATAGAAAGCATACAATCAGTTCATGCGTAATAAATCACATACCGAATCATGCTATAGCAGTTCATGCAATATTAATCGAATTAATAACATATTTATAAACAATTTATGCATATAATCTGATTACTGAAACAGAATCACAGAAACATGTAAAGACACAATCTTTTCTGGGTTTTTTTCACAAATACACATACCAAATCGAATTTGATAGTGTTATAATGTGATTAACAATATCGAATTCGAATCGTATGAGCAAGGCTCTGATACCACTGAAGGGATTCATGGGCAGAAACTCGTTCTAAACACCCATGAGTCCTCACTCGAAGGACCCGCTCATACAAAAAGCGAATCGAAAAATTCTAGATAGAAACTTACTTCTCGGGTTCAAGAATCGATTCTTGAATGGAAGATCTTTGTTTCTTGGATGCGTTCTTTGCCACCAATGGATTTCCCTTTCCGGAATGTCCCTCTACCGAGTATCCACGCGACAAAAGCGAACTAACATAAGTGTACCGTTACCACCACGCTTCACTGCACCACTCTTGGTATATCAATAACAACCAAAATATCATTATAATACAATCTCATACGCATCATTTCCTATTTAACACATAGTACTAAAGATAGATATATGGATACATAAAGCGATAAAAGTCATGTCATCACGTTAGCCTTGAGGGCAAACGAACTCGTTTTTGATGATGGACAAACACTTGATGTTTGCATCTAATGTTTTCATCTATGTGATAGAATATTGGAACTCAATATGGAAGCTCTAAGTACTTCAATCAAGCCTTGATCAAGCTTCAAAGATTTCATTCAAGACACATTCGTCAAGCTTGAAGATTGAAGACTTAGGTTGGTTAGATTAGCTTTGTTGAAAATGGTATTTATCCTTAAGCTCTAACCAACGCTCTCTTGGACATAAGCTCTACACTATAGTCTTGCATACATGATTTCATAAACACGTTTTCAAAAGGCTTAAGTTTCAAAATGATCTTTACATGTGTTCTTATCCAAAAAGCCTTCGATTTCATAGATAAGTCTTTTAGAAAAGTTTTCCAATGTTGTGTTACTTGTTACCTTTTAGGAAAACCTTTTTAGACTTTAAAAGACTTCAAAAAGATTTCAAAAGCGTGTGAAAAATCACTTTGGAAGTTCGGTCAACCGAGCTCAAGTTCGGTTGAACCGTCGAGAAACTGAGAGTTTCAAAAGTGAGCTTCGGTCGACCATGAAGGGGTTCGGTCGACCGACCCCTGTGAAGTGGATCCGAACTGCTCTGTTCGGTCCACCGAACTCTGTTTCTACTAGCCGTTTTTTGACCGTTGGAAACTCGATTTTCAGCCTTTTTTTGAAATGTATAAATACTCCAAAGCTAGAGAAACATTCTAAGGCTTGCACAACAAAGTTATATTGATTTCCTATCAAGCCAAAACACTTTCAAAGTAAAATGCACTTCATTGCAAAATCTAAATGATTCAAAAGTGCATTTCATAATAGCAAGACAAAGAGTGTGCTTCCTATGTTCAAAGAGCCAACAATTGATGAGCTTCAAATGTATGTATCTTTCACTTAGAAGAGTGAACAACTTTGTACTCTAAACCTTTCATCTTATCCCCTTTCTTAGTGATAGGGTTATTATTGTAAGTCCTACTTTGTGTGGGCATCCTTCAATTGTTTATAGTGGTTGTTTGTAAAACTCTTGGTGAGTTAGCCACTAGTGTAAAGTCCTACTTTGTGTGGGCACATTCTTCTTAGTGAAGTTGGCAAAATCCTTGGGTGCGGCTCAAGGTAGTGGAGGTAGATTCTTAGTGAATCGAACCACTCTAAATCTCTTGTCTTGTGATTTGCATTGGGTTTTGCTTTAGCTTTTGTTAAACTTGCACTTACCTAGAAAAGATTGGAAATAGTTTGCAAGATTTATTAGAAACCCAATTCACCCCCCCTCTTGGGTTCCTTCAATCATCAACTGACATAATTAAATGTACCAAAACTAAATTAGCATGGTATTACAGTTAAAACGAGTAAAACGTAGATAGAAAGTTAGTACATTTCATGCTACACACATTGTAAAATAGTAAACACTTAATGTAAGCGTATTGAAATAACTAAATAACAAGGTATAAATATGATGTTGCAATATAACACTATGCATATGTGAATATGTTTCGAATACAGTTTGATTATATTTTGAAATTGAAGTCAATGTGATGTAATTATAATGTAATGTTGTAAAAAAAAAAAAAGAGAAAATATATAGCACTTCACCTAATACACAATATTATCATGAATAAAATTAGTACATGTTGATGCAAGATTTATACATAAATGTCATATAGAAATGCAAAAGAAACAACATGTCACAAGGAAATAATATTAAGTGATAATTGTAATGTAAAACTATTGTGTTAAAAATTTAACCATATACACAAGCATGTTATAATATGTATGTAAACACAATAATTATATTACGTACTCAAATGCTCACTATGATCCATACCATATTTTTAATGTACATAGTATATTAGAGGCTTACTTATATGTCATACATGTATTAATACTGCCTAACAAAAGTGTGTAACAAGGTGAATTTTTTAAAAAAAATATAACATTTATACTTTAACATGTTTGTGATTTGGATAAATCATACTAACCAAAACATGAATTTAATATAAAAAAACTAATAACATGTACTAACAAGTAAAAATAAAAGAAAATGTAGTATAACATCAAAGCAATCATTATTTAATTTTTAATACTATGTGGTGCACCCATTAAGTCAAAATTTTATCATGTAGATCCATATATACTTAAATTCATGTAATCACTATATAATTTAGTAAGTGAAATAGACTTGCATAAGAACAAATAGTGTAACATACATTTGTTATGTCTAAATAATAAAAACATACTTATACATGTAACAACTTGTACCAGAAATCTTACGCCATAAATCTGTATAAAATTAAAATAAGAAACTCCGATAAAATGTGAGTTGCTACTAAACAAGACTATTAATCATAACCAATGCATATCAATGCAACCGAGGAAGAAAAAATTGCTAAAAGATTATTGTGTTTATGTATGAAAATGTTGAACCACAATAATATTATGACAATTCAGGTTGTAAGGTAATGATAAAATAATATTTGTATTTAAACAAATTTAAATATGTAAAAGCATTATAAATTTTTCTTGTGTTAAAAAAAAAAAAAACAGCCACGATAAGATATAAAATGATCATAAATTTGTGTAATTAAAGGATATGTAAATTAAAGGTACTATAAAAATATATAGAGATCTTAATATAACAATTATTGCATTTCATGTTGAATACATGGTGTGTAGTGTGGAGTTAGCAAATTGACACTCTAGTTACTGTTGACGTTGAATGTGTTACAGAAAATCGTTTGTATAGTAAATTTCTATAGTGGGTTTGGACGAATGAAGTGACATGCTTGATATATGATGTAAATCCATATATAGAGAGGGTGTAAATGTGTGTGCAAAAAGAGACGCGCAAAATGTACTGTATAAATTTTATAAAAAAAAAACCGATTTTATTGTAACAAAATATGTAGATTAATAAGTGTTTCAAATATGGATACTTGACATTGCAATATAACTTATCAACAATTAAAAAAAAGTACAAAATTACAGTTTATATATTAGCAACGCACTTTCAAATATTAAATTGTATTGTTACATTAACTTAGTTAATCAACAAATTTTATAAACAAGTGCTCAAGCATTCATATTATAAAAGATATCAACACAAATCTATTGACTCCTACATAACATTAACATATATAAATACAACCACATGCAAACAAATAGCTAAACAATACAATTATGTACATATACAAAAATAAAACATTTAAATGAATTCACATACTTTTCAAGAGAGAGATAATTTATGTGAAAAAATCATATGCCCAACACATAAATTATTAAACTTATTATAACACAATTCACAATACCGTCTAAAATATCACAGTGTTGGCAGAATTAAATCGGTAATATAAATTAGAATAAGCATAAGACAGAATTTCCAAAATATATGCAAACTTATCTAGTGTTGAATTAAATAAAGTCAAGCTAGTATGTTGATACAGTTAAAGCGATTAAAACGTATACATCGATCTTCAAATAAACATGATAAACAAATATGTAAACACATGATCCACATAACAAGTTCATATATCACATTAACATAGCATAACAAAACTTGACATATATATAGCATAGGGCAAATTGGTGGATTTCTTCCCTAAACAATTTCGAGATTGATATAAGGTCCCTAAACATTGTTTTTTAATTTTTTTTACCCTGAAACAATTTACGTTTTGTGCATAAGGTCCTTCCGTCCAAAAGTGGTTAGTCAACTGTGAATTGAAAATATTAATCGAGTCAAACCAAAATTTGAAGGGGCATTTTCAGTCATTTGCTAATACAATACCCCCAATCCATTACCGCCGCCCACCCCCTGCACCTCTCCGTCCATCTCCATCCTTCACCAACACCAACCACCACCACCACCACCATCTAAATCTTCTTTTTTCAGTAAATACAAGGCATATATAGACTGAAGCAACAACCAAAAAATCCAGCAGCCAAGTATGATTCGAAACTACCAATATTTTAGGAAAATATTGAAAGAAACAATATCTGGAATTGAACCAGAATCCAGCAGCCATGGATAATTTCAAACAAACAAAAAATCGCAAAAAATATTTCTAATTTATGAACAAAAACACCAAAATTCCCCAAATTGAAGATTATAACTTACATCCCAAAAGATTTTTTGGACATAACTTGGTGGCGGCGGAAATGGAGGGTACTTGGTGGAATTTGTTTATGGTGTTCGGTGGCGGCGAAAATGGAAGTCTGGCTGATGGTGGTGGAGGATGGAGATGGAAAAAAAAATGGGTGTAGTGTCGGTGGGCGGAGGATGGGGGTGGGCTGTAGTGTTGATGGACGAAGGGTGGGGGTGGGAGTGTGAGGTTGTTGGGGGGTGGGGGTGAGAGTGAGAGAAAGGAAAAAAGGAAGAAGGAAGAGGGAGTAGTGGTAGGTGGTGGTGTCGATGGACAGAGGGGCGGGGGTGGGAGTGGGAGTGAGGTCTTTTTGTGGTGGGGGCTGAGGCTGAGAGAGGAAGAGGGGTAAGGGTGGATATTTTCAATGTAATATACCATAAATGCCCTTTAAATTACTTGCATTGACTTAATTTTTTTTTCAATCACAGTTGACTAACCACTTTTTTTTACTGGAAGGACCTTATGCACAAAACGTAAATTGTTTCGAGGATAAAAAAAATTAAAAAAACAATGTTTAGGGACCTTATATCAATCTCAAAATTGTTTAAGGACAAAATCCACCAATTTGCCTATAGCATAGTATAACAATTAGCATAATATGACACAACATATCAACAATAGCATATAAAGCGGTAAATAATAAATAAATATATATATATATATATATATATATATATATATATATATATATATCCTAGTCTAGAGTCTCTACCCATCTCTCATTTTACATTACGTTTCATATTTTTTCGAGGTTCATTCTATACGTGTTTTTTTTCTTCAAATCTTAGCGCCTAAGGTTCGACCTGCTCTGATACCACTTCTGTCACGACCCAAATTCGATCAGTGACATGGCAGTAAGCCAAATCAATGACGAACCGAACCCACTAATAGTTGGTGAAAAGGAAAATGCATTATATATTCATAAAAAGTGTTTAAAAGTCTTATAAGATTAAACAAGTGTACTGAAAAGTAAATACTATATAAGTTCACTAAAGTAATGACTTCCTATTACAGTTCATTAGGAATCACTCTTCATATGTCCCCTCCCTGTATCATCATAAAAAGGCTCAACTTCGTATTATCTACAAAACAACAAAGAGAAAGGATTAAGCTGCGAGGCTCAGTAAGAATCCCACACCTTTGGGATGAAGTACAAATAAGACCCAAAATACATTTCCCAAATAAGACACCAATTAAGTCAACAACTATGTTCTTTGCATCCAAGCATTAACACAACCGTATGCACTACAAGTACCATGCATTACTCATACTGAACACACGATTACACTCTACGCTTAGACTTAGGAACATAGTTATTGCTATGACTCAACTTCCTGCAATACGAGCTCAATCGTCTTTCCACTCGTGACTGAACAATGACTGTAACGGCCCAAGTCTTTATTCCAAACTAGGACGGCCCAAGAAGTTCAACACATGGGTTTGGTCCCCCCAAACGATGGGACCAGAGTTTAAGGATCCATCCAACGTTGTGTCATCATCCATTACCATGGACTCCACAACACCGTTACAATCCCAATGATATCCTTATCGGGTTAAGGCCCCAAGAATTTCCACACATGAACACCCTCGTTCACCAAACACATATCATATATCGACGGATCTCGTTAGCCAATCGATTCCGGACAAGAGCTCACAATGGGGAGACGACTCGCTGACAACAACAAAATAAACAACAATAATAATGACATCAATTAAACAACCATCAAATAATAAAAAAGTATAATATGAGATAAGAAATTTAACAACAAACACATTCTATATCGACTCTATATACTTAATACTTAGTCGTAAACATTTACGATATAATAATCAATAAATATTTTTATTACATATAAATTGCATGTTATTTAATAAACCTTTACGATATAATAATCTTTTTACCACTATACATCACTGGAATTTAATAAATTTGGTAAACTTTTAATTCCTATACACATGAGATCCTCATAACTCAATGATAACCACGATATCACACTATGTGAAGTTATATATACAACAAGTTCACAACAAGAAAATAACAACACAATTTAATATTGATGATCAAATAAAATGTAACTAAATCCATCACTTCATCCATTTTAAGCAAGAAAATATGTAAAATCATTTTATAGCAATTTCATAACTTTAGATACTAAAATCATGAATTTTAGGAACTGAAAAATAAAGGTGTAAGATCCTTACCAAATAGAATAGCAATTTAAGCAAGCAAAAGAAATGCAGAAAAATTTGTCCAGAAAAATCAGCACCCTTCCAGCGACGATAACTTTCTGTATAGACCTCGGAATTGAAATCCGCCAACACTCACGCGTAGCTCTTTCGATTCTCTTCAAAAAGCACTATTTGAACTTCTAATTCCGACAACTTTTACCCCTCCAAATGCTCTCTCAAAGATCCGCCCAGAATTTCCGTTAACCCAGAAAATACTGAACTTCAAACTTACTTCATGGCACAGAAATCCAAACTCTGATCCGTCAACTCCTAAACGTAGCCTTTCCAGGCCTCTTTCTAACCCAACAAGATTTACTCGATTCAGACATCTATTACTATGTCAAAAGTCGAATCTCCCACATACTTATATAATCGCCGATTTCCATTCTCACTAATTTTCCTCCCTTTTATTCACTCCAGCACTTGTAACCCCCATCCCATTATCTTCCACTAAAGAGCTGCCATAAAACCCATAAAAGCCAGCCACAATCCCTCTATATTCCCTACAATCAAGTCCTTAAACTTTCTATCTGCAACACTTATGTCCTCACACTCACAATCACAAAAAGTAACACATAACATAGTTTAAGAGCAACAAATAACACTTAAATCATATGATAAAATTACTAAAACATACTAATCACGCAAATTTAAATGTGAAGCATGCAAAACACATAAGTAAAAAGTCCCGGGTATCACAATAATATATATAACTAAAAAATATAATAAATAAATTTATTAGTTTATAACTTATTATATAATTCGTATGATGTTAATTAAGTTTAAAATTTGTATCTGGTTTTCATTTAGTATTTTATTTCTATTCAGTTTTTGTTTTAAAAGAGTTTTATTTCTAGTTGGTGGTTGTTAATATACATTAATAAATATGAATATCAAATTTTAAAGTAATTAAATAAAATTTATTGTTATGTTATATAAACAAATTTAGTTAAAATTAAAACAAAAGTCATCATGGTTCATTGGTTAGAGCGTTAATGTTTGTAGTGAGAGGTAAAGTGTTTTAATCATATCAAACGCAAATATTAAATTATAGATAATGTGTTATTATTGACAATGCTTAAGGATCCTCTTGTTATTTTTTTTTCTTTTTTAAATAAAATATTTATTCAGTCTACTCAAAAAGCCAAATATATCATAGTGAAATTAGGTAAAGCAATAATAACAAAAGATATATATATATGTATATATATATATATATATATATATATATATATATATATATATATATATATATATATATATATATCCAAATTGAGTTATAGTAGATTCAAGTATACATTTGCTCAATGTGATATGGACCTAGACTATATTTTTAGATATGGACATAAACTTTGTGGTTTATAATATATTATAGAAAATTCACTTTATACTGCTCTAAGTGGGCCAAAAGCAAGGTCATGTAATGTCTTAAGTGACTGAGGCGGCCGGCTAAGGCCACATTGAGGTTGGTCCTTGGAGCGTAAAAAATCATGGACGGGAAGTAAAAGACACCGAGTGTTATTTTTAGATTAAATGTCCAATTTTCTATTCATATGGAACTGAGGTAGTATTATATTTTGGTATCTCTTTAGCCTTTACTATTTCCTGTGGAGTTATTAACATGAATCTTTATCGTATAAGAATCGTTATTGATTTGCAATTCATTAGTTAAACAAATTCCTTATATAAAATTTTTGAATCTCACAATGTTCTGTCGATTATCTGTAGATGAAAGTGAAAACTGGCAATGCAAATGCATTATGTTCGTTTTCTGCAGTGCCTGATCTGAACCTACTTTTATATTGGAAAAATAATTGAAACGTTTAACCCTTATGTAAGTATTAATCAATTATTTTTGGCAAAACAAAGACGGTTTTCTAGTATGTGATTTGTGAAATAATGCTACATGTGCGTAATTGCTGGTGGGGCTAAGGGGATGCAACATTTTTTGGAGTATTCTTTCAAGCACACTGCAACAAATTAAAAAGGTGTATCACGACGTTTGTCATATGTCATAATAATATAAAAATATCGGTATAAATGTATATCAATATTTATTGTAAATGTCGGATTTGTTTTTGTCATTATGAATTTGTTACGTCATTTGTTACATGCGTCGATATCTATCTATTACAATGTTTGTTACGTCAATTTAAAATGTATCTAAATATCTCTTTGTCGGCATTTATAAATAATCGCAACAAGTCAAATAATTCAACATTTGTAAATAGCGTAGATAAATAGTTATTCCAACATTAGTAAATAGCGCAAATAAATAGTTATTCCGGCATTTATTATATTGTTTTAAAGTGTTTTAAATTTTAAATAATTTTTGTCCCGGCATTTTTGAATAGTCAGAACAAGACATCTATTCGGATATGTGATTGTGAATGTGGATATCAAGATATTTTTGTAAAGTTAAAGCTACATCATTGTGCGTAATTGCTTGTGGGGCCAAGGGGCTGCTACATTATTTGGAGTGTTCTTCAAAGCCACGTGAAAAGGTATTCAATACCTTACACACAAAAAGGCGATACACATGCCCTCAGGACCCTCACCTCCGATCTGATAGGAATTGTGAATGATGAAAATTATGGTGATCCAGTGGTTCGATTGGTGGGAGGTCTTGTCTTAGCCCACTGCAAGAAGCCACCCTCACATTGGAGGATTGAAACTTTCACACTGCGGCTGCCAAGATTTGAACCTGCGTCTTTATACACAATCTGCCACCCTTGAACCAATTGGGCTACGCTTGCGAATAAGGTATCCAATACCATTCTAGCACAAAGTGAATTGCAAATGCAAAATGACAATATCAGGAATTATTTTAAACATATATGGGATAAAGTTATGGAAGTTTGGTCCAGGTCTCGAGAATAGAGATAGAGATTGTATTTTTTGAAATAATAATCCAAAAATAAGTCCTTACAATACTCAATTTGAATTAGTGGCTATGCAAAATATGAGTTCAAGATCAAAAAAAAAATTGGATCATTTTTTGGGGACAATTTTACCCTTAAAATGGGTCATACGTGCATTGCACGTGACAATTTTGACATGTTTTTGGCTGGAATCTTTAATTTGACAAATATAGTAGAAACGTAAAATAGTTAGGTTACAACCGCTCTAAATTAAAGTTAATGCTATTTAGAGAAAAAAAGAATTGGTGTATACATATAGCGTTTTTATCTATGTTGAAATTTCCGAAATACCCTTAAAAGTGTCTCACGTGTGAAGCGCGTGACTGAGCTGATGAAAAAATCACAAAAAGACTGCGATGTGTCTCAATGATGATCGTAAATACATTCAGGATCTTAAAAGATAAAATTAATCGAAAGAGACTCAAAACTCAAGGTGAAATATCATCTAGGACGAAATTATCATTTTTGTCCAACATAACATAGAGTTGACCAGAGTGTTGATAGAAGGAACGTGGATCGTCGGAGTGTAGACTTGACAGGCGTGGGAGAGGAGGGTGAAGACAAAAATAATAAGTGACTCTACTTTTTAAGATGCAAAGAAATAATTGTTTATTTTTTTAAGAAATGGTGTCATGATTTCCTTCATTGATTTTATTGCATAAAATAGATGAAATATTGTAGATGGTGCTTATATGATATCTATGTTTGGTTGGAAGTATTATGTTCATATGTGATTGTCAATTCTCTGATTTTCGTGGTTACTCAGTTATGTTATTGTTAGTAGAATCAGTAGTTATTCATGTGTACCCGCCACAATTATCATATGGCAAAGCCTTGTGGAAACCGTTGACGCAAGATCATGTGAGACAAATTAGAAGAATAGGTATTTCTCATGAGGACGAGAGCCTCGTGATATTATAATATGCTAGCCCAGATCAATTTGTGGGGGATATAACCTTTAATAAAGAGAACAGATATAGAAAGCTCAGAAGGCCTCGGCCATATAAGGATGAATAGCAGAAAGATAGAAGTGGCAAGTGTAGAAGTAGTAGAGTAGTAGATGATTATTTGTGTATGTTCAAGATGATTTGTTTGTGTTTAAGTGCTTATTTGAGTTGTCAAGTTAGTATTTTTTTGATTGGGAATGATGGATTTCATAAATATGGTTTTTACATGTGTTTTTATACTGAAAATCACTTTTCTGGAGGTCACGGATAATGGTTCGTCCTAGCATTCGTCCTCAGCATTCGTCCGCACAATATTTGGGAGCTACTGCCCAATCACAAACTAAAGCACGACTTCGTTTAAGCCAAATTTTCTGTTTTGTTCCATTTTAAGACAAGTATTTTATAAGTTCTTTTAAGCAGTTTGCAAAGTTATTTCAAGTGTTTTAAAGTGTATTTCAAGCCATGTTACTTCAAGTAAAGTATGCATTGTTTTCACATGATTTGGGGATGAACGAGAATATATTTTTTCGAGTCTAACGCTCCTTCATCCCAAGGGTGTTGGGTCCTTACGGAGATAGTTTAGTGGCTCATACCCTTTACTCTTTATGTTTTGCAAATGATTTAGTGGATGTTCCCGTGTGGGAGATTCAGTATGAGGACTTGATGAATGAACATGATGATTGAGCTATCTTTGATGTAATAAATAGTTTTATGTTTTGTCTTTGAACCTTGTTATTTCTTATGGTTTGTAAGTACTTTTAGTAGGTTACCTTTGTTTACTTAAGTATGATGTAAGATATTTTGTTCCCTTTTAAGTTTATGAAGTTTTATTTTGGGAATTTAGTATTTATGTTTGAGGTTCGGTGTCTCATTGGTAAATGGGGCATTGCCCGGCACCTCCAGGTTACGGGGTGTGACATGATCACTGTCTCCGGATAACTAACTACCATTATTACTATAGCTTAAAACTAAAATGAATGAAGACGGAAAGAGATGCAAACTTAGAATGTAGCCCAAACCTACAATACACACTAATGACTCCTGGAATCAAGATGAATAAGAGTTAGCAAGAAATAGAAGATAATGGATGGCTTTGGGGATAATGGGTGAATAGAGTGGAGGAACTCACAAAAAAAAATGTTGGCAGCTGTCACTTTGGGTATATTTTTCTGGATATCCTTCTCATTTGCTGAACTTTCCTTTTATACCTATGTTTACCTTCCCAATATGGATCATATCCTTTCACCTCAGCATCTTCTGACATTGCTGCTGAATCAACAGTTGCCCTTGGATATACCATTTCAGCAAATGTCAGTGCAACAAAGACAATGCCATTAGCAACCTTTCTTCTTTGGTCTTCGAAAGCAATCCTTTTAGGTTACAACAAAAACGGTGCTGTTTAGGGCCTAGGAAAAGCGAATAAATAAAACAGTTCTGTTTTAAGGCTTAGGCAATCTATTTAAATGGAACGGTGTAGTTTTGGGGTTAAGACTTGATTTAATTGATTAACCCTAATCCCCAAATGCTCCCACACTTAACAACTTAACTAACCCATACCTAACATATAATTTCTCCATCTCTCTATATATACACAATTTTTTTGTTATTCAACTGATTTTAGCAATTTGTTTTTTTTTTTTTTTGTTAATTCTGAAATTGTGATCTAGATCATTGTTGAAGCATCATCATTAGGTTTCTTCCTCGATAGGTCCTCTCATCATTACCTTCATTCGCAATCGGATAGAGATGCTCTCAGTGAGGTAGGTGTATCTCTCAATTATTATGCTGATTGAATTTTTATTTATCAAATTGTTTACTTAATTGTCTGTGGATTACTGTTCTGAATCTGTATATGCACCATGTCTTTTTAGTTTTCAGAGTAATTAGATGTGCCATCAATTTCTGATTGAATTTTAATTTTTTAGTTTTCATTCTAAAATTTGCAAATTGTTTTCACCCTGAGGCATGTGAAATGAGTTAGTATCCGGTTGCCATCTACCAATGAATGCACAAATAAGTGAATCATCATGATGACTATACATGGTAGTGCGTAGGTGTCATAAACCGGAATCGCGTAGATGTTTAGATGTCGTGCCATCCATTTCTACTCTTGTCCATTGTTTTCCAAGAGATTCTTTCCTTGACTGTACTTAGAGAAAATCTCGTTCTACCCTGTTTTAGATATGAACATCTACATGACAATAATAAGATGGAATCTCCTGTGGAATTGTGGTTAGACACTTGCTGGATTCCTCTGCACCTAATCTTTTGTGGTTTTAATCACCTTAGTGAGCACTAGAATGTACAGAGGCTGGGTACTCTGAGTAGTGTTCTGTGAGACATAAGAGGTGTCATCAGATACAGAGTCTCTAGGGGCATGATAAGAAACTGACGGTCTACCTCTTGAAACTTACGATCTACTTCCTGAAACTAACGGTCTACTAGGGGTATCAGCTGGTGCAGACCTACTAAAAGATGATGTACTTGAAGATCGGTTGGACGATGATCAAAATCTCTCAAATACTCTCTTAAGTATCCATGGACTCCTCTCGGGTTCACCTGTGGGAGGTAGGGGAGGAGTAGCCTCAACGTAATCTTCCCCCTTCTCAATATAGGACTTATCAACATAATCCTCTTCGTACACGAAAACTCTGCCCTGTGAATGCATAGGAATATCCGAAATTGAATGAGTCGGGTGTGAACTACCACTCTCCATCCATTGGTGTGGTATGGGAGTAAGAAAAGTATAGTCATATCGAGCTGGCGAAAAAGGGTTACAGAATCCATGGGTGGTGGACTATCGTATGTGGGAATAACCGTGGGAAGAGGTGTTCTCTGTCTATGATGCTCTCCACTCAACCTAGCCAACTGAGTGACTGGCCTATCAGCCACTCTACCCTCACAGTCACTAATCGGCCCTAAGTCACCAATATTCTTTCTCCGATCTTGCCATTTACAATATTAAAAACAAATTATAATTATATCTCTAACATTTTTAAATTAATTTAACAATAATAAACTAAATGAAAAAATAAAACAATATAATTAAATATATTGTTTATTATTGAAAAATGCAAATTAAATAATAATATATGCAATAACTAAGGAATTGGGAAAAAAATTATGAAAATACCACCGCATACTGACATCAACATGTAGTCAGACGGACAACCGCGTGCTGACGTGTACACGATTGACTGGCTGATCGCATGCTGATATCATCACGTGGTGGCATTTTTGTAATTTTTTTTGTGAATTTCTCAACTCAGCGCCGCACGCCGTCTGGCCCTACACGCGCCGCCCCATCCCATTTCATTTTTTTTTGAGTTTTCAGGCCTTTTTTAGCAAAATAAGTCTGGATCTAGTCTATATTTAAGTAAAGTTTACAACATTTATCACAAACTAATTTTTATAGTGAGTTAGATCTACCTATTTTCAAGTAAAAATTCAAAAATTTGAAAGTAAAACTCACATTGTGTTGAGTTGTGATGTTTTTGTTTTTTGGTGTTCTAGCAAGAGAAAATGTTGACGAGGATGACGTTTGCAACAAGATGATGGTCTCTAAAAAAAATTCAGCCAAATTCAAGCGACAACGACAGTGGTAAAATTACTTCGGCAGTAGGGATATTTTTTGGGAGGATTTGAGAGGAGAGAGAAAAATATTGAATTATAGGGTAAGAGGGTGTAAACTTATAAGGGGTGGGTGAATTGTAGACCCCATATAAATTGGGTATATGTAGTTATATGTTTTAACAATTGAGTACACTAAATTCTCTTATAGGAAATATGTTGAAAAATAAATTCGCTATATGTATACGCCAATTTTAACTTTAATTTATAGTCGTTATAACTTACTATTTTACGTTTCTACTCCGTTTGTTAAATTAAGGATTCCGACTATAACACCTTCAAAATGGTCACGTGCAATGCACATGTGATCGATTTTAAGGGCAACATTGTCCACAAAAAATTCCCTCCTAAATTAAAAAACCCTAACTATCTTCTTCTTCCCTCAATATCATCCCCCTTCTTCAACCTTCATAAACCCGAGCTCCCAATTGCAAGACCCAAATCCGAGGCAATGCTGTTAAAATTTTCGAGATTTCCTAATATTCTTTTTTGTTCCAATTATTTTGGAGGCGTTATTATTATTATCTTAAATTCAACTTTTTTATGGAATCTTTTTTCGAATAAAAGCATTTGATGACGATATTCATTTGCTTGTCTAATATAAATTTCTAATATTTTTGATTTTCTTCTTCTTAATTTGCATAATAAGTGGGTTTATTTTGATAATATGAGTGAGTTTGTTGGGGTTTTTTTTTGCTGAAAGTTTGTTGGTTAATTAAGGTGTTGATTATGCTTATTTTTTAAGCAAATATTATTTTGGGTTATGTTTTTGACCTACTATAGTTTAACTGTTCCAAATTGAATGTTTATTTATTTGTATTAATTTGAATACGGAATTAGGTATTCAATTTGTGACAGGGAAGTAGTTTGTAAAGGGTTGTATTTACTATAATAATGATTCATTCTGTTCAAATTAGGCAAATTGGTCATTATTGTCCCTAAACAATTTATGAATCAGGCGTAAGGTCCCTAATGATGTTTTCTGGACATTAAAATCCTCAAACAATTTACGATTGGTATGTAAGACCCTTCTGTCTAAAAAGTGGCGGTCAACATGATTTTCAAAAAAAAAAATTGAAGTCAAAATAAAAGCTTGAGGGGTAATATGGTACTTTGAACCCTCAACCTCACCTCACTCACCTCTTCTTCAACCTTCAAACCAACCCTCCCCTCCCCTGCCTCTCTCTATATTTCTTCTTTGCGATTGTTGGTGTTCCTGCCGGTGGAGATGAAGAAAGATTTGACATTTTTGAAGCTTGATTGTCATTCTTATTTTCTGAATAGAAGTACAAAATATGAAAATTAACCCAATACAGAACAAAAAAATGCAGAACAAAATTAACCCAAGAACATCAAAATATGAAATTTGCAGAAATAAAATTAACCCAAGAACATCAAAAATTCTGGATATCAAGAAAAACCCAAACTATAAATCAAAATTGCTTAAACAAATATGCAAGCAAAATATGAAATTCAATGTAATCCACCATTAATTAACCCAAGAACTCAATCCAAAATATGAAGAAGCGGAGATGGTGAGGTGTCGATGGTGGTGGCGGTAGTGGTTCGCCGGCGGTGATGAAGAAAACGAGCAAGATGAAGAAGGGGAGAGGGTGGGGGGGGGGGTATGAGTAGCCACCCCCTTCACCTTCCCAAAAAACGCAGAACCAAAAATGGTAAATTGATTGCTAATTTCCTGAGATGCAAAAAATGGACTTGTCCAGAATCATTTTTCCCAAGAGCTGCCGACCGGATGGAGAAGAAGACGGGTGGTGGGGTGTCTCGAGGTGGGGGCTGCCTGGGGGGGATGAATTGCGGGTAAATGGGTGGGGAATTTCGGGATCCCACAAATGGAAATCTGGTCGGATTTTTTCTACTTGATGCATGTGCTCCGACGCCGGCTTCATTTTCCGGTCACTGGGGAGAGGACTACTACTAGTTCATCAAAATTCTTGAAAAAATCCCAAGGGCCTTTGTCAATTCTTGCTGTTTGTTTCTAGATCACAAAATCTTGAAATTTTCTTTGAGTTCAATTGAAGGGGAGAGGGTGGGGTGTCGGTGGTGGTTTCCCGGTTGTGAAGAAGAAAACGAGCAAGATGAAGGGGAAAGGGTGGGGTGTCGGTGGTGGTGGTGGTGGTTCGCCTGGTGTGAAGAAGAAAGGGGAGATGGTGGGTGTCGGTGGTGGGAGATATACCAATTATGCCCCTACAAGTATTTTGGTTGACCCGATTAAAATTTTGAATTAACAGTTAACTAACATATTTTTTGACAGAAGGACCTTACACACCAATCGTAAATTGTTTGAGGATTTTAATGTCCAGAAAAATTCGGTAAGGACCTTATACCTGATTCATAAATTGTTTAGGGACAATAATGACAAATTAGCCGTTCAAATTATGAGGTTTTTTTTTAACGCTACGATGGGCGAAGCCCCATGAGCGGGGAGAGAGAACAGCCCCATGAGCGGGGAGAGAGAGCACCCTAGATAAGGGAGATTAAATCATACCGCATGTCGGCGGAGGGTATCGAACCCACGACCTCTGAGATCGTAGGCAGACGCCTGCCCCACTGGGCCACAACACCTTTGATAAATGATGAGGTTGAGTTGATGATTATTATGGTCTGCTGGCTTTTTCTGCTTTTTCTGTTGTTTCTTTTGATAAATATGCTTTTCTTTTTATTTCATTTTTATGTCTGAAATGATGATTATTTGAAGCTAGTTGGGGTTCTACAAGGTCCCTCTTTAATTATTTATGTGTTGCTGAATTTTAATTTTAATAATTTAAGTACTTTGAACTTTCATAGATTGGATGGCCATTTTTGTATTCAAATTTTTAGATTGAATGTTCACTTTCCTATTTATATGAACAGAGGGAGCATTATATTTTTGGTGCCTCTTTAGTCTTTGCTATTTCCTGTGGAGTTATTAACATGAATCTTTATGGTATAAGAATTTTTATTGAGTGGCAATTCATAAGCTAAACATATTTCTTATATAAGATTCTTGAATTTCACAACGTTCCATCGGTTATCTGTAGATGAAAGTGGAAACTGACAATGCAAATGCATTCTGCTCGTTTTCTGCAATGCCTGATCTGAACAGGGTGAAAATCGTCTGTATCTGTCTGTGTAGTTATTTATGTGACCAACCAATAAGAATTCTTTATGTGATCATTTTTTTAATTATATATATACATGATGAATTGTGATTGATTGGGCATATAAATGAGTAGACAGACGGGTACATACGATTATTTGCCATCTGAACCTACTCTTATTTGTACTGAAATGTGTTTGGGTTCCCTTTTGTCGGCAATGCACTTTTATATTGGAAAAATAATTGAAATGTTACGTTAATTTAAAGTGTATCAAAGGTCTCTGTGCCGGTATTTGTAAATACTTGTAACAAATTGTTTATTCCAACATTTGTAAATAGTGCAGATAAATAGTTATTTCAACATTTATTACGTTATTTTAAAGTGTTTCAATTTTTAAATGATTTTTATTCCGATATTTTTGGATAGTCACAACAAGATATCTATTCCGGATATGTGATTGTGAATGTGGGAATGAAGATAATTTTGTGAATTAAAGCTACATTATTGTGGGCGGCCAAGGAGCTGGCTACATTATTTGGAGTGTTCTCCAAAGCCGCGTGAAAAGGTATCCAATACCATTCTAGCACAAAGTGGATTGCAAATGCAAAATGACAATATCAGGAATTATTTTAATCATGAATAATGATTCAGATCACTCACAATCACAACCCTCACATCAGGAATTATTACCAACTGAGCTACTTGTGTTGGTGGTAATCTGAATCATTTTTCCTAAAGAGAAAAATGCGAAATGAGAATATCAGGAATTATTTTAGACCATCTTCCTCGTGAAGTACACAAAATGGAAATTAAAATGAAGTTTCTTCTTTTGAAAGAATACTCCCTTCATTCCTTAATATAAGAGTTTTAGAACATGTAGCGAAAATTAATAAAGTTTGTTAATCAAAATATCAATATTACTCTCTTAAATAAATTTTTTATACCCTTAATTTTAGTTAAGATAGTAATACTGGAATTTTTATTAAAAATATTTTAATATTTTCTTTCTTAATTTTCGCTATATGTCTTTAAAGTCTTATATAAAAAGAATGAAGGTAATATTAAATTAAATTTTTGTATTTATTAGAAAAGAAAACTTATCTATTACCAGATGCATGCAAATTTAAGAATTGGGAAAAAAATTTAAACTCATAAAATTATAATGTCTTTTTGCACTAAACCAATACTTTATTTTCAATATTCAATTACTTTGAATATCAAAAAATATTTCCTAACCATCTTCCTCAAGAGACAAATAAAATGAAAATGACCAACACAAGTTGGCTCAGTTGGTGAGGATTTAGCACGTCTTCACAAAGGTCAAGTGTTCAATTTCCGCTGCCGATATGAGACCTGTGTTGATGGGTGATCTGTAAGTAACCTTGAAAGCGACTTATGGTCTCTGACCCGTGGTAGTGACCGGAGGCGAACCCACCTAAACTTTTATTAACAAAAAAAAAATTGAAAATGTATAGCTTTTCCAGAGAAGACTTTGACTTGCCCTAGTGAAAATGCAAATGAAGTTTCTTTGGGACTAAGCAACCTAAATAATTCCAAAATCCAAAAATTTTCAAAAAAAATTATCAAATTTTTAAATAGCGCAGATAAATAGTTATTTCGACATTTGTTACGTAATTTTAAAGTGTTTCAATTTTCAAATAATTTTTGTCCCGATATTTTTAAATAGTAATAACAAGACATCTATTTCGGATATGTGATTGTGAATGTGGAAATGAAGATTTTTTTGTGAATTAAAGCTACATCATTGTGCGTAATTGCTTGTGGGGGCCAAAGGGCTGCTACATTGTATAGCTTTTCCAGAGAAGACTTTGACTTGTCCTAGTGAAAATGCAAATGAAGTCTTTGGGACTAAGCAACCTAAATAATTCCAAAATCTAAAAATTTTAAAAAATTATCAAATTATCAAATTAACAATACAAAATTAACAAAATTAACAAATTAAAAGAGTAAATATTAATATTTTGACTAATAAAATACATTATTTTTTATTTCTTTAATTTTTTCTATATGTATTAAAAAAATTATATTATTTAATTGAGGCAGTAACAACTTCAAAATAGGTAAAGCAATAATAACGAAAGATATATATATATATATATATATATATATATATATATATATATATATATATATATATATATATATATATATATATATATACACACATTTGCACGCGGCTTTGAAGAACACTCCAAATAATGTAGCAGCCCCTTGGCCCCCACAAGCAATTACGCACAATAATGTAGTTTTGAGGCCCGAGCGATTGCGCTCGAGGGGGAAGAGCGGAGAATCACCCTAGTTAGAGAGATTGTAGACGCCTGCTCGTAGGGAGAAAGCTTAGCCTCACAAAGAGGAGAATTTTATTGCCCCATTAGGGGAGATACGGGAATCGACCACGGGACCTCCGTCCCGTGGCCGGGTAGCCTTACCACTTGGGCTACCCGATTCCCATCACAATAATGTAGCTTTAATTCACAAAAAAATATCTTCATTTCCACATTCACAATCACATATCCCGAATATATATCTTGTTGTGAGGGACAAAAATCATTTGAAAATTGAAACACTTTAAAATGACGTAATAAATGTCGCAATAACTTCTGTTAATGGTGGTCTAATGTTGGAATAAGCGATTATTGCGAGGATTTACAAATACCGACAAAGAGACCTTTAGATACACTTTTGCCACATGATTGGCGCGTGAGCTTTTTTTGCAGGAAACAACCAGTCAAACTGGTGGTGAAACTATTTAAGAGTCGAAAAATTTGTTAAGTACCTATCAGGATTCAAAATACTTAAAAGACCTTAACGTGTCTTTAGAAATTGTTTGATTATGATATAATTCATTTTTCCCAATTTATTAAGATCGGCTATGTTTTTCCCGAATTGTCTCCTTCTGAGAAGTCCGAATATGTGCAAAGATTAGTTGTATCCAGTTTGTAGAAAATTTAATCAAATAATTAAAGAGGTTTCGAATCTGTTGATGATGAATTCTATTTTTTTTTTTTTACAATATAAAAGCATTGCCCAAGTCTTAAGTCTTTCTTAATCATATCCTTGATAATTTCATCCAATATTAGCCTTGAGGATAAGACATGTTTCAATGTGGGAGCAATGTCAGGTTTAGTGTGGGAGGGAGAATTTAATTCAATTTAGATAAAAAAAAGGGTGGGAAAGAGTATTAAATAGTATAGTTAAATATTTAAATAATGGAGTGTCATTGCTTACAAGATTTGGATGCTAGCTGTATTTGTATATGTGAAATGCTATGATAAGAATTTAGTTGCATTCCCGGTTTAGTTCTATGAGATCTAATTTAAACTTTTGAGATTGTTTGTGCCTTCACTTTTAAAGTTTAGTAAGTAGGAGTGTTGTTAAATAGCGGCTATAGCGGTGCCAAATTTGGCGGCCTCAACTATATTCCCGTGTCGGGGCGAATATGACTTAAATGTCGATTGTTTTAATGGATTTTGGACTTAAACTAGAGATGGACTTGGGATATTTGGCCAAACCCAAATTTTTAAAAGATTAAAAATAAATAAAATCTTTGTAAAAAAAAATAATTGTTTTTTTGCATCTAAAAAAGTAGAGTCACAAACTATTTTTCTCTTCACCCTCCTCTCCCACGCCTGTCAAGTCTACACTCCGCAATCCACATTCCTACTATCAACACTCCGGTCAACTCTATGTTATGTTGAACAAAAACAATGATTTCGTCCTAGATGATATTTCACCTTGAGTTTTGAGTCTCTTTCTATTAATTTTATCTTTTAAGATTCTGAACGTATTTACGACTTGTCATTAGACTTCCGTCTAGTCTTTTATGATTTTTCCGTCAGCTCAGTCACGCGCTCCACACGTGAGACACTTTTAAGGGTATTCAAATATTTCAACATAGAGAAAAACGCTATATGTATACACTAACTTTTTTTGTTTTTCTCTAAATATCATTAACTTTAATTTAGAGCGGTTATAAACTAACTATTTTATATTTCTACTATGTTTGTCAAATTAAAAATTCCGACCAAAAACATGTCAAAATTCCGAGCTCCCAATTGTAAGACCCAAATACGAAAGGACCTTATGTTGTCTCTGGTGAGGCTTCTGAGGAGGCAGCTCATCGAGTCCCATTAACCTAGCAATAACACTCGGTGTCTTTTGCTTCCCGTCCATCATTTTTTACGCCCCAAGGACCAACCTCAATGTGGCCTTAGCCGGCCGCCTCAGCCATGTTAGACATTACACGACCTTGCTTTTGGCCCACTTGGAACAGTATAAAGTGACTTTTTTTTATGATATATTATGAACCACAAAGTTCATGTCCATATCTAAGAAGAATAATGATTGTTGTATCAAACAAAGATCAAAGCGTATAAAATAAAAATGATGGTTAGAATTTAATGTGATATTATGCCTTCTTGATCCAAATTTTTTGATCCAATAATCACTACCCTTTAAACATATGTGTTGTGGAAGTTTGGTCCAGGTCTCGAGAATAGACATAGAGATTGTATTGTTGAAAGAATAATCCGAAAATGAGTCTCTACAATACTCAACTCGAACTAGTGGCTTTGCAAAATATGAGTTTAAAATCAAAAAAAAAAATCTGGATCATTATTTTTTTTGGTAAAAATATTTAGATGGGTTCAGCTCCGGTCACCAACACGGGTCAGGGTAGGCATAGGGACTATAGGTCGCTTACAAAGGTACTTACAGATCACCCACTAACACAACTCTCACATTGGCAGCGGAAATTGAACACTTGACATTTGTAAAGACGTGTCAAATCTTTACCAACTGAGCTACTTGTGTTGGTAATCTGAATCATTTTTCCTAAAGAGAAAAATGAAATGAGAATATCAAGAATTATTTTAGACTATCTTCCTCGTGAAGTACACAAAATGGAAATTAAAATGAAGTTTCTTCTTTTGAAAGAATACTCCATTTCATTCCCTAATATAAGAATCTCAGGACATGTAGCGAAAATTAATAAAACTCTTGTACTTTATTAGTCAAAATATCATTATTACTATCTTAAATAAATTTTTTATACCCTTAATTTTAGTTAAGATAGTAATACTGGAATTTTGATTAGAAATATTTTAATATTTTCTTTCTTAATTTTCGTTATATGTCTTTAAAGTCTTTTAAATTTTTGTATTTATTAGAAAGGAAAGCTTATCTATTACCATATACAAAGGAAGCTCATAACATCTATATTATAATGTCTCTTTTTGCACTAGACCAATACTTTATTTTCAATATTCAATTACTTTGATAAAGGAAGAAGTATCAAAAAATATTTCCTAACCATCTTCCTCAAGAGACAAATAAAATGAAAATGTATAGCTTTTCCAGAGAAGACTTTGACTTGCCCTAGTGAAATGCAAATGAAGTTTCTTTGGGACTAAGCAACCTAAATAATTCCAAAATCCAAAATTTTCAAAAAATTAACAAAATTCACAAATTATCAAATTAACAACAAAATTAACAAATTAAAAGAGTATACTCGACTTGCAACCACAATATGCAAAGTAATATGGTGTCGTCCCAAAACGACACTCCCTTAATTAAATATTTAACAATACTATTTAATACTCCTTCCCTCCCTCTCTGATCTAAATTGAATTAAATTCTCCCTCTCACACTAAACTTGACATTGCTCCCACATTGAAACAAATCTTATCCTCAAGGCTAATATTGGAAGAAACTATCAAGGATATGATTATTTTTGTTGGCTAACAATGTAAGAAAGACTCAAGACTTGGACAATGCTTTTATATTGTAAAAAAAATTCATCATCAACAGATTCGAAACCTCTTTAATTATTTGATTAAATTTTCTACATACTAGATACAACTAATCTTTTGTACATATTCCAACTTCTCATACGGAGACAATTTAGAAATACATGGCCGATCTTAATAAATTGGGAAAATGAATTAGATCATAATCAAACAATTTCTCAAAACACGTTAAGGTCTTAGAAAGTATTTTGAATCCTGATAGGTACTCTAACAAATTTTGCGACTCTTAAATAGTTTCACCACCAGTTTGACTGGTTGTTTCTGACCAAAAAGGCTCACGCACCAATCATGTGGCAAAATCTGAAAGGTATAACTGTCCAAAAAATTTACACGTGCCCCATTTTCCTCTTTTCTCTTTATTGTCTATATTTTTTCACCATAGTCACTTGCCACCATTACCTTCGCCGCACCAAACTTCCTTTTCTCCACCACCACTAATCTATGTTGGGCCACCCCATCATATTTCTCATAAACCTTAGAGAACATTGGCCTTTCAATTCACCATCGAAGACGGTCACTACTACCACAGCTCGCTATCAATTCACCACTAATCTTCAAAACCCACTAGAGCTTTCTTCTTCACTGGACATACTACTTTTCAACAAGATTATTGAGGTATGATTCAACTATATTGGGCAATTTCGAGTTAGTGTAATACAAATAATTTAGGGGTTTCAGAATCTTGGGAGTTAAGAGCATTTTGGAGTTCAAGAAGATTGTGATTGTAATACTCGAGACTTTTTTCTTATAAGATTTTCATGTTTTATATTATTTTTGCATGATTATATGTTTTATAATTTAATCACATGAATTATATGTTAAGTGTTGTGACTATTTAATGTGTTAATATGTTATATTTTGAGTTTTGTGTGTGTGAGCACATGTGTGTTATATTATAGAACATTTGGGACCTTTTGTGCAATTATAGAAGTGTATAAGAATGGAGTATACATGTTTTCGTTGCATAAAAGGATAAAGTTTTTGTGAATGTGCATATTATGTGGTGAATCGTCTTAGTGTCGTGTTATCGTGTTGGAATTGGTTAATTATTCTTGTTGTTGTTCTCGGATTGCTATTCCTGTTATACATATTTGATAATTGCTAAATGTTGAACTTGCTTGTTAGTTATTGCTTGGGTCATCTTAATTAATAGTTTATTGTCTTGGCGTCTATTTGGTTTTGGTCGACTAAGTCGTCGCCCTTTTTTAAGCTCTTGGTTAGGATCATCTCGATTAACATGATTCGTTCGATATAAACAACCAATTTTTTAGCCCCTTTTGAGCTCTGTATTTCTCTCTCTCTCTCTCTATAGCCATGGATTCCAAGTTCGGGAACACTGCCTTAGGGTTTCTACTGATCCTATATCTCTTGAAACCGAAATCTACGCTATAATGTGATGTCCTGGCCTTCGATTAAAAAAGCACGCCCTAGGCGCGCCTAGGCACGTGGCGTACAAATGAGATGATGAAAATGCATCTGACGGCTGAGGCGAGGCGGTGGCCGTGAAGCGCGTGTGATGCGCTCTCCGAAGCGCGATTCGTCCGAAGCGCAAATATGGTGAGGCGCAGGGGATTATTACCTTGACCTAATTAATAAAAACGAAGCATCTGTTCTTGCCGCCGCTGTTCTTCCATGTACGTTCTTCTTCTGCCTTATTCTTTCTTTTTCTGCTGTCCTCTTTCTTTTCTCTGGTTTTTTTTTCTTCTTCAATTTCTGATTTTTCTTCTTCTTCAAACTCTTATTTTTTCTTCTTCTCCTTCAATCTTTGATTTCTTCTTCTTCAAACTGCTGGAGCTATGGAACTATGGAAAGTGATGATAAAGATGAAAATTCTCTAGTTTTGTGGTTTGAGATGATAAAGATTTTTTTTTTAGAGATGATAAAGATTTTTGTTTTTCTTCTTCTACTGACCATGTGGCCTTCTTAGGATGTTTACTGGCCTTTTATGCATTTTAATGAGATTCCACGTGTCCTTTTTCTTTTCTGATGTTTACTGGCCTTTTTATGCCTATTCATTTTATATATTTTCTCATTCCTTATTCATGTGATATAAAAATATACTTTTAATGATAAGGAAAATGAATACAATTGACTTACACAACTTGAAATTGGAACTCAATTGGTATTTATAATATTGAAATAATGTTTATAGTACATAATTTTATATATATTTAATATATAAGCATTTTTGTAAAGAATTACGCCTCGTGTCCATGATGCGCTCATCTCGCGCCTAGTCGCCTCAGACCCTCATCGCCTCGCGCTTTTTACAACTAAGGTCCTGACATCAGGAGACACGTTTTTTCAAGCAATCACTAAAACAGCTAAGTGGCCTAAGCCCCAAACAAACAACAAAACCAGGAAATGTGTATATATTGATAACTTGAGCAAAAGCTAACACCAATACTTAAGATAATTAGTCAATAATCAATCTGTGATACCCGAAATTTTTTGTGCTTACGTGTCTAGCACGCTAGCATTTAATTTCGTGTATTAATTGACTTTCACATGTCATATCAGACGTTACATACATTGCTTGTTGATGGGTGCTATGGGGTGTTTGGTTAGTTGGGGGGGACTTGAGTGTAGATACTAAGAAGTTGAGGGGTTTTTTTTTGTAAGGAGTTGAAGGGTAGTTTTAAGTCATTTTTTGCTGGAGTTTGTGTGGGTGGTTGGAATTAGAAGGGTATGAGAGAAGAGGTTTTATGGCAAATTGAGTGTTGTGAGGAGATTTCACTTTTAAGATAGTAAACGCGTGGGATTTCGGTACAAAGAGTTATAGCCTTGGGAAGTCAGTATTACGAATTTGGAAAAATTCTGCTTTTTGGTGCATCTTTGAGGTTTCGAATTAAGTTGTTAAGGTAAGGATCCTTCACCATTGTGTTTCATTCCAAAAGCACGAAATATGTCTTTTCAGAAATGGAGTCATGATTTCCTTCATTGATTTTATTGCATAAAATGGATGAAGTATTGTAGATGGTGCTTATATGATATCTATGTTTGGTTGGAAGTTTTATGTTCATATGTGTGTCAATTCTCTGATTTTCGTGGTTATTCAGTTGTGTTATTGTTAGTAGAATAGGAAGTTAGTAGTGTAGTATATATTCATGTGTACCCGCCACAATTATCATAAGGTAGAGCCTTGCGAAAACCGCTTATGCAAGATCATGCTAGACAGATTAGAAGAATAGGTATTTCTCATGAGGACGAGAGCCTCGTGAGATTAGAATCTGCCAGCCCAGATCAACCGGTGAGGGATATAGCCTTTAAGAAAGAGAACAGATATAGCAAGCTCAGAAGGCTTCGGCCCTATAAGGAAGAATAGCAGAAAGATAGAAGTGGCAAGTGTAGAAGTAGTAGAGTAGTAGATTATTATTTCTGTATGTTCAAGATGATTTGTATGTGTTTAAGTGCTTATTTGAGTTGTCAAGATAGTATTTTGGGATTGGGAATGATGGATTTCATAAATATGGTTTTTACTTGTGTTTTTATACTGAAAAATCACTTTTCTGGAGGCCGCGAATGAATGGTTCGTCCTAGTATTCGGGCTCAGCATTCGTCCGCACAATTTTTGGGAGCTTCTGCCCAATCGCGGACGAATGCTTAGTCCTCGGCTTCGTTTAAGCCAATTTTTCTGTTTTGTTCCATTTCAAGACAAGTCTTTTATAAGTTCTTTTAAGCATTTTGCAAGGTTATTTCAAGTGTTTTAAAGTGTATTTCAGGTCAAGTTACTTCAAACAAAGTATGCATTGTTTTCACATGATTTGGATGAACGATAATATATTTTTTTCGAGTCTAACGGTGCTTCATCCCAAGGGTATTGGGACCTTACTGAGCCAGTTTAGTGGCTCATACCCCTTACTCTTTATGTTTTGCAGATGATTTAGTGGATGTTCTCGTGTGGGAGATTCAGTACGAGGACTTGATGAAGGAACATGAGGATTGAGCTATCTTTGATGTAATAGATAGTTTTATGTTTTGTCTTTGAACCTTGTTATTTCTTATGGTTTGTAAGTACTTGTAGTTTACCTTTGAACCTTTAAGTATGATGTAAGATATTCCGTTTCCTTTTAAGTTCATGAAGTTTTATTTCTTAATGTGTATGTGCTAAAATTGAAGTTTAAAACTTTATCTGTTTATGCCTAAAGAGAGAAACTTTTTAGTTACTTGGTATGGAGAAAGTAAGAAAAATGACAAGAAATTTACGAGGAAATTGAAGGTGGAAATTGATTAACAAGACGAAATTAATTTTGTTTATAACTTAAATGTGATAAAAAAAAAAAGAAGGGTTATGCGGATACGTTATCTTATGATGGCTGAATTAAAACTATCTTTAAGTGTTTGCAATTTCAAAGCTGAAGATGGTAATTTCTGAAGGGTTAAGTGCAAAACATTAGTTTTAGATGTCAATTTACTGCTGGGATAAAGAGAATAAGGGCAAATTGAGCTATAAATTTAAGTAAGGTGGGAAGATTGTACGTACTGGGACATGTTCAACTTTTTCACATGCCAACTTTTTTATGCAAGAATGAGTTAATAGAGATTGTGAATTATGCTTTAGTATTTATATTTGGCAAGCAAAGGCGATGCAGGGACATTTGTTTTAACAGCCTTTTTCCCTTTTTCCCTAACGTCCGTGGTTTTGGCACAACCTATATGTGGATGCAATTTCAAATGAACAAACAAATTTACCAACGGGGCAAAAGATACACTCACAAATACAAGAGCTGATATTTTATTGACCAAAAAACAAGTATCAACTTGTGTTGGATTTCATTATTTAGAAAATGTAATACAAGAATGCAGATCCAACTATTAGCTACAAATTACACAAATATGATATGACCCTATCCCAATAGCATCCCTAGTTGACAAGCTACAGATGGACATCCATTTGTCCACCCAATATTTAGAACATACACCTAATCGGCAAGAATCCCCTCAAAACAGCCGAGAAATGATCGACTTCTTTCCGAACAACTCAGATGCCGAAAGAAAGTAATTCATACTAAATAATCATATATCGTAGGAATAAGGTTTGGTGGGAACCTTAACCTTTTACCGCAACTTAATGAAACCCTCAATTTTAATCAAGCTTTACATTCGAATACATAAGGGTGTCCCTGGTGAGTGGCATATTCAGAAGAAAGTCAATTTGCACAAAAATAAAATAATACAATTAGATATGGATACACTGCATTAAAAACATAGAATAACTTTCTACAGTGGAACCATTGGTGTAGTGGTTAAGGCTGAGACCTCGAGACGTTGAGGTCTTGAGTTCAAGCCCCTCAATGTAGCTGCACATGCTAAATATAAGACCAGTTGCAAGATTTTCAGCCCAAAATGCTAATTTAATCAAAGAAGTTGCAACTTAATGAGGTTGGACTTGAGCTTCAAGTACAATATATACTGTTGTCACTACCCAATCTTTTTGTTTTCACGCTTCGTAACTAAGCTAGAAAGAAACTTACTCCTAAGAGAGTGGCAATGAGGCCTGTTGTCGAAGAAACAGTCACTTTAACCAAGATCTAGCTCGACGAATCGTTTGTAGAATTTGGTGATATTTCAGTTTCTGCAAGCCAACGTGCAGATGGATAAGGACTAATCATCACGTTTCAACAGTTATTTTGACTCTGAAGCAGCTATTCCGTTATGGAGAATCACTCCAAAAAGTTTCCCTGTATAATTAACACATAATGTTACCTTGTAAAGAAGGAGAATAAGAAAAATTATGCCCAGCAGGGGTTGTTTCTCTTCGGCTTCTATTTTCAGTTTTCTTATTTCGGCCGCGAATGAAGTAATTGAAGAATATTGTTACTTAGAGAAAACTATTCAAATTGAAAACACACTTATTAACTTTTTATGCCGTTCTCTATCGTTCCCCTAGTTTTTGTACTAACATAACCTCCCCTTTTGGTTGAGCATGAATGCTTTGTGCACCAAAAGAATATGTAATTTTTGGAGAACATTTTCCATGGGACTAACAATTTCCTGAACATATCAGGTATCTAGTACTCGGGAAAAAAAAATTCTATAGATTAAGTGAAAATAATACAGGACAGGAAAAAAAAAAAGAGTTATGTGTTCTACTGTATATTGATAATTAACCATTTCCATAATGCACATGTGGACAAGTGCTCACAACACTGAGAAGCATATAATAAGATGTCCGGATAAACTTATACTCAGAACCATTAAATGTAGAAAACATCTGACAGGAGCAGCTAAAGATGTTTGATAATTCTAAATTATGAAAGCAGTATTACCGTTATAAGCTTCTTGTAAGGAATCAAACATTTTTTAAATCTCGGCAACACCTTCTGTTCCATAAAGCACAAGCACAGGCACTTTAATTTTGTATTATGCTGCTTCAAGTTTATTTCTAATGAAGTCCTTTGCCCAAATAGATTCTTTTCCGATCACTCATCAATTACTACACAGCTTACATGTCATTTTCATCCGCTCCTTTGGAATATAAATTGCCTAGTGCTTTTCCATTTTTTGGGCCTAAACGAGCATCTTTTTTCTATATATTCCTCTTGAGTATTTATTCAAGATTAAATCAGTTACCAACATATCGGATCAAGCTTCTAAAGTAACCCCTTAGCATTTTTCTTAGTTTTGATTCCACTTGATAAGGCCCGGGTGGAGTCCAGTTCTAGGTCCACGCTTGAACAGGCAAGACGTGTCTAAGCCCATAAGACACGAAATTTTACTTGATCTAGTTAAACTTATGTACTAGTTGTATACTAGTTTTAAACTTATGTACAACATAAATAAATCCTTATATCATAACAATACATAATCTTCATAATATCTTCCGTAAATTTTTAATAAAATTGGCAAATCAATAAATTTTGAGAAAAAGAATATGAACAAAACAGTTATTTATATTAAGCTTCCAGGGTTTTAACCCCGCGTCTCCTAAAATACGAATCAAACACTTGACCGTTACACTATTACCAAAGGGAAAACAAAACAGTCATCAGTAATCAAAACATTAAGACAGAGAAATATAAAACAATTTCAAATATATCCTACTTATTCACCCCCACCCCCAAAAAACAAAGTTAATTGGAAAAGTAAATAAAATGAATTATCACCTTAACACGATGAAATGTTCCAGTAACGAACTCAGTAAAAGTTTGTGCACTTCCAGCCATAGCTTGATTCCATTACTCTCTCGATATTACGAATGAGAGAAACAAGGCTTGTGATGAATCCTTGTCGGCTTTCTGTACAATCAAAATAAACAAGTATTCAAACTTAGGTATGAAATAAGGAGCAGAAAGAACAAACAAAAATGAACAAATAAAAATGATTATATAAACGATGATTGATTAAAAAAAACTTACAGTGAGGTATTATCATCGAATGTTTAAGCTGGGGAAGAAGAAGAGAGAGAAAGAGAGTCAAAAATCCTAAATCAACAAGATGATAACTCAGTCTCGCGCCATTCTTCTTCTGTATCATCATCATTCAACAAGATGTTTCTCCACCATCCCCACTCCCTCTGTTTCCTCAGCCAATTCTTCTGGTACCGTCGTGAGCCGCTCAGATCGCGGTGGTTCCGCTAGGCCGCTTAATGGCGTCATCGTTGACGGAAAAGCTTTTCTTCAAGGGAAAAAATTGGGAATCCAGTTTGCTTGGCGGTGGTGGAGAGAGGTGAGGATGGAGGTGGGGACTGGGGGGGAGGGATGAGTTTTGGGTATTGGGTTTTTTGTTTTTTGTTTTTTTGTTAGGCAAATTGGTCAATATAGTCCCTAAACAATTTTTACATATTCGCACAAAGTTCTTAAAGATTAATTATAGATATTAGAATCCCAAATGTTTTTATCATTGGTATATAAAGTTCTTCCGTCAAAAAAGTTACGATTAACATTAATTTGAAAAAAAAAAGAGTCAAATTAAAACTTGAAGGGGTAATTATAGTATTCACCGCATCTTCTTCTTCAACCACACCTCTACCCCTACGCATCCCCATTCACATCCCACTCTCCCTTCTTCACCGATGCCCATTCCCCTTTCCCTTCCCAAAAATGCAAAAAAAATCAAGCTCTTGTGGCCACTAAAAGCAATAAAAAAAAATTAAGCAAAAACATGTAAGAATTATGGTATTTGGGAAATTCAGTGCAATCTAATAGAACATTGGCATCAATCACTACAATTCTTCTTCACCCCATTCTATCTCTACAGTTTCACGGCTCCCCAATTCTATTCAAGCTAAAAATTTCAGTGTGTCCATATCTACGATGGTTGGTATCACATGCCAACAAACAAGAAACAAATAAAGAGTGGGTGACCCAAATGACCAAATGATTGTCAATTCATTCCTACTTGATTCATCATAAACATAATTCAATTGAATCCTCTTGTCTCAAAACTATTGTTCTTTTCTTATTTCTTTGGCATTTCAAAGGAATATGACCTAACACTGATTATGAAACAGGAATATGTTTCTTTCCTAATAACTCTTTATATATTACTATTTATATGCAATTGAACAAAAACCAGAACTAGAGTTAAAATATTATGAGTTTTTATAGAATACAAAACTGACCTATACAAAACTGAACTATAAAAGACAATCAAACAGACATCACATCAGAATCAAGTTCTCTATAATATGTAAAAATAATTGGGGAAAGACTGGTGGGGCACTTGACCCACTAGCCCCACTGTAAGTCAACCACTGGTATTGAGAATAGTATATATTGTACTTGAAGCTCATGTCCAACCTCATTAAGTTGCAACTTCTTTGATAAAATTAGCATTTAGGGCTGAAAACTTGCAATTGGTCTATATTTGATTGGACACTATTCTTTGCTCATTCTTTCTTATGCATTAGTCCTTTTCACAAAATGACAAATATTTTACTTTCAATTTTGAATTTCGAAAAGGCTGTGCTGATCTTCTTTTACACGAATTTGTTTATCTTGATTAGTTAGTAAGTTTAAAACTTATACCCATAGCAATAAATGCAATACAAGTAGTATAAAGAGTCAGTACGCTAGAGAGAGATTTGCAAGAATTTTAAATTTTTGTTTTAAAATTAGAAATGGTGTAAACATAATAAGCGAGGAGTGGGGCTAGAACACAAGACCTCTACGTCTTGAGGCATCAGTCTTGACCACTAGACCAATGCCTCATTGACAATAATTTTTATATTGATAAGGGTTTCGACTGTATAAAGTTATCCACATTTTTTTTTTTGAAAAACAATATACATTTTCAATCTTGGAAACAAAAAATTTCAAACATAAAACTAACCGTCAGAAGCCAGAATAGCCTACAATAATATTTGGTTGAAATTAACCAATAGTTGGACTTAGCATAATAAAGAAAATATTTTGGTTCTTTACTGAATATAGGCGAATAGCATGGATAGGTAACTTGGTGAAAACATTATCTATTTTTTACTATAGTTCTTGCAATCCGGATTCTATGCGAACAATTTTTTTTCAGTACGTACTGAACGCGACAAAAAAAACACGATAGATGTTATATTCATTTTAAATTAATTTTAACCGTAAATTTTTTAATCTAACAAACTAGAGAAGTTTTACACGTGCAAAATTATCCCGTTTCGCACCGGAGCCACTGTCCAGTTCTTGGTACACCACATAACAGTATAATTAGTTTAGATCTCTTAATATTTCTCGGTATTATAATTTTGCTTGACCCAAAAGAAAAAGGAAACAATGTACTTTAAAAAGAAGTTGAATTCTCTATGCGGCTTAGCACTATATATAGGACCTTACTAGGTCGCTAGAACTTAGACAATAGATTGGCTACAATCCTCAATTTGCTAAGTTAAATGACTAATATACCGTTTTACTTTAATAATTTCAAAATACCAATTTTCCAATATTCCTTATTTTGCTGACACCAAATCTGACACCCTATGCCTTATTCTACTTAGAATTTGTGAATGGATAGTGAGCAATGATGGGAAAATATTCCAAGTACATTCATTTAGACTAGTTTCAATGGTTTTTTTCTTTTTGTTTTGATTGGTTTTTCTTCCATTCTTCTTCTTCCTTTTTACTCTACCACCCTTTTTTGATAGAAAATTTTCTAAAGAGAAAAATTTCTCTGTAAGTGATAGAGTTTATCCATTTATTTTGAAAGAAAAATTTCTCTGTGAGTTTCTTCCACATAAAAATATGTTGAAAATTTTTTGCAAGCAAACTTTCTCTGTAAGTTCCTTTCTCATAAAAATATGATGGACATTTTTTATAAGTGACAGAGTAATTCCAATTTGTTTACCGGAAAAATTACTCTGTACGTTTCTTCCTCGTAAAAATGTGATGGAATTTTTTTTGTAAGTTATAGAGTAAGTGATAAGTTAATCATTTTAAAAACAACACATGTTCTGATATTCAAAACAACTGTTTTAAACTCAAAACACCTGTTTTGATACTCAGAACATCTGTTTTTAGCTAAAAACAATCTAAATTTATTTGTAAGTGATAGAGTTAAACTGTGCTTGCAAAAAAGAGATTATATAAGCAACAGGAATGGATTAGAATTCCATAGGATTATATTGATTAAACTTCTTGGTAACAACAAAAAAGAGAACCATTACAACTCTAAAATTCTAAGAAAAACAAAGAAAATTACATCTCTAAAACACAAACTACAATTTTGTCCTCCAAAAATTTTTCACCATTTCTCGTTTGCATAACTATAATCTAAATCACATACAATGGGATTCATAGGAGAACCTTCAGAAAAAGAAGTAATGTTTGTACCTTGAAGGTCAGTGGCTGGGGGAAGAAGTCTTGCTGAAGAACGGGGCGGAGTGATGAACGAAGACGTTGTATGCGGATCGGTAAAGAAATTTGCTAGTCCATTTATTTCAAACAAGTGTTCCACTTCATTATCCCTCATTATCACAACCGAAATCGGAGCACTCTCAAACAATTTTCTGCTTGTAGAACAACTTTCGGGAACATATCTCCGCACATGTGGAGTTTGGACCTAAATATCACAGGACGTGCTCTGCCGAACAGAAAGGCGGACATGGTAGGAGTGGGGGCTACGTTTCAACGATGCTTTACGATAAACGATGTATACCGATTAGAAAAATATAGACTGTTGTTTCTAGCAATAGAATTACGAACTCCATCAGCTCCAAATTCTTCTTAAAGCATTTCCAGACTTATCAGCAATTCAAATCGTTCGAAAGCTACATCTGGATCTTCCAATGTGAATCTGGACATGGAAGAAGTTTTCGGTATAACGACTGGCCGATTATTTCTTGGAAAAGGCCATAGCATTGGACGTTTTCCTCTACGGCGATTCATAGCAATCGTTCAGAGTGCAGATTATCTGTTATGTTATGGGTATTTTATTTTGAAGTATGAACCTAAATACCTAATACACACATTTTTATAGTCAAGGAAATCTTTTGGCAATGTAAAGAATCTAGGTTGTTGGTCATTAGTGTATCGTTTTAATTGTATGAAAGATTGATTTGATTGACACACATATTTTCAGGATGAAGGTCAAAGTGTAGTAGTTGGTAATGTAAAGTTGATTTGAGAGACGAATTAAATTCAGTGGAGGAGATGATCATAAGTATAACAGGTGTTCTGAGATTCTAATACATGTGTTTTTAACTTATTATTTTGTATTATGAGATTCAACATGTGTTTTTAGTTTAAAACAGTTGTTTTGATATTCATGAACATGTGTTTTTTATCTTTAAACAAGTGTTATAATATTTAAAAACATGTGTTGTTTCTCTTTAAACAGGTGTTCTGATATTAAAAAAACATGTGTTTATTATCTTTAAACATGTGTTTTTGAACTTAAAATAAGTGTTCTGAGGACATACTTGATAGATAAAGACGAGAACATTATTAATTTCATTAACTACATTAAATACTACAATCATTAACTACTTAACAATGCATTACATAACTATGCTTTGATAATGCAAAATAGAAAACATTGGTTACTAAACTAAACTAATACAAACTAAATTAAGGTAGTAAACAAAAACAAACAAAACAAACATGCATAAGTCATCACAAGATAAACATGCATGAGTCATCACAAGACAAACTTGCAATGTACGTCCCAGTCAAATTCTGTCAATGAGCAAAAATCATCACACAATTCAAAAGCAATGCAGCCTTTATATGTTACCGTCCCACCACCAATTCCACATTAATCATCAAATAACATCCACACTACCCCACCCCTCTCGGTTAAATACTCACCATTTCACCAACAATCTTCATCATAAGAGGAATTGCCGATTCATGATGAAAGCACAGTTCTATGTTTGTCCGAACCAGAGTCGGATTCAAACAAAATAGAATTTATACTAGACCCACCACCATACCCAGAAACTTGGGAAACTACAATTCTATTACTAAAAAATGGAACATTGCTTGGGGTGGAAAAGGACTCTACCATAGCGCGGCGGAGTAACAAAGTCATTGAGTAGGGGAATACCGGTTAAGACAAGCGTAATTGGTTGGTATGACTTTAGACAATGAACTAGATTGTCTCGATGAACTTGCCATAACATCTTTAGGTCGGACTCTATGGCGGGTACCTCCAGTACTCATAAACCTCTAGGGTAAACTCCTTCTAAAAGTCACTCCTGGGTTTGATAGAATAGGGGAAATATCTTGGATGCCTTTCAATTCCAGCCATTATACAATGAAGGGTTTTGAGAGGCATAAGGTTTCATTAAAATTTCTAAAACATAGAATAACAATTAAGAAGGATGCATCTAGATAAACTAAGCAATTAATGCAATGTAGGCAGATTATAATTAACATCAACATTTGATTCGTTTAAAATAAACACATGTTCTGAATTTAAGAACATATGTTTTAAGAAAACACACACATGTTTTTAGTCTAAGAACGCCTATTTCATTACAATTTCTAAAGGTATGAATAGATATATTCAGCTTCTAATTCATAAGTACAAGTTCCACACTCAATTTCATCATCTTCACCCTCAAATTCCAACCAACCTAGTTTAATTTTTGGGTGCTGCACTCTGCAACAAGTTGGATACTCACTGACTAGCGATTTACTTGTCAAGTGTTGGTTAATTAAAGACTTCAAATTTTCACGACATTCTTCTACAAATTTCCTTTCATCTTTTGATTTCTTCATCCCGCCCAATAAATGTATCCCTTCTTATTTCAAATTGACACCATTAAAAATAAACAATATTGCCATTGCATAACGAGCTCCTAAATATCCAAAAAATTTAGCTTCTTCAAGGTAATTAATTGCTTCATCAAATCTGTCACCTTTGAAATACGCTACCTGATCATGCAATCCGGATGTCATTGATCATCAGAATTTGATTAGATAAATAAAATATTTTGGCAGACACTCATTTATGTTTTTAAAACACATTAGGTACCATTCATTCTCTGTAAATTGCTTCCAGATTACTGTTTTCAATGCACTTCCGATAGAATTGTTGATGTTCATCTTGATTATGCCATTGATCGATTGGAAACATTTTCAGAGACACTTGACAATAAATGTATCTTTCATCTTTCTCTAGTAATTTTTGAATTTTTCTTACACCTACAAATGATGAACATCAAAAAAATCTTATAAATTCAATAATGCAAAGAAATAAAAGTAAATTAATTTTAAAAAAAAATACACGGATTTGGTCATTAAAAAATCCCTATGCGAAGAGACAGCAACATTAGCAATTATTTCGGTTATGATTTCTTGAGGTAAATCTAATAGGGAAGGCATTGTTGATATTCAAGGGAAACAAAATCTAGAGAGAACAATAGAAGATGACTAGGAAAGTTTCTGGGGAGAAGAAAGGAATTTATAGGTGATGAAAGGTTGTTAATATGAAAGGTTATGCTAATGACAAAAGGTGATGACATTTGTAGAAGAATCTCTAGAGCTAGATTTTATTTGATATTCAAAACATCAACTCTAGATATGATCATTCATTCCTTGGAAAAAGCAATAGACTGCTCTCAAGCAACCTTTCAATTTTTTCTTCATTAATTGTACATGGATTAAACTAAGCAATTAAGAATCATGCATCTCGATAAAATAAGAAATTAATACAATGTAGGCAGATTATAATTTACATCAGCATTCGATTCATTTTTTTAAAAAAAAAAAAAAAATCGTTCTGAATCTTATAACACTTATTTTAGGCTAAAAACATATGTTTTTGAATCTCAGAACACATGTTTTTAATATGAGAATGCATGTTTTATGACCAAAATACTTGTTTTTGAATCTCAGAACATATGTTTTTAATATGAGAACGCCTGTTTTATGATCAAACACATGTTTTTGTATCTCAGAACACCTACTTTTGAATCATGTTAATTATAGCAATGATGCTAAACTTACATTTAAAGAATATTCTTTCAAAATAGTATCAATGTATGTTAGTATTCTATATAACGGACATTCTTCAATATTTATAATTCTAACATTACACTAAAAATGTTCTTCAAAATTCTTATTAATCGATCACTTATTACGATTATTCATCTAACATTACTCTTTGTTTGGTACAAGTTATATAACGTCAATTACTTATTTAAAATGGATATTATATCAAAATAATATCAATTTTAGTTAGTGTTTTAGTTAATTACTCATTAATCATTTAATGGATATTCTATCAAAATAGTAGTCATTTACTTAGAATGATTATGAAATTCAACCTCAATAATCATTGGGAATTATTTCATAATTACTATCAATGTTAGTTAGTTTCCTTTATACTTTCAAAAATTAATCTTGGGAGCATTTTGTAAATAAAAAATTCGTTTGGGGTGAAAAAAAAATCGGAGGACCTATAGTGTAATCAATATGTAACCCTTTAGGAACTTAGAGTAACTAATTATGTAATAGATTGAGACTTAAGTGTACAATTTGATAATGCAATTGTACTAAAAATATATTAAATAAGGGATGTCTCCCACCCAATCAAAGAAAAGAGTCAATTCAGACATTAATGACAATGACAAGATGGACATTGACAAGATGGTTATTCAACCAAAAAAAAAAAAAGACAATGACATGATGAATAGTGCCCCATTCCCTACAACATATCCAAGTTGGCACATTGGCAGAAACTAGGAAGCTTTACATTTTGCATTTGTACTTTTCTGGCATTTTGGAAAATGAGAAGGGCGTAATTGGTACAAATTTTGGTTTAGACCATTTTTATCCAATTGGGCTTAGCCATTAATCATTTCCATATATATATATATATATATATATATATATATATATATATATATATATATATATATAAACAAAATTGAGAACCTTAAAAATTGAAAACCCTAACCCCTAGATAAGTTTCTCCTCATTACAATCTAAATTCATCTACCTTTCCCACATAATCGGAGGCTAAGGCTATACTTAGAAATAGGAAAAGTGAAAGGGAGCAGCCGCCCATGGAGCCGCAAAACCCTAATTCGACATTGCGGCGCACCTTTATTTCGGAAGACATTCTTTCTAGACTTCCGGTCCAATATTTATTAAGATTTAAATGCATAAGCAAACTTTGGAATTCTATGATATGTGACCCTAATTTCGCTCTATCCAGTAATCACAGAGCCGAAGCTGTTTTCAAGACAAGTGTTTTGGGGTCACCATATCAAGAATCTTACTCCATTTGCTTTATGTTATATTTGCTCTTTGAAAATATCATTTTAGCTGTTAATAAGCTTGAGTCAGGGTTGGAACCTAAGTTTATGGATTGTGGCTTTTAAAAAGAGTGCGGCCTGGGTCATTGGTTTCGCAGGTTGGCTGACCGAATTGTCTATAAATAGGACAATAGATATTTTGGGAAAGGTTATCTAGATTTTTGTGAGATTTTTGGTAGAGGCCGTTATCCTCTTTTCCCCCAATTTCTCTCTGTAATCTTCCTTTCTCAATAATAATTCTCATTCTTCTTCTTCTCTTCTTCCTTTTTGCTCTTGATCTTTGTTGATTCTAGCTTAATTCTGAGCTAAGTTTTTCAAACATAACAGATTTTGGTATCAGAGCTTCAGATTCTCGGACAACAATGTTGACTACACGAAATTAGCTAGGAAAGACTCATTCGAACACGGTGCCGCCACTCTTACCACTGACGGAAGGTGCAGACTATCGAATTTCGGTCGAACATCAATCGCGGAGGTTAGTTGATGTTGAAACCTCTGTCACTCGAATTGATACACAGCTTAATGAATTTTGACATGTTTTAGCTTCGATGAGTGCTGATATTACTGAATTAAAGACTATGAGTTCTGAAATCTCTGAATTTAAGAAAGATTGTGATGATAAATTCAAACAATTGCTTGAGCATGTGATTAGATTGAATCAAACTAGTAGTACTCATAGCCAAGTCTTCACCAGTGAGACAGTTAATGACTGATTTTGGAGTAGGCTATGAGAATATACCTAAGGAATGCGTTATACATGCTGAGTTTTATTTCAAAAATAGAATTCCATATGCACTGAAGCTGGATGTAGCCATGACTTATTTTAGAGGGGAGGCTTGCTTGTGAGGGCATAGCTATGTCATGGAGAATGGGTCACAAGATTGGCATGGTTTTGTCAAGGCTTTGTACAACGGATTTGATGCTAAATCTGTCTCTAGCATAGTTGGTGAATTCTCAAAGCTTAAACAAACAAGTGATGTCCATGCTTACATGAGGAAATTTCAGGCACTCAATTCGGTATTTGTGAGCATTGGGACCAAAGCAACTCCATGCTACTTCATTGACCTCTTCCTTAGTCGTTTAAAGTAGGGGTGAGCAAATTTGATTTTTATCGAATTCCGACCGAATTCGAATTCAATTTGGTAATTCGAATTCGGTAATTCGGTCATGACCGAATTCGAATTGGTCGAATTTGGGACGAAATTGGATGGACTAATTTTGAATTCCGTCAAATTGAATTTTTAAATAATTAAATATTATTATATAATTAAATATATATAATAAGTAATATATATATAATTCGTTAATTATATGCACCCTCCAATTCCGCCAAATCGGTCGAAACCGAATTCCGATTTCACCAATTCAATCAATTCGAATTCGGTCGGTTTTTTTAGGTACGAAAAAATCGAATTCAAATTATTCACCACAGCATAAATGTGCTTTAGCTCAAGTTAACATGATATATTTGTGTGATGAGGAAAGCACATAATCTGAAGGACATGAGCTGCAAGTGCAGCAGTCATGACAAGAGGTTGATGATGTATGTTTTGGTGAAGAAGTTTATGAATTGTCACACATCACCGTGAATGCTTTGGCAGGCATTACCAGTGACAAAAAAAATCAGAATTGCTGGGAAGATGGCAAGGAATAAACCAGTTTCTATATTGATTGATCCAGGAAGTACCCATATTTTCATTGATCCATCTTTGGTCAAGAAACTTGGATTGAAAGTGGAATCAACTAGGCCTTTATTAACCACCCTTAGGAAATGGGGATCAAATGTGGCAAGGTGAATGGTGTAGGAAAGTGAGATGGAAGGTTGCTGGTCAGAAGTTTATGCATGACTTCCATCTCCTGACATTGGGAGGAAGTGACTTGATCTTGGGAAGAGATTTGCTAGATCAGCATAGCCCTCTGTATGCTTGAATATAAGAAAGAGACAGTGATGTTCATGAAGGATAGGGTGAAGTTTGAGGTCAGGAGTGGGGAGGAAACAATGCAGTTAAGTACTATATTTGCTAAGTCTCTTGCTAAGAGTTTAGAAGGGGCTGCTAAAATATGGAAAAGGGCATTTTTGCTCTATTCAAGAAGTGGACGAAGATGGCACAACTGAACCATATCCTGGCTGCATCAAAACGTTGCTAGAAGAGTTTATGGATGTTTTTGACATGCTCAAGGGTTTACCTCCTAGCAGAGGCCACGAGCATTCAATTACATTGAAGGAGAGCAAACCTGTTAAACTAAGATCATACAGGGTTCCTCACTACCGAAAGACTGAAATAAAGAAGCAAGTTCAAGATATGCTTAGGGAAGGGATCATACAACCTAGCAACGGCCCATTTTCTTCTCCAATCATATTGGTTAAAAAGAAAGATGAAAGTTTGAGGTTTTGGGTGGATTTCAAACAGCTCAATAACTTGACAATCAAAGACAAGTTCCCAATCCCCATGATGGATGAGTTGATAGATGAGCTTCATGGTGCCATGTATTTCTCCAAAATTGATTTAAGATCTGGTTATTTCCAGATAAGGATAAAGAATGAAGATGAGCAGAAAATAGCCTTCAACACTCATTTCAGACTGTTTGAGTTTAAAGTCATGCCCTTTGGGCTTACAAATGCTCCAACAACATTTCAAGCTGTCATGAATAAGATTTTTGGACCCTACTTAAGAAAGTTTGTTCTGGTTTTCTTTGATGACATCCTCATCTATAGTCCATATTTGCCGAGTCATGTGGAGCATTTAAAGATAGTTTTGGGAGAGCTGAGAGAAAATCAGCTCTATGACAAAATGAGCAAGTGCTCATTTGCTCAAATGGAGATGGAATACCTTGGCCATTTGATATCCAAGGAAGGAGTGAAGGCTGATCCCAAGAAAATACAAGACATGATCAATTGGCCCAAGCCAACAACTGTCAAACAGTTAAGAGGATTCCTTAGATTGTCTGGATACTGCAGGAGGTTCATTAAGGGCTATGGAACTATCAGTTAGCCTATGACTTATCTCCTTAAGAAGAATAAATTTGAGTGGGTAATGGTCCATTCAAAAGATGCATTGAGGGTAATGGTCCAAATATATTTGTTGAAAGTTTAGCTTCACCCACTTGTTGTGAATGGGATAAGAAAAAGCATAAGGACAATTTAGCTAGAAGGGAAATCTACTTTTATCTCTGAAGAATAGATTTAAGAAAAGTTAGAAAAAAACACAGATAGGGGTGGTTGTGGAGAGACATGGAAGTCTTGCTTCAAATGCACAAGATTATGGAGGCTGAAGATTTTTTTTATGGTTTGTCTACTAGAGTGTTTTCTTAATTCTGCTAAAGTGAAAAAATTCTAAATAATAGTAGCATGTATTAATTTGAATATGAAGAACTAGTTTCAATAATTGATTGTAAATTAGTGGATTTAATAACTTTTTTTCCGATATATCTCACTTATACAATTTTTTCTTATTCGAGATTAAAAAAAGCATGGTAATGTCTACATAAATCAAAATGGTTCTTGTGTCTGTCTGCCTTCTTTGATGCATTTTGGTTTTTGCTTCTATGATGCCTTTTGGTGGTTAGGGGATTACTGTTTAGTAGTATTCTGTGAGCAGCAACTTTGTGTAGTCATTGTCACTTTGTGCATTCATGTCTAAAGGATAGACCATTCCTCAATCTATTTTGTTCAGTGGTATTTTGTGAGCAACTACCTTGTCTCCTATCCATTCTCCTATTACCCCAATTATTGAATACTTAAATGAGCTATTTTATTATTGTTATTCAGTTTAAAAAGAGACATCAAAGGAATGGAGGGGATGATATGTTGGATTTTGCATTAGAAATAATTTAATTGTGAAAAGGGCATTGTCAAGAAATTGATTAAGACGCATTCTGCAATATTGGTCAATACAATTTCAAAAGGTATGGTATCATCTTGGAAACTTGACTATCTTTTTCAGCAAATTCTTTTTTTACTTAATGCTTGCAGGGTTGTGCACGTGTATCACGAAGTTAATTCAGTTGCTGATGCGCTGGCTAATCATGCTTGCCTAACACATTCCTCCGTCAGTTTTGGGGAGGTTAGCATTTTACCTATCGACATCCAATGACTGCTGGTACTTGATTGCCGGCGCACGCCTTATCTGCGGATTGTTGGTGATAAATAGTTTTGGCTTTTCTTTATTATAATTGTTTGTTGGGCATGTTTATATGTCATTTTCTTTCTCTTTTGTTTCTCATGCTAGCACAGGTAATTTTGTATCATCCTTGGTCATATTATAAATGGCCAAGGTTGCATTTTCTGCATAGCTGTCTTATATGTATAAGTTGACTTGTTTCCACCTATCTGGAGGTCTTTGGCCTGGTCCCTTTTCATGTATCTTTTGCCCATTCCTGGCCTTATCAATAAACGGGTAGGGGTCCATGCCAAAACCCCCACCATAACAGGTGACTTAAAAAGAAAGAAATTGATTAAAGCAATTGTATAATTTTGACATTTCAACTATTAATTTGATTAGATTTCTTATAAACAACGACTTGATTGACACCTTGTTTCCTACTATATACAACAAAAGAAGGGCCTTTTAAATCTTTACTTATTGCTTTCTTTCTTTCCATGTTGAATTTGAAATTTGATTTTTTTTTTTTTTTGATACATTTCGGTTAAGGTTGCCGGAATCCCTATGGTGTTTGGTTACGACTCGGGAATTACAATGTGGAGGGAATAATAGAGCTACTACAACAACATAGGTTAATAGAAACCTTATATACGTGTTTGGCTCACTTGTTAGAACTCATCAATGGGAATAAATGAAAATTTATTGATTTTTCGTAGTGAAAGAATTTTAAAAAAAAATCAATATTGGATCAATTCACTGCTACTTGGAAATAATCAAAGACAGGGAAATATAAACTCAATTAGGAATAGGGGAGATGGTTCCAGCAATAAGCTATGAGAGATGGAGAGAAAGAGCATTAAGGAGATAATTGGCGTTGGAGAAGATGAAGATCTATGTTATTGACTTATTTCACATTACAGGCTTTGCTAGAGCACTATGGTACAAAAGTGTGTTTTCAATTTGAATAGGTTTCTCTAAGTAACAGTATTCTTCAATTACTTCATTCGTGACCGAAATAAGAAAACTGGAAATAGAAGCTGAAGAGAAACAACCCCTATTGGGCATAATTTTTCTTATTCCTCTTCTTTACAAGATAACATTAGGTGTTAATTAAACAGGAAAAAATGTGGGAGTGATTCTCCATAACAGAATAGCTGCTTCAGGGTCAAAAGAACTGTTGAACGTGATGATTAGTTTTCGTCCATCTGCATGTTGGCTTGCAGAAACTGAAATATCGCCAAATTCTACAGCAGTTGCCGAAGTAGTGCTCGTTAGGCGGACTATTGCTTGGACAACAGGCCTCATGCTTATCATTGCCACTCTCTTAGGAGTAACTTTCTTTCTAACTCAGTTATGAAGCGTGAAAACAAAAAGATTGGGTAGTGACAACAATATATAGTGTACTTAAAGCTCAGGTCCAACCTCATTAAATTGCAAGTTTTTTGATAAAATAACATTTAGGACTGAAAAACTTATAATCTTTGCTCATTCTTTTTTATGCATTAGTCCTTTTCCCAAAATGACAGATATTTTACGTTCCATTTTCAATTTCGAAAAGGCTGTGTTGATCTTCTTTTACACTGTCTTGGACGTTTAGAGAGAGATTGGGGATAAAGATATCATTGATACTAATTCCACGTTCAATGAGCTTCCAATGCCACAACCAAATAATAGAGATGTAAATGTTTTACTAGGTTCTGGTGCTTTGGGCGGGTGCCTTTCGTTGGCTCGTTTGAACGATCAATGTAATGATTTTACACATTGGGACGGTGATTACAATATTGAACTGAAGTGCTAGTAATGAAAGAATATGGTGTTAAAGAATCTTGGACTCGTATGTTTGAGACCACCAGCTCTACCCTTTCCAAATTTTATTCAAAAAATACTCACTGTTACAAATATACCCTCCACATCAGATCTTAATTCACCTCTTAATTAGTTGTACTGTATTGTACTATAGTTCGTTGTACTATATTGTACTATATGTACTAGACTAGTTTGTAGTACAATATAGTACAAGTTAATTTGTATAAATAGGAGTAGCAATGTATATTTTAAAGACATCAATATACGGAATTAATTTCCCAATTTAAATCTTTTCCTCTTCATGGTATCAGAGCATTATAATATTATTTTCTACTCTCCTTTTTTCTAATCCATTCACCCGTTTTCATTTCCTTGTTTGCTGGTGACTATAAAATACCACTCAATTCAACCTTTCCTAATAAAAAATATTTACACAATATTCTTTCCTAGTATTCCTCCGTCTACCAAATTTTTCTCTCACCACAATTCTCCTCAAACTCTATAATGTCGTCATTCATTCCTAAGAAAAATCTTATATGCACTTTTTGTGGAAAACGGGGCCACAACCATAATACGTGCTATCAGCAACACGGTTTCCCGGCAGGCTATCGCAGCAAAGGGCGTTCTTCTCCGCCATCAACGTATCAAGTTTCTGTCTTCGGAAATGCTACTGTTGCAGGTTACTATCCAAGCAAATGATGCAAATGCTTCCACTCCCATGGCGTTGCAGGCTGCTTTTCAACCGGCTTATTCAAATCACGGTTCGACTCCAGGTAATAAGTTACATACTATGCAATGGATTATTGATTCCGGGGCAACTCATCATATTTCTTCATCTCTGCATGTTTTCTCTGATTATCATGCACTTCCTTATACTCCTATTCGTTTGCCCAATGGTGATTTCACATTAGCTACTCATCGTGGGGACAATTTGTTTAAATTCTCATCTAAAATTGACTAATGTACTCTATGCTCCCACGTTTTCTTTTAATTTACTATCTTTAGGCCAACTTCTTCAGAATCCAAATCTTTTTGTCTTTTTCAGTGCTAACTCTTGTTTCATTCAGGATCTTATTAAGCAGAAGACAATTGGATCAGCTAAGCTTGATAATGGTCTTTATATTTTGCATCCCTCTTCTTGTTTCCCTTCCTCATTTGTTTCAAATGTTATTTCTCCTATGAATAAGGGCGCAATTTTCTCTGATGATTTGTTATGGCATTTTCGCTTTAGGACATCTCTTTTCCTAGATTAAAATTAGCACAACAAATTGATTCTCATATTATTGCTAAACATGCTGAATATTGCTCCATATGTCCATTGGCTAAACAAACAAAAATCCCTTTTCCCTCAAGTAATTCAACTTCTAATGCTTGTTTTGATTTAATTCATGTTGATATATGGGGGCCTTATAAAACTCACACTATCCATGGTCACCTATATTTTCTTACCATTGTGGATGATTTTAGTCGCTTTACTTGGATTTTTCTCATGAAAACAAAATCTGAAGCCCGACCCCTTATTAAACAATTTTATCAACTCATCCTTACACAATTCAACACAAACATTAAAACTATCCGTTCAGATAATGGCCCAGAATTTATCATGCCCGATTTTTAAAGTGACAAAGGCATTATACACCAAAAAACTTGTGTTGAAACCCCCCAACAAAATGGGGTCGTCGAAAGAAAACATCGCCACATTTTAAATATAGCCCGCGCACTTAAGTTTCAATCAAACCTCCCATCTTCTTACTGGGGCTACTTTGTCACCCATTCTGTCCATCTCATAAATATTACCCCTACCCCTTTACTCTCCAATAAAACACCTCATGACATACTTTTTCAAAGAACACCCACATATAATCACCTTCGTGTTTTTGGATGTCTTGCCTATGCTTCCACCCTATCCGCCCACCGCTCAAAATTTGACTCTAGGAGCCGTCCTTCCATTTTTTTAGGTTACCCTAGTCACACCAAAGGATACATCTTGTTAGATTTGCATACACACTCCATTTTCACCTCTCGCCATGTCACATTTTTTGAACATATTTTCCCTCACCCACCTCCTTCCTCGGAACCTCAAGATAAACTCTCTTTACCCCTCCCCTCTTTCCAAGAGCTACATTTTCCCTCCTCTCAACCTGACCCTCCCCCACATCCACCACAATCTCCGCAACATACACATCTTTCTCCTCCACAATATTCCCTTCCCTCCTCTACCCCACCACCTCCTCCTCTTCGCCGCTCCACGAGAGCCTCCCATCGTCCATCTTACTTGAATGATTTTCATTGTTCTATGGCACAAACATCTCTTCCCCCGAATAAACATCTTACCACTCCTCATTCTTTAGATAAAGTTCATACCCATCACTCATTATCCCCGAGTCATACATCTTTTGCATTGTCTCAGTAACTCTCTCGAGCTTCGTTTTACAAATGAGCCGTTAAGCATGCAGAATGGAGACACGCAATGCAATTAGAAATTGATGCATTGGAAGCCAATCATACATGGAAACTTGTTCCTCTTCCTGCCAATGTCAAACCCATTGGTTGCAAATGGGTATATCGGATCAAGTATCTTGCTAGTGGTATCATTGAGCGGCTTAAAGCCCGTTTGGTTGCAAAGGGTTTCAATCAGCAAGCAGGTATTGATTATCTTGAGACCTTTTCCCCGGTGGCTAAAATGACAACTGTTCGTATTCTTCTTGCAATTGCTGCCGCACGTGGATGGTTTTTAGAGCAACTAGACATTAATAATGCATATCTACATGGGGACCTTCTTGAGGATGTATACATGCAACCCCCTCCTGGTTTTTCTGCCCCTCCAGGTTATGTATGCAAGCTCCAAAAATCTTTATATGGTCTTAAGCAGGCTGGCCGTCAATGGAATAAGAAACTCACTAATGCTCTATTTTCACAAGGTTTCTCTCAAGCGGTTAGTGATCCCAGCCTTTTTATTCGTCGACAGGGCACATCCTTCACTGTCCTACTGGTCTATGTTGATGATGTCATTCTTTCTGGTAATGATTCCGCTTCCATCTCTTCCATCAAGCATTTCCTTAATGAGACATTCAAAATCAAAGATCTTGGACCAGTTAAATATTTTCTTGGCTTGGAAATTGCTCGCTCTTCCAAAGGGATCAATGTTTGTCAGCGGAAATATTCTCTAGAGCTACTTGAACAAAATGGATTTCTTGGCTGCAAACCAGCTATCACTCCAATGGATTCTTCATACCAATGCTCAAATGATGATTCTCCGCCTCTTTCTGACAATACATCATACCGCTAGCCTCATTGGCAAACTTCTCTATCTCACTCATACACGGCCGGGACATTTCTCACGCTCGTCCAACAGCTTATCTCGGTTTCTTGATCATCCCACTGAACTTCATCTTAAGGCAGCTCATAGAATTTTACGTTATCTCAAAGGATCTCCCTCGCCAAAGGCTTATTTTTTTCCCTCCACATCGATCTTCGTCTTAGTGCATATTCCCGACTCGATCGGGCGAGTTGCTCGACACTCGTCGCTCTACTACTGGGTTTTGTGTTTTTCTTGGGTCATCTTTAATATCTTGGAAATCTAAAAAGCAAAGACACTCGTATCCCGTAGTTCTTCAGAGGCAGAATATCGTGCTCTTGCCACTACGACTTGTGAACTTCAATGGCTAAAATATCTTCTCCATGACCTTCTTATACCACATCCTCAAGCCATTCCTCTCTTTTGTGACAACAAGAGTGCCTTATACCTTACCACCAACCCTGCCTTCCATGAACGAACAAAACACATTGAGATTGATTGCCACATTGTTCGAGAAAAGACGCAAACTGGACTTGTCAAACCTTTGCCTATCCCTTCACATTCTCAACTAGCCGACCTTTTCACCAAGAGTCTTGCTTCTCCCCGTTTTACATTTCTTATTCACTCTCTTGGCCTCCTTGATATCTTCTCTCCCAAGTCCAGTTTGAGGGAGCCTGTTACAAATATACCTTCCACATCATATCTTAATTCACCTCCCTAGTTAGTTGTACTGTATTGTACTATAGTTCGTTGTACTATATTGTACTATATGTACTAGACTAGTTTGTAGTACAATATAGTACAAGTTAATTTGTATAAATAGGAGTAGCAATGTATATTTTAAAGACATCAATATACGGAATTAATTTCCCAATTTAAATCTTTTCCTCTTCACTCACCTTTAACGTTGTTGCAACAAATGAAAAATGATGACATTCCAATGGGTTTCGGAAACAAGATCCTTATCTATAATACTAGAAACTGGAAAGATGACTTGTAGAATCGTAAAAGCGTGTGCTTGTGGAGAGGAGATATTTGCTATGTGTTGTTCTATTATGATCAATGTCAGATTCTAGATATATGGAGCAAGCAGATGATTGCTACAGTTAATCTTGCTGATGGTCTTTATATTCTGAGAGATGAACAACATAGTAATAATTCTATTCCATGTAATAAATCATTTCTTCATACTTCTATTCCTATTCCTATTTCTAAAATTGTCGATTTTCATTCCTGTAATAAATATATTCTGGTTGTTAGTTTGTTGTGGCATAAGAGGTTCAATAGCGTCGCTATAGCGGAATAGCGAATCGGAGTGGACATATGCCACTATAGACCCATACATAGCGGAGCGCATCAGTGTTGCGGGAGTAGGGGCCGCTATTGCAGCTAAAATAGCGGGAATAGCAACGCAATAACAACGCTATTTGGATAAGAGCTTAATAAAAAAAAACCTTTTGCCCTTTACAATTGTCAAAAATTTATGGGTAAATTGGGATTTCTTGAATTCAATGGGTTTATGTTTTTATCTTGGATTTAATGACTTATGTTTTTATCTTGGTTTTAATGATTTTGGTTACGACTTTGTTTTCCTTGTTGTCTTGAATTTTTATATTAAATTTCAAATAGCGCCGCTACCTCTATCATGCTATAACTTTTTTAGGGTCGGCCGCTACGTGACGCTATCCGAATTGACAACACTGATTGGGACATATCTCTGATTCTAGACTGAAGTTTGTCCTGCTTTAAAGTTGTTGGAAGGAGCTTGTGTGAAGTATGCAGTTTCGCCAATCGAAAGAAATTTCCTTTCATTTCTAGCAGAAGTATTTCTCATGCTGCTTTTGACTTGATACATATTGATATCTGGGGCCATTTCAAGCATGTTACTGTTATTGTTCATTGATATTTTCTAACTATTATCGATGACTTTACTTGAAGCACTAAGGTATAATTGTTAGAAACGAAAGCTCTGGTTAAGAGTCTTCTCCAATCTTTTTGCCAGTGTGCGTTAACTCAGTTCAATAAACTTGTTAAAGTAGTAAGTTCAGATCATGGTCCTGAGTTTACCATTCCTTGGTTTCTTTTTTGGTTTCAAACAAGCAATCAGTTACTACAGTTCCTTTATCAAAGGGGACTCTAGAAAGTTCACCGCTCTCTACTTGTTTATGAGGATGACATGTTACTTATTGGAAATGATCTAGACACCACTAATGAAGTCAAGACTCATTTACATAACCAGTTCAAGAATAAGGACCTTGGTGATCTACATTATTTTCTTGGCTTTGAAATTACTCGCAACACTTTGGATATCAATCTCAAGTACGAGGAAATACTCCCTGGATCTTTTGAATTCTTATGAGTTTCAAGATTTCAAGTCTATCTCTACTCCAGTTGAAGTTGATACTCATTTCTTTAAAGGGGATTCACACATTTTGAGTGACAGTTCTTCTTGCAGGAAGCTTATAGGGAAATTGCTTTATTTGACACGTACTCGTCCTGATATTTGTTTTGTGGTTCATCAGCATAGTCAATTTCTTGACTGTGTCTAACCACAATGCATTGACAAGGAGCAATGATATTTCTCAGGTATCTAAAGTAGGCACCTGGTAAATGGCTTTATTTTCTGGCCTCTAAATCTCTTGTTCTTACTGCTTTTAGGGATTCTGATTGGGCTGAATACCGAGATGCGTGACGTTCTGTAACTGTTTTCTCCATTTTAATTTCCAAAGAAGCCATGCCATCAATGTTTGAGTATAAGAATAGGGTTACATTAGAGTCCTCTATCTTCTGCAGATTTGGCTTCACATATTAATTGATAGCTTCCAATTGTATTGCCCATTCTTGAAGAGAAATGGTTTACAAATCCGAGGTTTTGAAACTTAATTTTGCCCATTTAATATGCCATTTGAAAGCCACATCCTGCAGAATATTTCACTACGGATTTCTTGTGTTAGATGTGGTGCATTTACAACATTCGTTTTGCTGTCTGTTCCCTGCATTTTCCAAACAGTTGCGTCTTTTTGGTCGGTTTCTATATACATGCCCTCCATAGTTATGTAATTATGTTGTGCAACTTTAAATGGAGGTTATTTGCATTTGTTTCTAAATTCTTAAGCTGCAATATAACTGTCTGTCCTCTTGAGTTTTCTTGTTGGCCTATCGTGTATGTGATTGTGGAAATGCTAATTCTTCTAATGCGTAATTTTTTGACTTTTGCAAACTGATACATTGTCACTCCCAGAAGTTGCTGCTGCTTTGGTTCTGCACCCCCTTCTACACTTTCCGCTGCTAGTTCGTTGAAGGTAAGATGCATTGTATAATTGGTACCGAGTCCCACTGTCTTTCATAGATAAATGCAAATGAATTCTTTTGCTTTTGTCATTAGTGCTGTCTTTTAATCATATGAGAACATCAACTTTGCAGCTCAATAAGGTGCTAATGCCCAATCCATTTGATAGGCCTGTTGCAGTTTTGGCACTGATGCACTATGCACTATGCCTCTTCAGGCATTTTCACTTGGTGGTTTATATGCAGCTGATGACTTGCCTCTTAATGGGGAGTTCTCAATTTCTTTTGTAAGCGGCGCTCATATTAGAGTTGACTTGTCTAAGGTTCAAGCTCAACAGTTCCTATACTACTTTTTAGCAATGAGTAATTTCTGCTCTTTATTTCCTACCTAAGTTTGAATACTTGTTCATTTTGATTGTACAGAAAGCAGACAAGGAATTCATCACAAGGCTTGTTTCTCTCATTCGTAATATCGAGAGAGTAATGGAATTGCATCAAGCTATGGCTGGAAGTGCACACACTTTTACTGAGTTCATTACTGGAACATGCCACTCACCAGGGACACCCTTCTGTATTCAAATGTAAAGCTAGATTAAAATTCAGTGTTTCATTAAGTTGCGGCAGAAGGTTAAGGTTCCCACCAAACCTTGTTCCTACGATATATGATTATTTAGTATGAATTACTTTCATTCTGCATCTCAGTTGTTCGGAAAAAAATCGATCATTTCTCAGCTGTTTTGAGGGGATTCTTGCCGATTAGGTGTCTGTTCTAAATATTGGGTGGACAAATGGATGAGGAAGCACATGCCCATTTGTGGCTTGTCAACTAGGGATGCTAATGGTATAGGGTTAATCGTCGATATTCACAGTATTTGATATCATATTTGTGTAATTTATAGCTAATAATTGGATCTGAATTCTTGTAAATAATGAAATACAACACAAGTTGATACTTGTTTTTTGGTCAATAAGATATCAGCTCTTGTATTTGTGAGTGCATCTTTTGCCTTTTTCGTAAATTTGTTTGTTCATTTGAAATTGCATCAACATATATAGCAGTGGATGCTAATGTTCTTTGCCGTATTGAATCTTTTCTCGGATCTCTTTATCTTCAGCTATTCATTGCATTTGTCCAATCTGAGTTTTTCTCACAAAGTTGAAAGAAAAACAAAAAAAATTTTTGAAAAACAATGTACATTTTCAATCTTGGAAACAAAAAAAATTCAAACATGAAACTAACCGTGAGATCCAAGGAATCAAGAATTATTGAACTAACTGAACAAATTCAAGAATTATTGAACTAACTGAAGAGGAGATCCAAGGAATCAACTTCAGCACTTACTATCTCAACGCTAATTTGGCAAAATAAGAGTTCCAGTGTAACCAAAAGACTATCTAATACTTCCTCTGTACGGAATTGGGTGCCTCGTGATTCTATTTGAATAGGAAAGTGGACATTCAATTCGATTATCCGTCTTAGATTCTTTCACTATATGGTAAGCATACAACTTTTATACCTTTAACCATTCCTTAAGAGGCAAAATGTCGTAAATCACAAATGAGTGAAAAGCACCCTGAATACCTTAGAAAACATATTATAAAGTTGAAAAGCTAACTAACTAAAGGATCCTGTGCTGTTTCTGTAACAGATTATCACTTATTTTAGTTTGTCAAATTTGATAGTATCCCAAAGGATCTTCGCCTATATTCATTCATGAAGCAGAATCTCAAGAACCAACTGCAACCATGGAGTACACATTTATCCAACTTAACTAGACTTCTTTTGATGCCAACAATTTATCAGTTCAAGGTTTCCAACTCACATCAAGAAAAGGAGGTAGATCCATTTTCCTATATCATAAAAGGTCCAACTTTTAAGCAGGTATAGGGTTCATTTACCTTCTGATCCTCTGCCTATCAAATGGATTGGGCATTAGCACCTTATTGAGCTGCAGAATTGATGTCTTCATATGATTAAAAGACAGCACAAATGTGGCAGAAGCAAAAGAATTCGTTTGCATTTATCTATGAAAGACAGTGGGACTCGATACCTATTATACAGATACCTTCAACGAACTAGCCACGGAAAGTGTAGAAGTGGGTGCAGAACCAACCAACACTGATATAGCAGTCACTTCATCATTTGATAGCAATTCCAGAAGATGTTTGTTTTATTTCTCATGCAAAAATTGGCATGTGGAAAAGACAGTTATATTGCAGCTTAAGAATTTATAAACAAATCACATACGCGATAGGCCAACAAGAAAACTCAAGAGGATAGACAGTTATATATATAAGCATTTTTGTAAAGAATTGCTGCCTCGCGTCCATGATGCGCGCCTCGGCGCCTCAGACCCTCATCGCCTCGGTGCGCCTCGCGCCTTTTAAAACTAAGGTCTTGGCATCAGGACACACAGTTTTTCAAGCAAATCACTAAAACATCTAAGTGGCCTAAGCCCCAAACAAAACAACAAAACCAGGAAATGTGTATATATTGATAACTTGCGCAAAGATAACACCAATACTTAAGATAATTAGTCAATAATCAATATGCGATAGGCCAACAAGAAAACTCAAGAGGATAGACAGTTATATTGCAGCTTACGAATTTAGAAACAAATGCAAATAATCTCCATTTAAAGTCAAACAACATAATTACATAACTATGGAGGGACATGTATATAGAAACTGACCAAAAAGACGCAACTGTTTAAGAAAATGCAGGGAACAGACAGCAAAACTAATGTTGCAAATGCATCACATCTGACACAAGAAATCCGTAGTGCAATAGTCGACATGATGTGGTTTTCAAATGGTATATTAAATGGGCAAAATTAATAATGTAAACCAGTGTTTAAGGCTATCAACCTCCAAAAAGAAATATTTAGGTTTCAAACCTCGGATTTGGAAACCATTTCTCTTCAAGAATGGGCAATACAATTGGAAGCTATCAACTGATATGTGAAGCTAAATCTGCAGAAGATAGAGGACTCTAATGTAACCCTATTCTTATAATCAAACAGTGATGGCATGGTGTTACTGAAGCGAAGCAGATGACATGCCTTTGCACCCCAAGGTTAACATTTTCAGTTTGTTACTCTGTAAGCTGTCACTTTATCATTTGATAGGCTATTCCATGGAAGATGTTTGTTTTATTTCTCATGGCAATGCTCAGTATTCAATCTCTCAGTAATGGTGGATATCCTAGAATAGGTTGTGCCAAAACCACGGACGTTAGAAAAAGACTGTAAAAACAAATGCCCCTGCATTGCCCTTGTTTGCCAAATATAAATACTAAAGCATAATTCACAATCTCTATTAACTCATTCTTGCATTAAAAAAAAAATGGCATGTGGAATAGTTGAACATGTTCCAGTACGTACAATCTTCCCACACTTCCTAAACTTAGAGCTTAATTTCGCCTTATTCTCTTTACCCCACTAGTAAATTGACATCTAAAACCAACACTTTGTACTTAACCCTTTCAGAAATTACCGTATTCAGCTTTAAAATTACAAACACTTAAAGATATTTTAATTCAGCCATCATAAGATAATATATTCGCATAACCCTTCTTTTATCAACAAAATTAATTCTGTCTTGTTAAATCAATTTCCACCTTCAGTTACCTCTTTGTAAATCAGCATCCACAAGTATATTACTTTTATCTTCTCCCTAAATTTCTTGGCATTTTTCTTATTTTTCCCTTACCAAGTAACTAAAGAGTTTCTATCTTTGGGCATAAACAGACGAAGTTTTAAACTTCAATTTTAGCACATACACATTAAGATGCCACAAAGTATGACCTTTTAAGCATCTTGAGGCAAGTATCTAAACAATACAGTTATCTGAATTCTTAACCACAAACGATTTTTTGCCCTTGATCAAGGACCTAAAAAAAAAAAAAGCAAACAAATTAAAGCATTATTCTTAAGTCTGTCAAAACTGCAGTGGCAAGAAAATGGAACACTTTTGATCATCATACAAACATTAGATAAATTAACACCAAAGATAGCTAATAAATGAGCTTCCCATGTTGCTCGAAAATAAGTAATTTCATGTCTGATCATATAGATGAGATAATAACGATGGACGACTCGAAATAATTCTCACACTCCCTTAAAACAAACTATTTTGAAAAATCATGTCCAACATTGTATGAAAACATGAGAAAAATGAAAATGTCACACAAAATAGCAAAAGTATCACTAAACTTGCTCTGCAACTTCAAGAAATGCGCACCACCGGGTGAATTGCAATGTGTATTGTTTATCAGCAATTCGTACCAAAGATGCATTCATCAAGAAGAATACGAGCTGAAAATAAGAAAGAAACGCTCTTTAACTTCGGGAGAAAAAAAACAACAGTTACATATAAACCTGTTGTGATTTGAAGGCTAATATCGCAAGATCTCATTGTTCCTCAAATGTAATTAATTTATATCCTCGTGGAAAAACTAATTGCTTCATAAAAGGAAAGAAAGTGGAGTCGAATTTACCTGCAAGTGAAAAGTGGTCATTCTACATCTGAAAAATCTGTTTCATCTGAAAAATCCGTTTCATCTGGAAAATCTGTTGTGATTTGAAGGCCATCATCTCCAAGATCTCGTAGTTCTGCAATGATCTCGCCTACAGAATTAGCAAGAAATTCATTGTACCGAAGTAATTCATTGCACCGAAGAACCTTAATCACTTTCAAGGTATGACGTTCTCCGAATATGAAAGGGAACTCAGTAAGATTATAGCAACCACTCAAAATAAGTTGTTGAAGTTGTGAGAAGGAATCTGTGGATACATGCCATTCTTCAATGTTTGAGCCGAAAACTTGCAGGTATTTAAGGTTTAAAAACTCTTCATCTTCCACATCCCATCTTCCATCTTCAAAATTAACATCCCATAATTTTAAAACCTCGAGATTGGGGAGCTCGCCAATTAAAGACATAATACTTGCTGAGAGACTGTGTATATAGGTGCCTTTCATTGTCAACTTCTTAAGAGTTGATGGCAAGTCAAATTTGGTGGCAGAGAGATGTGCATGAACCTTCAAGTTTAGATAATCAAGCTTACTCAGAAAGGTTGATAGCCTTGCACAAAACCGTAAATGGATACTTAGTTTTCGAACATTTGGCATCCTTCTGAGTAGCCATATGAACTCCTTTTTAGAATACATATGTTCTGATGAATAGGTCTCTAAATTATGCAATTGCAGAGACTTTTCAATCAAATCATCAGTATCGTCAAAATTGCCACGCAGGTCTAAATACTGCAAATTTCTCATATTCAATATAGATTTCGGTACCTCATCTACGCGCAAAATAAGAAATTGCAATCTTGATAGGTTAACTATTGATGGTGGAAGTCGAATATCACCTTCAATCTCCAAGTAGTACAAATGTACTTGTTGAATGATGGCATCAGTGCCATGAATTGTGCAGTTAATCAACTGCAACACTCGGAGATATCTGAACCAAACAGTGATGGGAGAGGAATTGGCAATATTTATACTCTCACGAAAGAGTAAAATACGGATATTAGGTATTGTAGGTTCTAACTCAAACGATGGTCGGCATTCCCCATGAAAGTTTAGCCGATATGACTGGTGTGTTGTGTCAATGGGATCATTATATGAAATATTTGAAAACAGTAACAAGTTTTCTTCTTTCGCCTTTACCAAACATAACTCGCGCACCAAATCATGAACGACACACTTCTTGATCCCATATTTGGAAGTTCTCTCGACTACAAGTAATAGACTTCTACTAACCAGATCCATCAAGTACTCGGTCGCTACATCCTCCAAACTTTTACTCCCATGTTTGCGTATGAATCCCTCAGCAATCCAAAATCGGGACAATCTCTTGACAAGAATTTGGCTATCCTCTTTGAATGCTGCAAGATATAGGAAGCAAGGTTTCAAATAATCTGGTAAATGCTTGTAACTCAGTTCCAGGACGTCCATGCACCCTTCACTTGCCACCTGTGAATTTAAACTTTCAGCAACTTTTTTCCAGGTGGACATATTAGCGTCTACTTTGCAAGTAAACCTGCAGTTATCACAACGGCTAAAGGTAGACCTCTACATTTTTCTGCAATTTCCTTCCCTATATCGAGCAAATTCCCAATTATTTTCAAATCAGGTAACCTCAATTGTAGTAATTTCCAACTATCTTCAAATGAGAGCAGATGAGGTTTAGCTTCCAAAGCAATATTATGCATTCTACTAGTAAACACAATTCTGCTCCCATTGTCATCATCTGGAAATGCCGCTTTTAAGTCGTTCCAGACCCCAATATTCCAGATATCATCAAGCACAATGAGGTAAGTTCTTCCCTTCAAACATCTATACAACATTTCAGCCAAGTCTTCATGAATTTTAGAAGAGATTTGATCTTCACAAAATTTTGGGTCGACTTGTTTTAAGATGTCAATGAATACAGCTTTAATGTTATATGTTTGAGATATGCAACACCATGCAAATCTTTTAAAATGAAGACGTGCACGACTGTCATGATAGAGTTTCTTTGCAAGAGTTGTCTTACCTTGACCTCCCATGCCAACAATTGCAATAATGTCGCGTTGAGGTAATCCTCCCGTAAGACAATTAATTATTTTCTCTTTCTTGTCCTCGAACCCCACCATGACATCATCATTTATGTTGTTGTAAGCATGAGGAGGGAGGACACCACCAGCATTCATCTCGTCACCAAGGGCTCTCGTCCCATACATGATCTGAGGATGTTGGGACTTATTCAACTCTGCCTGAATAGATTGAATTTCTTCCGCGACATCAGAAAGGCACATTGCATTATGCCAATAATGAATAGGATCAAGAAGAGAATGGGAGTCAATGACATACTCAGCACGGTATATCATACTGCAAATTTGCATTCTAAGATCTTTAAGTACCCCATTCTCATCTTGCAGCTCAAATGCTCCAATGATCAAGGGCTTAAGACTCAGTAGCTTTTTTTGGATAGTCGTAATTTGATTTCTTTGGTAAGTGGTCAAAGCTACTGCATACATAAGCTTTTCAAACAGATTTTCCAAGAAAAAGTTCCACAATTTTGATTCATCTGTCCTCCTCCTGGACAAATTATTCAAAGACGAAGAATCTTTGGATCGATTGATTTTTTCAATTAAATCACGAAGAAGAATATTGCTTCCCTTGGCGATGCCCTCTTTGAAATTGCTCGTGTAAAGTGAGGAAATCAAATATGCAGCCTCTTTGACAGATATACCATCAATGCTATTAGCATACTTGCGCGGTGGATTGATAAGAAATGATACGAAAAATGTGAGCTCGTGTTGGAACATTTCAAATCCATCATCAGTAGGGAGAACAAGATCCTCTAATAGTACTTCAACAAAACGCGCAGAAGCTACACGTTTGAGACATAAATAAGAGTTTGTTAATATCCAATGTGGAAGAATTATTGGCTTTAAGGTCATCAAGGGTCCAAGATACAACTCTGCAAGCTCGAGCGTGGAGGGCTTGAACTTTTCGATCAGATGACAAGCCACATCATTCAATCTTTCATCTGTTTTGTCAACCCAATAAAGAAATGATACAGCAGCCGCGCAGTTGGACCAATCTTTAAAATGATTGAAGAAACTATTGAATTGATATTCTGATGAAGAACTATATTGGAAAATTGCAAGGACGAACTCTAATCTTTTTGCAATCGCTCCCATTAATAATGTCTTTTCCGCTGAAGGTTCTGAAACAAGGAGATCATCCTTCAAACAGTTGAAGGCAATTTCAATGAGTTGTACGAAGTAATATTTGCTGGAACATTCGCATTCCAGTGAGAGATTTGTTAAATCAAGAATACTTTCTTTAAGAATTGACTTAATGTGCTGAAGCTTTCCAAGTTGTATCTCAATCAATTGACTGACAAAAGAGACCTCTGTATCATCATCATCTTCATTTTCCATTTCTTCACTTTCCGTTTGGTCATTTTCGGAAATATCATCATATTGGAAAAGGACAGCTAGGGAATCCAGAGCTTCTAAGGCTCTAATGGCAAAAGGCGAATCTTGCTCCAAAAAACTTGACCAATTCTGATAGCACCCTAAAAATATTTTGAGGAACCTTAGCTCCTTTTCGAGTGTCCGTATTTGATTTGAAGGAGAGAACCGCATTAACTCGTATTTTAAATCATAAATCAGAGTGCGAATGGATGTTATTTTCTCCATGAAGCCTGCACAGAGGTTCTAAGAGGAAATTCTCAAGGCTAATAATATTGGAAGAAAGACTTTAGACTTTTTTTTGTCGGCTAATAATGTAAGAAAGACTTGAGACCTTTTTGAATAAAGAAAGACTTGAGACTTGGACAACGCTTTTATAAAAAAATAAAAAAGAATTCCATCATCAACCGATTGGAAGCCTCTTTGATTATTTAACTAAATTTTTCACCGCTGGACACAACTAATCCTTGGTAGATATAGGAATTTGATAAACAATTTTGTAGCCCCGATCTTTAATTATTTGATTAAATTTCTACTGAATAGAAACAACTCATCTTTGCACATATTCTGAGTTCTCATACACATACAATATTCAGAAACACATGACCGATCTTAGTAAACAAATACTCAAATTAAGAAAATAATACATGTGAGGTTCAGTTCATTTTTGTAGTAAAAAAAGACCAAATTTCAATTTTCTACATTTTTAAAAGAAAATTTTATTATTGTGGAAAAAGAAGGTACAAATTTGGAATATATAATCTATAATTTCAAATTGGAAGTGCTCTTGTAACCAATTGAAAACGGGTGAAAATCGTTTGTATCTATCTATGTATTTATTTATGTGTCAGGCCAATAAAAATTTGTAACGTGATTATTTTTTTAATTATATATATGGGGTAAATTATGATTGGTTGGATAGAGGAATAGGTATTCAGACGATTATTTATCATTGAAAACCTAATAAATAAAATTAGACCTTGGACGACGCGCGAGCATATCAATATAAGAGATCAGGTAGATCCTATTCGTCAACAAGAGGCTTGCCCAAGTGGGTAAGTCTTTGGCTTGGGACCGAAAGGTCCCAAGTTCGACACCCTCTCCCCACAAATGGGGCAATAATATTTCTCCTCTTCTGGTGAGGCGTTCTCCTCCTCCTCTGGTGAGGCAATACTCTCCCCAGGCATGGGGCATGCTACAATAGACCGATCTAGGGTACTATCCGCTGTAACTCGCCCATTAGTGGCTTCAAAAAAAAAAAAAAAGGTAGATCCTATTCCTTTACTACAAAATAAAGTACTAGGAAGAAAAGAGGAATCCAATGTTTTCGGTTCTTATGTGCTTATACATATACATAAACTAGATGTGAATATTATACCAATTTTTGTGACCATAAATAAGAACATCGAAGAAATAAGATTCCATATTTCGGTTACCAGTAATCGAGGTCGGCTATAGTGCAGAACATAAAAAAATAGATATTTATCTAATATTTTTGGCAAGTGTTACATATTTTAGATATATGTAGATAACTATATTCAAGTAAAATAATAGCCATTTTATTATTAAAAAAAAAAGTATTTATTAATTCTCAAATTAAAATTAACAATTGAGTTTTATTTACCGATAATAAGAAAAACATTTCTCAACATCTTAACTAGATCAAAATGGGTGGAAGTAGGAGCACTTATACATTGAGCGATGGAAAAACAGAAAGTCCTATATTCCAAAAAATATATATAGAAGGGGACAAGATGCAATCTTTCAAGAGATTTTTACTGACATTTAAAAAAATATAGGGCCTATGTATCCACCCACCCCATAAATGGCTTTTTAACACCCCCCCTTACCCATAAATTTTTTTTCTCCCTCTCTCTCTCTCTCTCCCTATTAAATTCTCCCAACCTTCTATCTCTCAAAAACTTTTTGCCCCATGTCCGGTGCCGCCAGCCGCCGCCTGCCGGAACACCAACCGAACCACCGTTCACCGGATTCCGGCCAAATTTTGGTTTTTCGAACTTATTGGACTAGATCCACCACAAAATATCAATTTCAAAAAATTTTGGAGGCAAAAAAAATTCAAGCAAGATTCCCAAAGAAAATGGACTCGAGACGATTGTGGCTATTTAGAAGACATTGATTTTGAGGTAAATAATAATTATTATTATATTGTGTTTTTTTGTTGTTAGTAAATTTTTTTTGGGTAAAAATACATGTTTAAAGCCGATAAAATGCGAAAAAAAATAGTCAAAAGCGAGAAAATAGCACCGAAAAAACATATCTGGGGAAAAAGTCGCGTGTAAACACGCAGCGGTTTTTGGGAAAACCGTTTGTAAAAACGCAGCGGGTTTATGGAAAACCGTTTGTAAAAACGCGGCGGTTTTGGGAAAACCCGCTTTGTAAACGCGGCGGTTTTTAGGAAAACCGTGTAAAAACGCAGCGGGTTTATGGAAAACCCGTTTGTAAAACGCAGCGGTTTTGGGAAAAACCGTGTAAAACGCGAGCGGTTTTGGGAAAAACTGTAAAAAGCAGCGGATTTCTTAAAATTTAATTTTTTTTTCGATGTCGAAAAAAATTATTTTGTTTTCCAGTGACCAAAAATAAATTTTTTGGTATTTGCGACAATTTTATGTTTTGTATTTATTGTAGGTTCAGAGTTCAGACGGACCAAGTAGTGATCTAGAGGAATTTCCTGATAATGAGGAAAATTGGCTCAAACGGGGGAATTCTTTATTCAGTATGAAGAATATGATTTTGAGACCAAGGGACGAGTTAGTGCATTGGGTTAAACAAAAAGGGGATTGAACATAAAGTGTATATTGTGATTGGTCGGTCAAGAGAGGGACAAGATTACAGTGCGCCCAAGGTGTATTTAAGATGTGAGCGTTCTGGAATATACGTTGGGGCTCCAGTTGGCAAGGGCGGTGAAGGGAGGAAAGCTAACCGAACAAGGAGGACTAAGAAGATAGATTGCCCGTTCAAGATTGTAGGGAAAATGACTAAAATTGATTCATGGAGATTTAAGGTTAGCCAAGGCAAACATAACCATTTCTTGGGAATCTATCAGTTTGGTCATGCTGCAGCACGGAAGTTGGATGACGATCAGAATAAGTTGGTTGAGCAGTTGACCAAGTGCAACGTTGGGGCGAACGAAATATATAACACATTAAAAATGGAAAATCCTAACTTTTATGGGGGCAAAGCTACGGTATATAAGGCGAGGGCAAGAATCAGGAAACTTGATAAAAATGGCCGGACCGAATTACAAGATCTGATGTATCGTCTCACCGAAGCTGGCTATGTTGTAGAGTGTCGTCGTTATGTAAATAGCGGGAGTGACGGAACGGGTGTAGACGAATCTCAACAATATGTTGGCGACTTATTATTTGCTCATCCGGACTCCATCAGACTTGCCAGAGTTTTTCCCTACGTTATCCTTATGGACAGCACCTACAAAACAAACAGGTATTATTTTATTTAATTTATTTATGATGTGTTGGAATTATTTATATAGTTTATGATTTTGTAGATTTACCGATTTAAATAATTGCAGATACAAAATGCCTCTACTCGCTGTAATTGGATTTACCTGCACCAATCAAAACTTCACTATTGCATATGCATTCTTGCGTCAAGAAAAACAAGAAAATTTTGCATGGGCACTTGCTATGATTAGGGGATTATTTGATCCCAAACGAGTCCCTGGTGTTGTTGTAACTGATAAAGATATGCAAATTGTTAAGGCAAGTATTGAGGTATTTCACGAAGCCAAACACATGTTGTGTAGGAGACACATTGGGAAATGTGTGAACAAGAATGCTGTTTCAATACTTGGACCCGAAAAAGGTGACGAATTCTCACAGTCCACTTGGGGCGCACTGGCGTATGCTCAAACTGAAGATGAATATTATGAGAAGTGGTCTGATATTTTAAAGGGTTGTAGATCCCAAAAGGGATCTGATTTGCTAACATATCTTCGAAAAACCTGGGTGGATAACTACAAAGAAATGTTTGTTCCGGCGTGGACAAACAAGTATCTTCACTTCGGTACAAATACCACAAATCGGGTTGAGAGTTCACACTCCGCATTTAAGAGGTATTTGAGAACCCCTATTGGGGGTTTTGTATATGTTTGGGAGAGGATCCACAGTATGATTGTAAATCAAATTGATGAGATTAAGGGGGCTATGGAATCCTCTCGTATTTGGGACAAGAAATTAATGGACAACACATTTCTGAGGAAGTTGAAAGGTAGGGTTAGTTCTTGGGGTTTAGATATCTTGATGAATGAGTACAATAAGATTGGTAAAATATGTGATTGTACTGCTAGATCAATGTACGGAATTCCATGTTCATGTGAACTACAAGCCATGTTGAGGAAGCCGGGTGGAAAAATACGAGTTAAGGATCTTCACCCTTTTTGGAGTTCTCTCTCAGTTGAAACTCTTCCAAAACATCATATGTTTGGTGATGTAGAGCCTCCAGAGGATCATTTAAAGGGGGCTTATGGACATGTACAATGAAATTTCTACAAGGGATCCAGAACAAATAAGACAATACAAAAGTAAATTTGCTGAAATTATCTACCCGTACGATACGGACTTAATTGTCCATTGCCCCCATTGCATCCATCTTGGATACACTATTCAAGTTCAATGGCACAAAGTTGGTATTATCCGCTGGAAGTTAGATTTACCTCGTGGAAAAATTTGGAACAAATTTATGGCTGTTAATTTGTATTTGATATTCTGTATTATTTAGAATATTATGAAATATTTTTTTGCAATTAATTGTGTGTTGCAATTAATTTTGTAATTACTTAGTATTAAAAAGTAAATTGTGAAAATATGTTTAGGGAAAAGCGTGTGTAAAAACGCAGGCGGGTTTAGGGAAAACCGCGTGTAAAAAGGCAGGCGGGTTTAGGGAAAACCGTGTGTGTTTTTACACGCGGTTTTCCCTAAAACCGCCTGCGTTTTTACAAACGGTTTTCCCTAAAATCGCCTGCGTTTTTACACACGGTTTTCCCAAAAACCGCCTGCATGTTTACACGCGACTTTTTCCCAGTATGTTTTTTCGGTGCTATTTTCTCAGTTTCAGACTATTTTTTCGCATTTTATCAGTTTAAACATGTATTTTTACCCCAAAAAATTTATTAACAACAAAAAACGCAGGCGGGTTTTTGGAAAACCGTTTGTAAAAACGCAGGCGGGTTTATGGATTACAATTTAAATAAAAATTTTCATAAATTACAATTTAAGTCATTGTACAAATTAATTATAACACACATCGTAAACCAAAAAATTTAAATTTAAATGCTTTTAATATCCTAAAAAACTAAACATCTTCATCATCATGCGATTGACCAAAGCGTTTCACCTGCAGAACATTTTCTTTAAGTACTGCAACCACATTTTCATAATCCCTAGGAAATGTCAGATGTTGTGAATCTGGTAAAGATTCATATAACGCTACCATGGCATCCACGAATTGAAAAATAAACAAACAAACAAATTGTTAAACGCGTAAAAAATAAACACTAATAATTTTGTTATAAAAATTATAATTAATACCTGTTGGTTCCTTACTGCCTTAGGAAGCCTACGACCTGGCTGAATTCTCAAGTGAGTACGTGGCCGGTACCATTCAAGATAGCCTAAAGCCACCGCTGAAGGAGGGTCTGCTGCACGCCCCAAATTGTCTAAGGAAAAACAATGTGTTTCCGCGCTTTGCCAAAATGCATCGACAAAAGTATATACAACCTTATACCTTCGAGTATCCTTAGGACGATAATGCTCCTGTGGCAAAATTCGCATTAGTGGCATCTGCTGTACATATCCAAACTGTCTCAAACAACGATCTGGCATGTAGGGTTCTACAACATGGGCAAACCTAACGGTGCCATGAAATGTTGAAATCCAGCAACTAGAATTTTGCATCGGGAATCTACCGAAAGCGGTGTGAAATTAACCTACACAATTAAGTCACTATACGTAAATCTAGAGAATAATTTTAATTCTGAATCATAAAAAATAAACAATTTATACCTCTTCCACACTCATATCATCCAACATCACCCGGTAACTCCTGAGTCTGTTCATATTCTTTAAATCAATTTTCTCAGGCAAATATCTCGAGGCAATTGGTTGTGTAGCATTCCAATTATTGTTCAACCTATCCTGAGTCATAAATACCGGGAAATATGAATATATCCATGCCTGCAAAAAAATGGTGATTATAAATATTAGAAAAACAATCATGTGACAACTAAAAAATAACTACATTTAACAACCCTAAAAAAAATTAAGTACCTCTAGTAAGGTAAGACATCCGCCAATTGACTTGCAGCCGGCCCTAGACGCTTGACCCAATTGTCGATACAAAGCTGCCAATGCTGCACTACCCCAGGAATACGAATTAACTTGATCCGGTACCATTAAGGCTCCACATATCCTGTAGTTCACCCTGTCCCAAGAACGATCGACAAACAGGGTTGACCCCAACATTTGCAACAAGCACACTTTAGCCCGGGCAATAGAACTCATCGGTATTTGATTAATTGCGTTGACCAAAATTTTATTCGGAATACCCTTTTCACTAATTGCCTTAGTAAGGGCCTGAACATCAACTTCAATACACTGTGCAATCTCAAGTATAATATTATTTCTAATACGTTTAGGGTCAAAGATTGCATTACCAGAAACAGGAATATGAAGTATATAAAATACATCATGAAGTGTGATCGTCATTTCACCCCTAGGCATGTGAAATGAGTTAGTATCCGGTTGCCACCGCTCCACGAATGAACAAATAAGTGCATCATTGTAATGCGAAAACATTGTAGTACGGATGTATCCTAAACCGGTTCCGTATAAAATAGAGGACGCCTCTGCATCTTGGTCTAGTCCTGTCCACTCACCGGCTATAGATTCTTTTCGGGTGGTGATTTGTACAAAATCCCGCTCTATCCCGTTCCAGATATCAACAGCTACATGACCAGAATAAGACGGAATCTCATCTGGAATCTCCGGTCCACCACTTGCTGGAGTCCTCTGCTCCCAATCTATCGTCGTTGGTTTCACCTGAGTAAGAATGGGAAAGCTCGGAGGTTGGGTACTCTGGGTAGTACTCTGTGATACATACGGTGGGTCATCACTTACAGAGTCTGTAGGGGCATGATAGGAGGAATGTCTACATCCAGAAACTGGTTGTCTAGCTCCGGAAACAGACGGTCTAGCTCCGAAAACCGACGGTTCAGCTGGGTCATCCCATGGGGTATGCCTACTAGAAGATGATCTGCTAGACGATGACCGAAATCTCCCAAATACTCTCTTCAATAGTCCCGGACTCTTACGTGCTACACCTTCACCAACAATGGGTTGGATAGGGGGGTAGCATCAACGAAATCCTCCCCCTCCTCAGTAGAAGAATCTTCAATATAATCCGCTTCAAAACCAGAAACCCTCCCCTGTGATTGCATAGGAATATCGGGAATTGAATGAGGTGTGTGTGAACTACTACCGCCATCCATTGGTGAGGATCGCTGTATGCGGGGTATGGTATAGGATTACAAAGAGTAGAGCCATAAGCGTGTTGCGGAATAAGGGGTACAGAACTCATTGGTGGTGGACTACCAACTGGGGGAATAATATTCGCAGGCGGAGTTCTTTGTCTGCGATGCTCTCGACTCAATCTGGCAGACTGAGTCACAGGCCTGTCAGCTACTCTACCATCACGGTCCCTAGTCGGGCCCAAGTGATCAATATTTCTTCTCCGATCTGCCATCTACAAATTCAGAAACAATTTATAATTATAACTCTGACAAAATAATTTAAATACAATAAAAAAAATAATATTAATTAAAGACAATATTTAAATGAAAATAGCAAATTAAATCTAAATATGCAATTTTAACAAAAAAGAAAAAAGAAATTAATTGCCGCCTGCTGACAGGCGGCTGAACCACTCGCCACACGCGCCACTCGCGCCCACTCGCCACTCGCCACTCGCGACCCACTCTCCGCACTCGCCCCACTCGCAGACACCCCCACTCGCCCCACGCGTCCCACGCTCCCCCACGCGTCCGACGCTCTGTCACGCGTTCCACGCTCTACACGATCCACGCGCCAGACCCTCTCCACTCGCCCAACGTGCTACACGCGCCGTCAGTCCTCCAGTCCCAAAACGCATTTCAGTCCAATTTTTGACAAAAAACCCCCAAAATAGTGTATTTTTAAGAAAATTTTGTAACTTTTTTCGCAAATAAACTTCTAGTATGGTAGATCTACATATTTTATAGTTAAAATTCAAAATTTTAAAAAGTAAAACTTACATTGTGTTAGTTGTGATGCTTTTTTGACGATGAGTATGTTGACAAAGTTGACGAGAACAACGTTTGCAATATGATTCTGCAAAAAAAAAAAAAAATTCCGGCAGGCGGCGGCACCGGACGGGCAGAAAATTTATTTGGGGATAGAGGTTGAGAGCATTTATTATTATGGAGAGAGAGAGAGAGAGAGAGAGGGAGAAAAAAAATTATGGGGATTGGGGGGTGTTAAAAAGGCAATGGGGGGGTGTGGGAATAGTGGCCATGAAAATATATTGGGGATCTATGTACACGCCGCATCTTAGATTTGGTATTGGGAGTAGGCATGCAAACGGGGAAGATGTATGTTTGGACTTGATCAGGGACGAAGCCAGGAATTTGATGTTGGGGGGCGAAACTGATAAAAAAATTCCAAAATTCTTGGGGGCCATAAAAAAGGCAAAAAAAAATTCTTGGGGGGCGAAATTGATAAAATTTTCCAAAATTTTCTAAAATATACATAAAATTTTGATAAATAGTAGTATTTTTAAAAATATCCCCCCCCCCGTAATCGTCCCTGGACTTTATCCATATTTAAAAAACGACATAAATACGTATGAGACTTCGTATAATGTATTGTATTTGTTAAAATCCGGATCCATTTAGAATTTTTAGTTTTTGTTAGATTTAATTTTTTTGCCCTTATGTGACCATTTTAGTATTTTTTTTAATTTTTACTTTTACACATTGATCTTTTGCAAATATAGATTTTGGATTAAATTATCTTTTCTAGAATGTCATCTTTTAAAAATTTGTTAGATAAAATATTACTATTAATCTCCAAATATTAACATTCTCTTCAAATAAGGATATATCTGATCATGGATTCAAATACAAATAATTTAGATACAGCGAATTTAAATACAGACACGAATAAATTTAATTAAACGGATACGAATGTAAAACATCTTGTACCGAATACGTTTAGATCCGCAGGGCTATTGGGAGCTTAGGAAAGCAATATGGGAAAGGGTAACATTATCCTAGGGTGATACCAACGATACCTCCTCTCACAAAATTATGAAAAAGACTTTATCGGTACCTGTGAGACATGGAGACCTACCTTATAAGTGGGTCCTATTTAAATTTATGTGAGAGAAATGTAAAACTGTACTCACAAGGTCCGCCCCATGCCAGATTTTTTTTCAAAATTATCATGAATTCCATATGGGACCACATAAAAATATAGGAGTCTAGTAATGTTGTGAGAAAGAATAGCAGTACTAATAGTACATTCTCTTATAAAATTACTACGAGTTCCACATGGGGCCTCCAATAATTTTAAAAGAAAATGTACCATTAGTGCTGTCTTAGAAATAAATTTTCCATTATGGGACTGATTATGGAGGAATAGTCCCAAGCCCGCACTTAGGTTTCTCAGGTTATAGAGTTTTTTTTTGATGAATAAAGGATTATCCATTAATAATAAAATGGCCGGGGCCATTACAACCTGAAAAGTTTTCAAACTCTTTCTTTGATACAACAAGAGAGAAGAGTTGAGAAAGGAAGAAAGACAAACAAGACAGAAAAATAAAGTTACACAAAGTAACGGATAAAAACCCACACCCCAGGAGGTGGGAAGCAACTAAAACTACTAATTTAACAAACAAACAAAAGATAGTCTTCACCGCAACATCTTCATCGCCATTTTCGAACCTCAGAGGCAAGCACTTGATTTCAACCTCAGGTTATAGAGTTTAGATCATATGCAACGCCCTAGTTTAATTTCTGTTCAATGTAATTCCCCCCATTTTACCATAATCCTTCTAAAGTGCCCTAGTATTTTTAAATTAACTAATGTATTTACGTTTTTTTTTTGTGGGTCCAAATCTACCCTTACTTCTAGTCATCTGATTAAATGCACTAGACTGTATTTGGATTAATTTTTTGTTTAAGAATTTTTATTACGTGAATCGTAAAAATATATTGTTTGTAAGAGAGTGTGATCAAAGTAAAAAAAAAAAACCCACAGGTTTCCAAAAGTTCTATTACCCTTTAAAACACCTAAACTGATAATTTCTTACTGTCCTAAAGAAATATAATTTGGTGGTAGTAAGAATTAAGTAGTGTTGTTTATGATCTTGTATCAAAATTTCTTATGATTCCTGAAGTAGAGTCATGACACTGACCTCTCCACCATTTTTCTATTTTGTATAGAAAAAATGAGATATTCAATTCTGTACGGAGGGAGTTGACAATAAAAAATTAAACTGGATAAATTGTGAGATGAAAAAAAGGATTGATCTAACTAAGACCTGAAAGGGTAAAAAAAGGTTAAAATAAAAATGAAAATGAAAGCTGATCTAATCTTCTTATTTGAAGCAAAAGAAATTAATCAATGGTGTCATCTCCTTTATATTACTGCAGCTACGGGTAGATATTTTTCACGTATTTACTATTGTTTTTAGGTTATAATTTTTTAATTAAAAAATTAACACATGTCAATTTTTTATTAGTGGGAATATGGAATGAAACACCGAACGAGAACGGAAAATTTACTGACCTAAATATAAAACCGGTAGATACAAGCAAAGGTAGATACAAGCATGGTAGATACAGGCAAGGTATTTTTCTGGACCAATGTAGCCCCTATATAAAGCCAGGGAATTCTATGCTAAAAATAATAATCTTGCCTACAATCATTTTTGCAATTAGAAATGTAAGATCTCAGCCGCTCTAACCTCAAAATTCCACAACCATCAAGTCTTGAGCCACGGGACGAAGACGCCCCCTAAGATTTTTAAAAATACTACTAAGATATAGTAAATTTTGTAGGTAGTTCGGAATATTTTATCAGCTTCAAGTAATTCTACCCCTGTAAACTTCTCTACAACCTCTCTTCCAATAACTTGAAGTGATGCTAATACATCTTTATTCTCCAAGAACGCCAAATCCTCGGCTCTCTACATCAATTGACTGAAAAATGTCATTCTAGGAGTTTCTTAGGGTCTACTATGCTCGGAATATGGATTTACAACTCAAAATTCCACAACACCCCACCAAGCGCAACCCATATACTCTTCCTCCGCCGCCTGTTGAGAACCAATGGTGAGCACTCCCTCCAAATCCCATCTCAGGATTTTCATTTACTTTTGTGCTTTTTAAAATGTGTATGTTCTTCGTGAAAGGAGGAAACAAGAACACAACATTAGCAATTTTCACTCGATTGATCAAGAGAGCCGAGGATTTGGCGTGCTTGGAAAATGAAGATGGATTCGCATAACTTGAAGTTATTGGAAGAGGGGTTGTGGAGAAGTTTACATGGCAGAATTACCTGGAAGCAACGGAAAGCAAATCGCGATAAAAAAAGACCATCCAACTCGCTAAAAATTATGTGGAGCTCACTGAAGAAGATATCAAAGCAATAATCAAGAAATTGCGTCAAATCAGGCATAGAAATTTGCTTCCCCTATTAGCCCATATGACGCTGTCATCCATGAGTACGTGAAGAATTGTAGCCTTTCTAAGATGTACCACTTTCATATAGCTTGATTGTTGTTGTATTAAGTTGTTTCTTTTATGACAATGTCCTATGGTTGATATTATGGAATAAATCAACTAAATTACAGTGAGAATTCTTCAAGTTCTCCAAGTTCTCATCTGACAAAAAAATTATATTAGATTCCCACTAAAGGAATGATATCTACCTTGCTTGTATCAAACTCTCACTGTAATAAGATATGATGTTACTATCAACAATTGGTTAGACAACTGGATGTGAAGTTAATTATCTTGACCAAGGAACGTAGATTTGAATTGGCATATTCCCTTTTGAACAAAAAAAGCCGTTTCACAGTAAATGTCTATTTAACCTCTTTTCTCTTTCAAAATATGTCAAAATAGCTAGTGTTAATCTATGATAAATTATGTAGAAGAAATTCTAGAAAGGGAGGGAGCACCAAATAAGTGCAATTATTTGTACACAAAAAATGGTTTTCCGACCCCTAGACCAGCTTATTAGAAGTATTTCTCTTTCTTCTTGATGCCCCGGAAAACTCAATAAACTGCATTAAATCTAGAAGAGATCAAAATTGGAACCAGCCCCCACTTCAAAGACACGATTAACCAATCTCGGCCCCACTTACAGACGCGTAACTCATATATGCCAATAAAAGTTGCTATTTGTATGTTGGAGGTAAGACCAGATCCAATTTTCCCCATCGAAACGGGTACCTTTGTCATCTCCTGACTTTACATGATCTTTCCATCCAATTAAAAAAATGTTAAAAGTCGGCTGCTACCTCGCCCTCTATGTTTATCTCGAAGGAAAAATCAGGTTTCAGTCTGCAGGACTTTGCTGCAGATTATAAAATTCTTTACAGCAGAAAGATGGTAAAGGAATAAATGATAAAAATCTCCCTCCCAACATCTAAAATCTTTCAAAGTCATTTAAGTGTTACTAGCAGGACTGCAAAGGCCACAAATCCCATTAAAGCTTCCTTCGCACATCCAAAATCTTTTTCGCTTTGAATTCCATGGGGACTAATCTTTGTTTAAAAAATCATTATTTAAGACGAGCCAGGGTCATCTTAGTATAAACAAACGACGTATAAGGAAAATACAAATAAAACCTCTTGCGCAAATAGAAATATGTCTGTTTATCTTCGTAATCACCATAGTTTTAACTACTACATAATGAAGCTAATATTGGAGAATAAATAGTACACAAGCAAAAATTTACAGTAAACTGAGAGAAATTCATAACGAAATATTTTAGAGTGAAGAATACATACCAGCAAACAATGGATTATCCATTAACAGACCCAAGTATGGCTGAAACAACATGTAAAGATCCTGTAACAACAATGACTCCAGATTGGCTCTTTGTTCTTCTTGCAAGTATTCGAGATCCAGCTTTCATACAATCCATTAATGACCCTTCAGCAAATAATATGCCTTTGCAGTCTGACATCCCATCCGAATGAATCTCTTGATCCATAACATGTTTATGTTCATCAAAAGTGTAGCAGTGTTGTCAATCGCGGATGGCAGATCATGGCGGCAAGCAAAAAAAAACGCCATAACGTTATAGCGGGCGCTATAACGCCTAATAATGGACACATGGCGGACACAATAAAATAATGCAATATATATATAAGACAATGCATAATCTAAATAAAAAGCACAAAAATAACAACATGAACCAAACAAATAACTCAAAAATTATTAATCAACCATTAATTAGTATATCTCGTAAGTCATAACACATAAAATAACAAGCATGCATAACTCAAAAGTCTCCAAACACGGAAATAAGTTTTAATTCATAATAATAAATAAGTTTTATGCAAAAAAAATTATGCAAATAATTAAAAATATATATTTGAGAATATATTTTTGAATCTGATATGGGTCTACTTTTAATCTGATTTTAGAAAGAAAAAATTAAAAGAAAATCCATGGTCCAAATTCTTTTATATTTTTACCCCTATCAATGGTCCAGATTTGATCCTTCTCTACAAAAAACTCTAGCTGCATTTTACACTTATCAATGGTCCAGATGCTCTCATCTAAAAAATGAAAAATGAACGGTCCAGATTCGCTCCCTCTCTAAGAAAACCACAGCCACAACAAAAGGCCATCTCTCCTTTCTTGAAAATCGTAGCCGCACAGAAGATGAATCAGAAGGAAGAAGAAGAAGAAGAGAATCAGAACCAACCAGAAGGATGGAAGAAGAAGAAGAGAACCAGAATGAATGAAGGAGAAGAAGAGAGCAAGAACCAGAAGGAATAAGAAGATGAAGAAGGAAGAAGACGTACCTGGTAATCCCTATTTTTTTTTTTTTCAATGATGATTCAAAAAAAGCGCCCGCCATGACCGCCATAAAACGCCATACCGTAACCGCCATAACGCCCGCGAAACGCTGAAAGGCGGACACCGCTATATTAGAGGATATAGCGCATTGCGGTGGGCCAAAAATCAGCAACGCCATCGCCATGGCCGCCATTTGATAACACTGAAGTGTAGTTAAGAGTGTGAATGCCCATTTCCATAGATGCTTGGATCCAACTACCTCTTAACGAGGACACTGAAGTTGTTCGAGATTTATCTCCAGCTATGCTTGCTTCGGTGAAAAGTACAGCCTCCAAACCTTCGACTGCCAAGAAGAGGAAAGAAAAAGTGGTCAACGATAAGTTGACATATCCTAATATTTCCTACACAACACAAAAATAACCAATTCCAAAACAAGAGAAACAAAAATAAAATCTAAACGATATTTCTGTTCATTAGCAAGAGAAAACAATGATAATATCAGAAGGCCCTTCACGAAGCCAAAAAATCACGCTTAAAAAAATAGTCATTGGCAATGGCCGAATGATGACTAATAATTCAACTCGAACACTTTCTTTTTCCCATTTTCGGGCTTAACTTAAGGGCGTCGTCATAAAGACCAAGTTCAGAAACGAAAGACAATCTTCCTGGTCATCTCAAAGGTTTCGATATTCATGTCAACAAGGAAAGAAAATATCAGGAATTCAAAAAGAAAAGTTAAACCTGGAAGCAGTTCTCGTGCAAAACCCGAGTGATCTTTGTCATTTGCCATAGCAACCACCAGAACTAATTTACTTCCTGGGAATACCATCTCAATAGTACTGGCCAAGGCTCTGGCAGATTCCTTGGTATGAGCTGAAAAAGGTTGGGTGATATCATCATGATCCACGTAAATAATTGAAATTTGCAATGGTGGTATTAATAAAAAAAAATACTTCTATGTTAGTTCTAAGATATCAGTAACCAACCTCCATCAACAAGTATAGTCATCCCAGGTAGTCCTAACACCTCGGCCTCTTTGGTTGTTAAAATTTGGTTTCTGCCGGGCAAAAATGCACCTTCTATACCAGCACGAATGGAATCATTTGATAACCTCCATCCTGAAATATCCAGAAAAAAGAGAAAAAAATCAATTCAAGTGTGGAGATTGAATCACAAGCTGTTCCAAGACTTAACAATGACAACCTATCGGCTATCATAAACTTCTCAGTACCCAAGTAATTAAACGGAATTCGCCTATAGAGTGATATTACTGAATTATTACGTTCTCTACACCCTTTTCTAGTTTCACCTTGGGCATAAAACAGCAGAACCAAGAACTTTAAGCTAGTGTGCCAAGATTTAGCAAAATAAATGTTGGAGAATTTTTTTAGAAACTTTGTGCATGGGCAAAAGGAAGAATCTGCAACAAGATTTCTAATTTCTACTTTTACCAAAGGAAAGAATACAACAACAACAATAGCATAACCCATTAAATCCCCAATAATTGGGGGTATGGGCGAGGATGGACGGGAGACAGGCCTAACCTTTGTCAATAAATGCACAAAGTGGCTGATCCCAGAATACCATTGAAACAGATGTATTGGAGACTAACCTAACCTTTGGCAATGAGTGCACAAAGTGGTTGCTCACATAATACACATGTAACAATGGTCTCCTATGCCGTCGCGTTTGCTACAGAATCATCCCCTCAAATCAAAGCCAAAAGGCATCAGAGAAGGCATGCCCAAGAACCAAAGGAAAGAATATAAAATTGAAAAACATTCGAGGCAGCGGCCAAGAGATCCCCCAGTTCCACCTCTAGCATGATGATATGGAAAAACAATTGAAACCATAATACTAATCTTGCACTGCATCCTTATCATTTTGATACCGTGAAATCAGTTGCAAAATCCGATTTCTCACCTTGACCACGAAGGCAGAGTGCTGCACAAGTGGCAGTTACAGCATTTGTAAGTTGGTGAGATCCAAGCATTGAGAGTTTCACATCAAGCAATTCAATAGACTACACATGATAAGAATGCAAGAAGTTCATAAATGTAGAGAATATAGAAAAGGTTGCAAATTAGCAATCAAATCAATAAATGACGAGTCTAAAAAGGTTAATGCTAACGTGATACTTGTATAGTTATATACCAGCTGAATGTCCTCCTCAATATGGAGCACTATGTCACAAGATTGACGAGGTGTGCCACATACTCTGTCCAGACTTTTCAGAGTGCTTCTGTTTGCAGTATCAGATGCTGATACAACAGGAGAAGATAAAATGGATGCTTTGTCACGGAGAATACGCTCAATATGTGGAAGGAATGGCCCACCTAGAACCAGCTGAAGATTTAACCACTTAATGAGTCAGAATAATTTCTGAATAAAATTGAAATGAAAATCGAAAATACACCATCTGAATCGAAGAATGACAGCAGTAATATGTCTGACCAAGGTGCATCTTTTTTAGACAGTAAGATAAAACTAAAATGATGTCAAGCGACCGAGCGAGTCATTTTGCAACAAAAGTCGAGAACAAATTACATCAGGCATCAGACATCAGTTTTAACAAATGTCTGGATTTTAATGTTTTCTTCACCCCAACATAAACATTTCATTAGTTTACAGCCAAGTTAATGACTCCAAAATTGGCATAATCAAGAAGCATAATCCCTCATTACACAGGCGTAAGCAGTATGTGGAGGGATAGTCACACAAAATAGCTCAATTTTAAGTAACGCATATGGTAAAATCTCAGAGAAGATCTTAAGTATCAAAAAGGAGAATAAGATTATGAAGAAGAACCACCTAACTGGACGTCCATCTTTGATAATTCCTGATTTTGCCACAGCAATACTTTCCAGGGAACCCCCAAGTGCAGCCAAATGTTCCTCACCAATTGTTGTTATAATTGATAGAGCAAGAGTAGAACAAGAAATGACATTAGTTGAATCTCGTGCTCCACCTAATCCAGCCTGTGGAACAGAAAGAAGTGTGATTTAAATAATTTGGGAAAAGATCTGCACCATTCATCTATCATCGGCATATCTTAGTTAAGTTAGAAATGGTTACCAAAAATCATTTAAGAAAATTTGAAAATAATTTAGTCTACTAGTGATATTAAAAAGCAAGAGGCAAAAAGTGATATCAAATGTAATTAACCTCAATAACCGCAATATCAACACTCTCTCTAGCAAATAGGCTGAATGCCACAGCAGTAAAGACTTGACAGAATTCAATAGAAAACATTAAGAAAATAAAATTTCAACAGAGAATTGAACATTGAAGTCAACCAAAGAACATACAATTGGAAACATTAACGGGCCGCCTATTAACGTATATGCAAAATCACTCTTCAGTTTTGCAACCAAAGAAGTACACTCTACACAAGTGTTTATACCTCAAAATGACTGAGACAGTGGTTTTCGAGTTCTATTGCTTGATCAATAAAGGCCCTTATGTCATGGAAATGATTACTCAAAAGCTTTGCTGAAACCGGCTGACCAGATATGCCTAATGTTATGCGTTCCCTAATAGTTCGGATGTGTGGACTGCTCAAAGACAAAATAGAATGTTGTCAAAGTTCATGTGAAATCAAAAGATATATAAGGCTATGAGCATTGCTTACCACTACTTTTAATCAGAAATATATTTCGAAGAATTAATAGACCCTACCTGGTATAGCAACCTACGGAATATCCTTCTGCCCTTAGAATGCTGGAGAGAAATGCAGCAGTTGACCCTTTTCCCTTTGTTCCAGCAATGTGAACAGCCTACAAATCATACCAGACGAGTTAAATGCAATTTTACACTGACTGAGGTCCTAACAAGAAATAATGGGAAAGATTCCAACAACATTCCTGAGGGCCCAGAGAGCCACAACACACCCATGGAGCATTCAAAACTTACAAGGGATCATTAATGTAATCTTTTCTTTTCTTCCGTATTTTGCAGTTTCTTAAGGGTTTTTAGGTGCGGAAAGCTTATCAAGGTGAGGGACATGGTGGAAATGAAATTAAAATGCTTACTGCCCACTGTTGCAACTTGCAAATAATGGGATCTCCTCGCCAGTGCCCTCGGTTCTTCTAGATCTAGCAACGGCTAGCGCCAAAGTTTTCATGAGTACTACGTTTGTGTAGACGGTGTGACTTCCGCCGAACTTTTCTTTTTGGATTACTTATTTCTAATGGCGATGAAGGAGTTGAGATGTAAGAGCCCCTTTCCTTACTTACATGGTGTGTGTGTGTGTGTGTGTGTGCGCGCGTGTTGGTGGGGGGGGTTTCATTTGTACATCCTTCTTTTTAGTATATAGAAATGAGACAATTACTATCGTATCGTCCTGATTCTAATTGTATATAAAAATGTCCAAGGGCCCTCCAGCTTATATAATCCTAACATAAAATCATTACAATGTTTACAACGTTGATGAATTTACAGGCACTGGCACCTATGGTTTCATAACGGTTGGACAACAGAGAAGTGAAGGTTTTGAAATACCTTAAAAAACAATTGTCATGTGTTTTTTTAACTCAAAAGAAATAGATTACATGCTACTAAATGCAAAGCAATCTCAGTCCTTGCAGATGCGTAAACTCCAACTTTCACTATTACTCCCTTCATTCCATAATATAAGTCCTTTAAAACATATAGCACATATAGCGAAATTAAGGAACAAAAAAGCAACGTACTTTGTTAGTCAAAATATCAATATTACTATCTCAAATAGTATGTATACCACTAATTATATTTAAGAATATTAATATGTTAGACTAACAAAGTACCTTATTTTTTTCTTTCCTTAATTTTCGCTACATTTCTTAAACGACTTATATTATGGAATGCAGATAGTATATGCTTACAAACATAGACAAGTTTCCAAAAGTATACCTAAAGAATTAATTGCCATTTAGGTCCTCGACATATTTTTTCACGCAGCCAATTTCATCCTTTTTCTTTTTTTTTTAACTTTTTTGGTCATCAATTTATTTTCAAACCGCCACTTTTACCCCTTTTAATTTTTTTCAGCCACTTTCATCCCCAACTGTTTTACGAGCAGCCATTTTGGTCATCCAATTATTTTCTAGCTACCATTTTGGTCATCAAATTATCTTCTAGCAGCCACTTTCATCATCTAATTAGTGTTTTTAAAAAGGATGAAAGTGGTGCATGAAAATAATTTGATGACCAAAATGATTTGCTGAAAATAATTGGATGACCAAAATAGCTGCTGTGAAACAAGCTGAGGGATGAAAGTGATAAAAAAATTAAAAGGATCAAAGTGGCTGTTTGAAAATAAATTGATGACTAAAAAGTTTAAAAAAAAGAGAAAGGATGAAATTGTCATACTAAACATGTTGAGGACCCAAATGGAAATTAATCCTATACCTAAAACATGATTAAAAAATTGACACTTTTTTGGTTCCTCGTGTTAATTCAGGGATTAATTGCCATTTGGGTCCCCAACATATTTGCGCGCAGCCAATTTCATCCTTTTTCTTTTTTTTTTAACTTTTCACATCCCCAATATATTTTCAAACAGCCACTTTCATCCTTTTTAACTTTTTTCCAGCCATTTTCATCCCCAATATATTTTTCTAGCAGCCACTTTCATCCCTCAATATATTTTCAAACGACCACTTTCATCCTTTTTAAAGTGGCTGTTTGAAATTTTTTTGGGGATGAAAGTGGCTGCTAGAAAATATATTGGGGATGAAGATGGCAGTTTGAAAATATATTGGGGATGAAAGTGGCTGTTTGAAAATAAATTGATGACCGAAAAAGTTAAAAAAAAAAGAAAAATGATGAAATTGGCTGCGCGCAAATATGTTGGGGACCCAAATGGCAATTAATCCGTTAATTCAGTCCAGTTAATAGAAAATAATGCAAACAATATTAACTTCTTCTTCTTCAATAGCAAAGCAGAAAATGTAATTCAGTTACCAGAAAAAAAACTAACCTTGAATTTGAAATGAGGATTACCCAGATGTTGCATAAGCCGTCTCATCCTTCCAAGATCAAATCCATCATCTGAATCAGTTCCTGCATCTTTTGGGACTCCCAACTTTTCATAGTTCTTGAGATTGTCGATATAATCAACAAATTTCTTCAGTTCAAGTTCATCTGAGAAAGTGGGCATACTTTGAACTCGCCGTAAATTGTAATAACAGTTGAAGATTACGGGTTTGGGAGCATTTGGGCGAGTGGAATGGGTGAATGTACAGAGCACTCTCAGAATGTTCATTCTACCGCCGTCAGAATTCAGCTCCTCTGTTGAACGTCCAGGATTTTCTTAAAGCGTGAAAAGGACACAAAAATAGGTTAATTTCACTTTTCACCCTTAAATTGTCAACAATTACGGTGGAAGTTGTAAAACCAAAAACTCTGTGCAGTCTGTACTAGGCCTGCAAATGAGTCGGATTTTTATCCGTATCCCATTCGAATTCGAATTGTTTTGTAGGATTTGGTAAAAAACTCCAAACTCATATGGCCGCATCCGACTCCAAATCTGTATAAGAGTAGTAAAATGGTTATATATTAAATACAAAAAATCGGATCCGTTAGATCGGAATCCGTTTCAACATATATATATATATATATATATATATATATATATACTAGCAAAAATACCCGTGCTATACACGGAAATGTAATGTTTAATGAAAGAAAAAATGTCAAAGTAATTTTGTAACTCAAAACATGTCAAAGTACACTCTTTTATAATGTTGTCAAACTAAAAAAAAGAGGTAACTTTTCAATGTGAGATACTCTTATAAGCCAATTAATAGTTTACAAACAAAATAAAATTTAAATTAGCATTCCATTAAAAGAATTAAAGAAAGTAGTTGTCAAATACCTGTCAAAGTAGTTGGCAATGAGGTGTAGCATCTGGCTTACTGGTCGGGGGATCGAATCCCCCCTCTCCCAATGTGTTTAACTATTGTTTTGAGCTAGGCACTCCAAGGAGGGAAAAAATAGTTCTTCCAAAAATACATTAACTATAATCCGGTAAAAAAATATAATAAGGTTTTCTTCCAAAGTTCTATAAATGGTGAAGAAACTTTAGTGATACTAACGATCTACTTTGTTGCAATAAATATAAGCGCAATACAAAAAAGTTTAGTGTGAAGAGTACAAAACAAAATGCGTACCAAAAGAAAAGGTAAGAATGAACTTCATGGATACTTCAATTCTTGTCTAAATCACTGAAAAGAAACTAAAAGATTGTTTAAAAAATAAAAGGAAAAAAGGTCTGCAAAAGGGGTTATTCGACAATGGCCTAAAGCTCTTCTTCACTAACTGTTAAAAAATACATATTAGACATAATTACAAAAGAATATAGCAAGGAATTTTATTTAAAATTATTTTTTGAATGGAGAGAGAGGAGGGTAAGGGGAATGGTGGGTTTTCGTTTGATGAGTATCAAATTCAATACCTCGAGCAGAGTAGCAATGAAATGACCACTGCTTTCTTCATGAAACATTTGAGACCACAATATCACAAATCCAAGAGAATTGAATTAAATTAACAGTTATGAGGCAATAGAAAATTTCTAATACAAATATATTTTCTTTCCCAACTTCAACAAATAAGTAGGTCATTCTTGCAGTAATGGCCATTGTTTTAGTCTTATAAAATAATAATTTTTTTTCAATAAAGTAGGCGGAGGAAGGTCGGATGAAGAGGTTTCAGTTGGAGAGGCGGATCGAATGAGGGAAAGCCAGCTCTAAAGATAGGAACTCCTATCTCTTCTACCTATCCAATCCGAAGACTCGTATTCATGGTGGGAAGGCAAGAGTTTGTAGCTTGAAAATGGGAGTTAACAACCTCCCTACCCCGGGTACATACATGAGCCAAAACCCTTCTTTCTGCGCTGATAAGGAGTCAAGATTGTCGAGCCAAATTAAGCTTGTCTTTCCGACACAGTAGTAGCTTACATTTCTTAGGCAGACCTGCATTGTGTAAGTACTACCTCTAAGCTTGGTTCCAATGAAAGTGATGTATCAGAGAATGATATTACACATCTCAAGACGATGTTCGACAAAAAAAATAATAAGAAAATCACAATACATAACCCGTGTTTGGAGATATGTAAATATTCAACATATTTAACCCCCAAAGGAAACAAAAAGCATCAAAAGGTTTTAAAAATATGCAGCCTACCTCAATTTTCTACATGGTCCCTCGTCTATAAGAATTGGGACATCATGTCTATAGGAATATTTCATTAGAGGGAAACCTATAGGAAGATTTCAATACATCCATAGTCATATCTTTACATGTTGTTTATGCAACTGAGATCTTTAAAGATCATCACATAGAATAGCGAAATAAAAAAGTTCAAGATCATAGGCTTGTTAGTTGTGAAAAGAAAAAAATGGATGAAATATCAATTGGTAAGAAGACCATAAGGGTTAGAAAAAGTTGAAGCATAAGGATAATACATTTTTTAATTTGGGGTAGAATTTGATCGCATTTCTTGACGTTTTAGTCCCTGCAACCATGAAAAGATAGGAAGATGGGTAGACCAGTGATAATTAGTCAAATTACCAGAAAAACACTAACATTAGTAAGAATAGAGGACACTGTTAAGCTTTTACTTTCCAAGTAGCCAAATTCCCATGAGCTTTTATCAGTGAGCTACATGGCGTATACGATATCAGAATAGTTGAAATCAACAGTGTTGTCAAATGGCGGCCATGACGGCGCCATGGCGCCATGGCGTGGCGGAATTTTTGCCCACCGCAATACGCAATACGTTATATCCTCAAATATAGCGGTGTCCGCCTTTCAGCGTTTCGCGGGAGTTATGGCGGTGCATGGCGGGTTTTTTTTTTTTTTTTTTTTTGGCTTGATTACTTTATAATATATTGACTTTCTTCAAAATAGAAGAAGTCTTTTTTTTATAAATGGTCTTGGTTACTATATTATAATATATTGTCTTTCTTCAAAAAAAGAAGAAGTCTTCTGGAAGACTCTTGCCGCCTCTCTTCCACAGCAGGTATGTACGTCACTTTCATCTTTCATCTTTCATCTTTTTTTTTTTCTTCTCTTCATCTTCCATCTTCTGATTCTTTTTTTTTTTGTGCTTCGTGGTTGAGAAAGGGGAGAACGAAGAGAGAGAAGAAAGAAGAAGAAAGGAGAGAGAGACGGTGGCGGTTGTCGGAGAAGAAGAAGAGAACGGTGGTGGCAGAAGGGGAGGGGGCGCCGCTAAGGAGAGAGAAAAGGGAGGAAGAAAATGTTTTTTTTCTTTCTCTAGGGTTAGATAAAAGCATTTATATACTCAGGACTAAAAGTGCAATTAAAATATTAGCATATAAAATCTCATAAAACACTTATGTTACAACAAGTCCTAAATGGCCCACTTTATATTTTTAATATTTAATAGGACAAAAAAATAAAAGAAAACATTTTTTGAGAATGATTAAAGTCAAATATGCCAGAAATATAATAGGATAAATATTTGCATTTTAGTCCCTAAATTTTAGGAATTTACACAAAAGACCCAAAAGCCTAGAAATTTTGTCTGATTAATGGTTGATTAATGATTTTTGAGTTATTTATTTGATTCATGTTGTTATTTTTGTGCTTTTTATTTAGATTATGCATTGTATTATATAAAATTTGCGTTATTTTTTTGTCTCCGCCATGTGTCCGCTATTAGGCGTTATAGCGAGCATGGCGTTTTTTTTTGGCTTGCCGCCATGATCCGCCATCCGCGATTGACAACACTGGAAATCAATAAAGTAGAGAATACAATTAGAGAGTTGGGAGAGAAACATCAGCAAGAGCTAGGGATGGCAACGGGGCAGATCGGGGCGGGTATCTCAAATATCAGCCCCGCCCCGCCCTCTTGATCTGTTGCCCCACCCCGCCCCGTGCCCCGCTTATTTTTTATAAAAAAAATCATTAATTTTTATATTAAACTTTTTTTTTTTTTGGTAATTTCCTCAATTCAGCAGTAAGATTCAGTTTTGGTAGAGAAGATTTGTCCATATTCATTGACCATTTTCATCCAATTCATCCAGTTTGCATCCAATGATCATTATCAATATCAATTCAGAAGTATGAATCAGTTTTAATAATTTCCTTAATTCATTATAGTTTGCATCCAATAACCATTTTCATTATCATTCAAGAACAAAAGCAGTTGAATCTTTGTCTTCCATTTGGTCAAGAAAATACCAAAGTAGTACTAAAGATAAACAAAAATCAAATCTCTTTCTTCCATTTGGTTATAAAAAAAAGCAAGTAGCACTAAAAATAAACAAAAAATCAAAACTTTGTCTTCCATTTTGTCAAAAAACAGCAAAGTAGTACTAAAACTAAACAAAAAATTGAATCTTTGTCTTCCATTTGGTCTAGAAAATACCAAAGTAGTACTAAAGCTAAACAAAAATCAATTTTTTTTCTTCCATTTGGTTCAAAAATCAGCAAGTAGCACTAAATATAAACAAAAAATCAAAACTCTGTCTTCCATTTTGTCAAAAAACAGCAAAGTAGTACTAAAACTAAACAAAAAATTGAATCTTTGTCTTCCATTTGGTCTAAAAATACCAAAGTAGTACCAAAACTAAACAAAAATCAATTTTTTTTTCTTCCCTTTGGTTCAAAAAACAGCAAGTAGCACTAAATATAAACAAAAAAATCAAAACTTTGTCTTCCATTTCGTCAAAAAACACAAGTAGTACTAAAACTAAACAAAAAAATTGAATCTTTGTCTTCCTTGGTCAAGAAAATATCAAAGTAGTACCAAAACTAAACAAAAATCAAATCTTTTTCTTCCATTTGGTTCAAAAAACAGCAAGTAGTACTAAAAATAAATAAAAAATTGAATCTTTTTCTTCCATTTCAAAGTAGTACTAACAATAGAGTGAGAAAAATCTTGAAATATTAAATCTTGAATCTTGAAGAGAGGAGAAGAAGTGAGTGAAAAAAAAAAATCTTGAAGAAGAGAGGGAAGAAGAGGGAAGGGAGTGAGAGAAAGAGGGAGGACTTTAAAGAGGATTATTAGGTTTAGGGTAATAATATAACATGGGGGTTTGAGGGTGAAGCATTGGTGAAGTAGGGCAGAGCATATAAATTCTTACTTAAACGGATCGGAACGGGGCGGGGCGGGGCGGGTTTAACTCTAGATCCAAATCTGATCTGTTTTGAGAACGGGGCGGATCTGACCCGATCTGTTCTGAGAACGGGGCGGATCCGATCTGCTCCAAAATACAATGGGGCGGGGCGGCGGATCACGGGTCAAATTGCCATCCCTAGCAAGAGCTAAAGAAATATAAACCAAAATGGGTATAAAATAAACAAATCGAGCATAAATAAATAAAAAACAAAAGAAGTACAAATGTTCTCACCATGCTTACATAAAAGATCATTTGTTCTCTTTGTTGCACTTCTGGTGATATGAAGGGATGTTGATGGTTTATCTGGTTAGGAGAGTGGTTGAGTTTAACCAAAACAATGAAAATACATGAAACAAAAACGAAATGCAGAAGGATACCTATGTAAAACTTTGCACCATGAAGCTTGTGATTACGAACAATTAAAATAGGTGAATACAAAACTATACATATGTAACGGAAAAAAAAAAAGAATCTTGAGAAATTTTGACATAGACTTAGTTCGAGATGAATCACGCTCAAAAGTTCAAGTTATATGGGAAAAAGATAAACCTCAAATGAGTTTATTGGTCAGGCACCGCGGGAATATAAGCAGAAATTTTAAATTGAATTGTGAATCCATATATCTTGAGACTTTAAACTAAAAAAACAAAAGCAAGAAGGATATGGAATATGAATGACAGTGTCAGATAGCAAACATATGGTTTCAAGAGTTGCACTTCTGTTTGTTATATCTCAATCCATCTAAATAATAAAACTAAAAGATAATAAATAAAGAAAATAAGAACAACTAAAAGATGAACAAATTACTTACCAAAATGAACTCTTAGGAAAAGATTTCCTCGACCACAGAACATAATCTTCATACATGAATATGGAGAAACCTGAAAAAATATAGAAATGATAAATTAAGTACGGACAATTTATCTAGAAATTGAACAGGGAAGATTGCCTACAGGAAAAGCCACTTTGTGGTACCTGTTTAACTAAAAAATCATCAAGACGAAGTTTTTGAAAGAAGCGAACTAACTGGAGCAACCTCACCTTAACATTGGTTTTGTTTATTTATGAACTATACAAAGCTCCAACAAAATGTTGTACTTGCACGCTAAAGAATAACTTACTTTAGGTCAAAATTCATATTGAAAGAAAATCACAAAAAATAAATATAAAGGATGTACATTGAATATATAACAATGCATACGTATAAGTTTATAGGAAATAACACACGGAAGATGCAAAGATGTCTAGCTAAAACAGTTTAAACTTTAAAAAACTTTTAGAACCAAATGAAAAATAAACATCAATCACCATTTCAATGGGACAACCATCAAAATGAGAAAGCCATTAAAGATAATCAAAGACAAATATAATTACCCTTCAACTTGGTCTAGAGTTCTGACGATGAATGCTCACACCACCTTGGTTGTTGGCTACACTAATCAGCAATGCCACCCCTTGGAATCCAATTTAGAGAAGAAAATGCTATAAAACTATAAAATTGGAAACGAAAATAGAATATAATACTAATTACCTTGAACCAACTAACTAAAACCTTGTCAGTATTCAATCAATAGCCAAGATACCTCAGTTCTTAGAACAACAACAACAACAATCGCATAACCCATTAAGTCCCCAATAATTGGGGGACCTCAGTTCTTAGAACAATCCCCAAAATAAAAATCAAATAAAAACGAAATTACCCATAAAAATACCAAAATAAATCTTTGAATTGAAACAATCTCCATTGAAATTCGCAAGAAATATCGAAAATGTGAACAAAATACGGTACCTTGGTCGTCAGAAATTACGGTTTTCCGATCATTGTTTCTCACCGAAACGAAAACCCTAGAAAAAAAAAGAAATGGGTAAGATATCACCAGGTGGCTATGAACGAATTGAGGCTAGCGATGGAGGATAGAGATCGTGAGTGAAGGAGTAGAGGGAACCGGGGGCGAGATAGAGGAATAGAAAGCAGAACGTGTGTTTGTGAAAGGAATATAGGTAGAAACGTGTATAATTTGTTAGGTATTTAGATAATTATTTTAAATTTAAATATTTAGATTAATATTTTATATCCACTCAAAAAAAATTTATTTTTAAAAACAAATAATATATTAATTATTAAATAATTTAATTCACAATAAAGTTCATTAGTTCATATTTTTTTAAAACTACTCTATTCACTAATTAAAAAACATTCCGTCATAAGTTAAAAAAAAAAAAAAACTTCAAGATTTAAAACTTTAAGGGAAAAAAATAGTAATTATCTGTTAGTTAATTTAAAATATTCTAATAGCACTAAAATAGGGAGATTTAGTAGGTAAGTCTATCTACTAACATTCTTTATCCGATTGGAGAAAAATTAACACTCAAAATAAAGATAGGACTTTTTAGTTAATTTTTAATTAATTTAATTAATCTAAATATTCTCAACCAATAAAAAATTATTAAATTAATTAAAAAATGTGAAAATTTAAGAAAATAGTATTGAAGAAATATATAGATACAAATATATGTATGTATAATGCTTCTGTAATATATATATATATATATATATATATATATATACACACACACACTAGAAAATGACCCGTGCAATGCATGGAAATACTGAATTTCAAATAATTAATTTAATGGTTGTACAATTGTATTTAGAACAAAAACTCGTTAACTGTAATGTGACTTTTATTGAGTAACTCACAAATATAAGGATGAACACCGAATGATTATTGGATAAAAAAATATTGGATCAAATAATATATAATCAAAATAATTAAACATAGTCCTATACTATTTCGATTAATGTTTCATCCAATGTTTTGGTACAATAATCACTACACTACTACTATTACATATTAATCACCAAATCTTTTAAGAAAATGAAGAGAATACGTATTGCGACTTCAATTTTCTTATGGAGCCATCTAATTCATGAAGTTTTTTCAACTGTGTGCTCCACATTTTGTGATAATGCATCTTCTTCTATGAGAGCGAGTAATTTTCTGCTCAAATTTTTTTCGCCAAACTTGCATTGCTGTAAGATCCATTTTATTGTGCTTTGATTGGGTTTGGTTTGGTTTGAGACTCAAACCCAGACCCAAACCAGCTTTGGATTGAATCTAAGAATGAAATCTGAAGTGTTAAATCATCCCCAGACCAAATCCCAGACTCAATCCAAAGTTGGTTTGGGTCTGAGTTTGAGTCTCAAACCAGACCAAACCCAAACCAGACCCAATCCAATGTTTTTATTCCCTGAAAGATAAAAATAAGTCTAATAATATATAATAATAAATTATTTAAAGGGAATTTATTAACAATAATGTTTTTTGGATACAAAATGATTCAAAATAGATATAAATAATAATTAAACGTCAAAAGTCATGAACATCAAACGGATGAAGAGATGAGTAAATATTAGAATAAAATATTCTCATAAATTCCCATAAGTTCACAGAAACTTCCCAATAAATTACCTCAAATAAGTTACTCATAAACTTTATAATTTTTTGCAAAATTGGTCATTTTTTGAAGGGCAATCTTTTAAGAAACCCCTATTGGGCATGGCTTAAAAACTCTGTTGGGCATGACTTAAAAACTTAATTTTTAGAACCAAACTAATAAATCAAGTCTAAATTAAGTTTTTGCTTAAGAGGACATATGTAAATCAATACATATAACAGAAAAGGTTACCAAGAATTAGGATTCTTTGTACACAGCAATCAAATAAATCGAAACATTTAAAAGAAAATTCATAATAAAAAATTAAAAGTGGCTAGCAATGATCAATAGATTCAGCTATCATAAATCAATGCAAAAAAGAAATTTTTTACTAATAATATAAAAGAAATTTAGAAAAATAACACAGGGTCATAAGCAATATGATGATAAATAGTTATCAGAAACTCGAATATTATTTAGGATATATACTTTAACAAATACAATATTGCTTCAATCTTGAATTTAATGTTTCACTTTGACTTAAAATAAAAATTAATAAAAGTTTTTTACTTTTAATAAAGTTTTCTTCTAACATTATTAGTTAAGGAAATTTAATCTCCTTAAATTACGCTTAAACTAAGGAAGGTTAGTAGTGGAAGTTTATATGAAAAAAATATTATTATTTTAGGAAATGAGTAATTTAATTCTAGTGATTCTGAAATGAAAAAAAACTCATAATAGACATATTTTACTCGACAAAAACTCATTATGTATACTTTATTCGACAAAAATTTAAAAACATTAATGTCGGTAAGTAGCTTATAGATTAATGTAAAAATTATGGTAATAAAAAGTTCAAACGAAACAAAAATTTTCTTACGGAATTTATTACAATATTCCAACTATCTCATAATTTTTTATAATTTGAAAAAATGGGGGGAAAAGGCATAAGATTGTAATATGAAAATCAATTTATAACCATCTCCTAAATTTTTTCACATCAGAAAAGAAAAAATATACAAACACGAAAAGTCATTAAATCTTGAGAATTGTTCCTCGCTCTCACTCTCAACTTCATCTTCGACCAATTTCGAACTCTTTCTACCACCACTCGACCTCCGTCCCCTTTATCACTGACGTCAACCATCTAGACCAACCATAAACAAAACTATAGGAAAAAAGGTCTATAATAAAGCTACAGGAAAACATGTGTATAGTATATTTAATGTAGATTATTATATCAAAACCAAAAATACTGAAATTTTACTTAAATTAGCATTCCATTAAAAGATTTAAAGAAAATAATTATCAAATGGTCGTCATAGTAGCTGGCAATGTGGTATAGCATTTAACGTGCATGCTTGCGGGTTCGAATCCTGCCTCCTCCAAATTGAATAAAACAGTTCAAATTTTTTGCACCAATGAAAAGTTTTATAACTAATTAAAAATATAAAAAATCCTAGAAAATGACACGTGACATGATATATATACAAATCTGAAAAAGGCTTATGTAATATATATATACTAGCAAATGACCCGTGCTATGCACGGAAATACTGAATTTCAAATTATAAATTTAATGGTTGTACAATTGTTTTTAGAATAAAAACTCATTAACTTTAATTTTTCAAGCACGGAAATACTGAATTTCAAATTATTAATTTAATGGTTGTACAATTGTTTTTAGAATAAAAACTCGTTAACTTTAATTTTTCAAAAAACAATTAAGAAAATTCAACATGATTAGGTAATATGACTTTTATTGAGTAACTCACAAATATAAGGGTGAACACCGAATGATTATTGGATAAAAAATATTGGATCAAATAATATATAATCAAAAGAATTAAACAGAGTCTTATAATATTTCGATTAATATTTCATCCAAATTTTTGATCAAATAATCACTACACTACAACTATTAAATGTTAAAGACCTAATCTTTTTAGAAAACATGAACAAACTACGTATTATGACTTCATTTTTCTTATGGACCCATCTAATTCATGAAGTTTTTCAACATTGTGTGCTACACATTTTGAGATAATGCATTCTCTTCTTTGAGAGCGAGCAATTTTCTGCTCAAGTTTTTTCGCCAAACTTGCATTGCTGTAAGATCCATTTTAGTAAATGTTTTTATTCCCTGAAAGATAAAATTAGTCTAATAGTATATTAATAAATTATTTAAAAGGAATTTATGGATAAAAAATGGAACAAACATAGATATAAATAATAATTAAACATCAAAAGTCATGGACATAAAAAGGATGAAGAAATGAGTAAATATTGGAATAAAATATTTTTATAAATTCCCAGAAGTTCATAGAAACTTCCCAATAAATTCCCTCAAATAAATTCCTCCTTAACTTTATAATTTTTTGGCAAATTGGTCATTTTTGAATGACAATCTTTTAAGAAAAATCACTTTTGTAAAAATTCTGTTGGGCATGGCTAAAAAACTTAATTCTTAGAACCAAAATTACAAATCAAGTCTAAATTAAGTTTTTGCCTAAGGCTTCTATGACATAAGTAAATCAATACATGCAACAGAAAAGGTTACCAAAAATTAGGATTCTTTGTACCCTACAATCAAATAAATCGAAACATTTAAAAGATAAATCAAAATAAAAAATTAAAAGTGGCTAGGAAAAAAGATCTATACAAAAGCTACAGGAAAACATGTCTATGGTATATTTAATGTAGATTATTATATCATACAAAAAATACTGTTAGTTTAGAATTGTTAGAAATCGTGGAAAAATTTACTTAAATTAACATTCCATTAAAAGAATTAAAGAAAATAGTTGTCAAATACCTGCTAGAGTAGCTGGCAATGTGGTGTAGCATTCGACTTGCATGTTTGCGGGATCGAATCCAGCTTACTCCAAATTAAATAAAATAGTTAAAAAAATTTGCACCAATCAAAAGTTTTATAACTAATTAAAAATACAAACGACCCGTGCTATGCACGGAAATACTGAATTTTAAATTATTAATTTAATGGTTGTACAATTGTATTTAGAACAAAAACTCGTTAACTGTAATATAAATTTTATTGAGTAACTCACAAATATAAGGGTGAGCACCGAATGATTATTGGATTAAATAATATATAATCAAAATAATTAAACATAGTCCTATACTATTTCGATTAATGTTTAATCCAATGTTTTGGTCCAATAATCACTACACTACTACTATTAAATATTAATCACCTAATCTTTTAAGAAAAAAATGAAGAGACTGCGTATTGTGACTTCATTTTTCTTATGGAGCCATCTAATTCATTAAGTTTTTTCAACATTGTGTGCTCCACACTTTGAGATAATGCATCTTCTTCTATGAGAGCGAGCAATTTTTTGCTCAAATTTTTTTCGACAAACTTGCATTGTTGTAAGATCTATTTTATTAAATGTTTTTATTCCTTCAAAGATAAAATCAGTCTAATAGTATATAATAAATTATTTAAAGGGAATTTATTAATAATAATGTTTATTGGATAAAAAATGGATCAAAATATATATAAATAATAATTAAACGTCAAAAGTATTGAACATAAAACGGATAAAGAGATGAGTAAATATTAGAATAAAATATTCTCATAAGTTCACAGAAACTTCCCAATAAATTCTCTCAAATAAGTTCCTCATAAACTTTATAATTTTTTGCAAAATTGGTCATTTTTGAAGGGCAATCTTTTAAGAAAACTCTGTTGGGCATGGCTTAAAAACTTAATTCTTAGAACCAAAATAACAAATCAAGTCTAAATTAAGGTTTTGCTTAAGACTTCTAGGACATACGTAAATCAATACATATAACAGAAAATGTTACCAAGAATTAGGATTCTTTGTACCCAGCAATCAAATAAATCGAAACATTTAAAAGAATAAAAAAAAAAATTAAAAGTGGCTAGCAATGATCAATAGATTCAGCTATCATAAATCAATGCAAAAAAGCAAAAATTCTACTAATAATATAAAAGACATTTAAAAAAAAACACAAGGGTCATAAGCAATATGATGATACATAGTTATTAGAAACTCGAATATTATTTAGGCTATATACTTTAACAAATACAATATTACTTCAATCTTGAATTTAATATTTCACTTTGACTTAAAATGAAAATTAATAAAAGTATTTTACTTTTAATAAAGCTGTCTTCTAACATTATTAGTTAAGGAAATTTAATCCCCTTAAATTACGCTTAAACTAAGGAAGGTTAGTAGTGGAAGTTTATATGAAAAAATATTATTATTTTATGAAATGAGTAATTTAATTCTAGTCATTCTGAAAAGAAAAAAAAAACTCATAATAGACATATTTTACTCAACAAAAACTCATTATGTATACTTTATTCGACAAAAACTCATTTTGTATACTTTATTCGACAAAAACTCAAAAAACATTATGTTCGGTAAGTAGCTTATAGATTAATGTAAAATTATTGCAATATAAAAGTTCAAAAGAAACAATTTTTTTTCTTACGGAATTTATTACAATATTCCAACTATCTCATAATTTACTTAAATTAGCATTCCATTAAAGAATTAAAGAAAATAGTTGTCAATTAGCCGCTAGAGTAGCTGGCAATGTGGTATGGCATTTGATCTGTATGTTGCGGGTTCGAATCCTGGCTCCTCCGAATTAAATAAAATAGTTCAATTTTTTTTTGCACCAATCAAAAGTTTTATTAATTAATTAAATAACAAAATAATCTACAAAATGACACGTGGCATGAGGGAGTTACAAATCTGAAAAGGGCTTCTGTAATATATATATACTAGCAAAAATACCCGTGCTATGCACGGAAACGTAATGTTTAATGAAAGAAAAAATGTCAAAGTAATTTTGTAACTCAAAACATATCAAAGTACACTCATTTATAGTATTGTCAAACTCAAAAAACAATGTAACTTTTCAATGTGTGATACTCTTATAAGCAAATTAAGAATTTACAACCAAAGTAAAATTTAACCAACCAATCAAAATTTTATAAAATAATTAATTGAACAAAAATTCATGGAAATTACACGTATGATTTAGAAGGATGTGATTGGCTGAAACTGAAAACAGACTCTGTAATATAAATATAGATAGATACTCTTTCCGATTCAAAATATAAGTCTTTTTAAGAGTTTTCACACAAATTAAGATACTAATCAAGATCACTAAAGTACCCCTAATTAATATTCCAAAAGAACAAATAAATTAATGAAGAGTTGCATAAGAACTATACATTTTGACAAATATGAATATATGGCGAAAATAATATAAGGGTAAATTAGCCAATAAATGCACCATTCTTGTAAAAAGACCTATATTTTGCAACAAAAAATAACTTTTAAAAAAACTTCTATTTTGAATCGGAGGAAGTATAAATTTTATGCCCATTAATTTTCTTTTATAGTCTTGTCATTTGTCAAATTTTAAAAATAATTATTGTTTTTTTATGTGGGAGTTTTTATTGTTGTTAATTCTGTTACTTGACTTTAGATTAATATTTTTAACTTTTATTATAATTAAAATTTCTACAAATTAATAGTTTAGTTTTAGAGAGTTTAGAAAAAGATTCACTTGATTTTTACTGTATAAACGAAGCGAATTGATTTTTTTTATTAAATATCCTTATTTATTTATTTTTAAAAATATATTATGAAAATAAAAATTCTCCATTAGAATAAAAAAAATGAACATTGCAAAAGTCTGAGCTAAATCGAACTTGATTATAAGCTCAATCGGAATTCAGATGACCTGGTCATCCGAATTACCCGTTATTTGTTAAAACTTTAACTATTTATATTTATATAAATAAAAAATATAAGAAGCAAATAAGCGGGGTTCCTTAATTTGATGGGCTAAAATGGCAGCCCAATTTTGTAACTCAAAACATGTCAAAGTACCATCTTTTATAGTATTGTCAAACTCAAAAAACAATGTAACTTTTCAATGTGGGATACTCTTATAAGCCAATTGAGAGTTTACAACCAAAATAAAATTTAAATTAGCATTCCATTAAAAGAATTAAAGAAAATAGTTGTCAAATACCTGTCAGAGTAGTTGGCAATGTGGCGTAGCATCTGGCTTGCAGGTCGGGGGATCGAATCCCCCCTCTCTCAATTTAAATAAAATAGTTTAATATTTTTGCACCAATAAAAGTTGATATTTAATTTTTATTAAGATAAGTTAATTTTCAATTAATTTAATTAATCTAAATATTTTCAACCAATAAAAATTAGTAAATTAATCAAAAAATGTGAAAATCTAAGAAAATAGTATTGAATAAATATATAGATACAAATATATGTATGTATATGGCTTCGTAATATATATATATATATATATATATATATATATATATATATATATATATATATAGGTAGATAGATAGATAGATTGATTATAAATTAATATTTCTACAAATTAATACTTTAGTTTTAGAGAATTTAGAAAAAGATTCACTTGATTTTTGCAGTATAAACGAAGCGAAATGATTTTTTTAAATATCCATTTTTAAAAATATATTATGAAAATAAAAATTCTCCATTACAATAAAAAAATGAACATTGTATAAGTCTGAGCTAAATCGAACTTGATTATAAGCTCAATCGGAATTCAGAGGACCCGGTAATCTGAATTACTTGTTATTTGTTAAAACTTTAACTATTAATATTTATATAAATAAAAAATATAAGAAGCAAATAAGCGGGCTTCCTTAATTTTATGGGCTAAAATGTCATCCCAATTTTCTAACTCAAAACAATTCAAAGTACCATCATTTATAGTATTGTAAAACTCAAAAAAAAAATGTAACTTTTCAAGGTGGGATACTCTTATAAGCCTATTAAGAGTTTGCAAACAAAATAAAATTTAAATTACCATTCCATTAAAAGAATTAAAGAAAGTAGTGCCAAATACCTGCCAGAGTAGTTGACAATGAGGTGTAGCATCCGGCTTACAGGTTGGGGGATCGAATCCCCCTCTCTCAATTTTTTAAATAAAATAGTTTAATTTTTTTGCACCAATAAAAGTTGATATTTAATTTTTATTAAGATAGGTTATTTTTCAATTAATTTAATTAACCTAAATATTCTCAACCAATAAAAATTAGTAAATTAATCAAAAAATGTGAAAATCTAAGAAAATGGTTTTGAAGAAATATATAGATACAAATATACGTATGTATAACTGCTCTGTAATATATATATAAATAGATAGATAGATAGCACCCAATTTTTCCGATTCGGCGGTTCGATCTATGATTTATCATTCATGGACGTTGATAAGATCCATCCATTTATAATATATATATATATATATATATATATATATATATATATATATATATGAATTTTTTTAACCTTTGGATCAATTTACATCTAAAGCTATAATTTTACCCCTAATTTTATCATCACATATAAAAGTATGTAAATAAAAGTTACAAAACATAGTCATTTCACTCTCTTTTCATCATAGTCAAGGGACTCGAGAGCCGCCGCCGCTCACCATTAAATCGGATCCGTTAGACCAGAATCCTTTTCAACATATATATATATATATATATATATATATATATATATATATATATATATATATATATGTGTGTGTGTGTGTGTGTGTATGTATGTATGTATTATATAAATGAATTATATATAAATGAATTTTTTTAACTTTTTTTGATCAATTTACATCTAAAGCTATAATTTTACCCCTAATTTTATCATCACATATAAAAGTATATGAATAAAAGTTATAAAACATAGTCGTTTCATTCTCTTTTCATCATAGTCAAGGACTCGAGAGCCGCCGCCGCCACCATTAAATCGGATCCGTTAGACCGGAATCCGTTTCAACATATATATAAATGATTTTTTTTAACCTATGGATCAATTTACATCTAAGACTATAATTTTACCCCAATTTTATCATCACATATAAAAGTATATGAATAAAAGTTATAAAACATAGTCGTTTCATTCTCTTTTCGTCATAGTCAAGGAGTCGAGAGCCGCCGCCACCACCATTAAAACGCCTCTGCTGCTCAAGTGCTATCGATAGATTTTTATTATTTAGTTTCGAAAAGTTTTAATCTCTTTATTATATGTTTTTAATCCGCTAAAATAGAAAAGTAAAAATTATGAGGATTGGACTATTTTTAAACGGGATTTACCATATCCGTATTCGGATCCAAATCAGCGGATCTGGTAATACATATAATAGATCCGTTAGGATACAAATACGAATTTGATAAAAAAAGTTAAAAATGGATATTGATCTTGAATAGACAACTTTGTATCCGTTTGTATCTGTTTGCAAGCCTAGTCTGTACTCATCTTAAAGAAGGGGAATATACTTATTTTTCTGATTTGCATGGACTAACTTTGTACCGTCTGCATGGTAACTCTAAGAGTCGGAAGAGTGTTGTTATGGCTGGTCATAGAATAGTTAAACTATGTGTTATATTGGGAAGAAATTATATTATTAAAAGTTTGGAGGCCCCTTTTCATTCGTGCTAGCTGATGGGTTTTTGACGATCGATTCCAAATGCGTATTTTAATATCATTCATTGACCTAAGGGTCGAAAATCTATGCATGATGCAAATGTAAATGGGCATATAGATTTTAACAAAGTCAATGAAAGTGTAAGGTAAAATTGAATAATTCCCTGAAAGTTTAAAATATTTATTGTTTTAGAAAAATGAAAATCCTTTATGTTTTAACTATTTTAATTTTGTATTCAACTCTTGTTTACCATCACTTACTACTTTAGGTATCCTATTTTATATGACATGCTTATAATAATTTTGGAATGTCTGAATTAATATAAAACTTTCGTATGTACAAAATATACTTTGGCATAACCATCGTATACGGTTTAGCTTATTTAATTCTTTTATATATTTTCTTTAGCTTATCATATAATATTCAAACACTCTCACTGTGAAGAGAAAAAAAAGGGGTGGATTTATAATTTTAAGAACTAATTGTGCTTATTTGCAATATTTCCGTTTCCAATTAAAATTTGATAACTACTTATAAACCGCTCGGTTCGAAATCTTAAAAACTAGATGCCCTTGGAGCTCTATCAGGTTCCCTACGCCATTACTTTGTCTCTTCTTCCCCTAATTATTTACATTCACTCAGTGGCATATTTAGGAATTGAGAGTAAAGCTACTCATAAATTTATCTTATTTGTATAGGGTTAATCATAAACTTATCATTTAAATGGAGCAATAATACACTCTATTTATTTAAAAATTATTTTTCAATGGGCATATAATCTAGTGGCGGGACATTGCATCCACTACTGCATCTACTACCACAAGAGTTCAAGTATGACAAACTGATTAATTTGGATCAGGCAATGCATACAAGGGACAAAGATAGGGGTGGGGGCAGCTGCCCCCGAGATTTTAAAAATACTACTAAGTGTAGGTATAGTAAATTTTATATGTAGTTCGAAAACCTCCATTTCTCTTTTTTTTATTACTCCCTTTGTTTTTTTGCAATTTCTGAAACTAGCTGTTATTGAAGTAAAGATTTTTTTTTTTTTTTTGATCTGTAAGGAAAAATGAACCCTACACAAGCTTCCTCTTTTCCTTTTTCTTCCCCCACTCCCCCTCTTTAATTTTGTTTCTCTTGCTTGCTTTGGTTGAGTATTTATGTGCTACCAACATTTTTATATTTGGGTTCTTTTCTTTTCTTTTTCATGCTTCCCTTACAGAAAATTAGCAATAGCCGAGAGGGTTTTTTTCTCTCTCATTTTCTTTGTTCTTTATGGATGTTGAATTTAAGTATTTTGGGCTATAACTGGCATTTCATTTTCTTTATATGTAGGCTTTGTGGGGATCAGTTTTTGGACTTTAGTGTACTGAAACCCTAAATGCAATAACAAAGTTTGAATGGTTTAATGATCAAGAAAGAAAATAATGGAATTAGATGGGAAATTATTGGAAGTTGGTGATAGGGAAATTTTAGAATTAGAAAGCTTATAAGGTAAAGAAACCAAAATTGGTAATGTTTCTGGAAGAAGTGAATTGGATTACTGCCCTAGATGCTTTGAATTGGAAGAGAAGTGTAAGAAGGTCGAGGAGAGGTGTGGCGTGTTAGAATTGGGGATTGAGAGGAAGAAACGTGAGTTAGGATTATTAGAGAGTAAGATTGCTACTGTGGTCCCTGACAAGCCCTCGATTCAGGAGGATGTGGCTTGTTTCTTTGGAAAAGGGGAAAAAGAGCCCGAGATGAAGATTACTGATGTTGAGAACGTTAATATGGGTAATGGCGAAGAGATGAAAGGTCCAGAAAAACGTTATTGATTTAACAGAGGAAGGAGATAAGGTTTTCGAATTAATGGTGGAGAATAATGCTTTGAATGTCGAGATTGGAGTTTGGGAAGCAAAGTGCAAAGCTCTGGAGTTGCGGGTAGTAGAGTTGGAAAAGAGATTGTGCTCGAAAGACGGGGGAAATGCATTGGCGGGAACGGCAAAATTGGGTCCCATATCATCTAGAGGGTGTAAGGAGATAAATGAAGTGAATGAGTTGCAAGAAGAATTCCAGGGTGCAACCACACTTGCAGTGGAAACACTATCTTCAAATATAGCTGATGTTGATGCAACAGAAAGAGACATTTTGCATGAGAAAGACGTGGGATATGGTAGTCGAGCTCGTAAGCAGTTGGTTTTTGAAGAAGGGACTCCCGCTAGGAAGATGGCACCCGTAACACCTGCTGGTGCAATGCGTCCTCCCGTCTGTCCTATTGACATCAGTGATAGCGATGATGAGGCAAATACAACCAAGTTACCTGTTAATAATATTCTAGCAAAGAAGGAGATCGGTTCTGCTAATGTGGTTTCTTTGGGTGGAAAGGAACTATCTTTTGAAAATAATTCGACTTGGAGTCCCAACCAAAGCGACGAAGATGATGTACCTTACTGCAATAGAAGAGTATCGTCTACGTTGTCAGCTAAAAGGAAAAGAGCTTTCAATATGGTTACTAGTGACAGTGGAAGTGATACTGATGATAACACTCCAATTTGTAGGCTAGTTGGACACTCTAATACTCCTGCTGCTTCTGAAAATGAAAATGGGAAACCTGTTCGAAGGAGGCGCTTGGTCCGACTGAGAAAACAACAGAAAAAAGGCGCCTCAGAGAAAAGCTCTTGCAGTAATTTGCGAAACGTTGAGACTCGATCTCTTCGTGGAATTCCAGCAAATGGGACCTGTACAGATGATGAAACAGATGTGGAAGAATCAGATGTTGAAGATGAAAGCTTGGATGGCTTTATTGTTAGTAGCTCTGACTCAGAGGGTTGTGATGCTTCTAAAGGCAGTGACGTTTCTACCAGTGAGAAGAGTGAATCAGATGATGCGTCGGACAACAACATGGACTATGGTGATATCATTTCTAGAATTGGAAGGCGGAAAGTTCATTCGAAGAAGTAGGCATTTGAGGCAGAAATGTTGGTTGACGTTGGAAAGGACCCTGAACTGTGTATGAAGGCTGTCTGTACTCTTTATCGGAAGCAAACATCCGAGGAAAAATCCAGTAAAGCAATAATATTTGTCAATCAACGAGGATTTAGCCAGTGTGACGCCGTAAGGTAGCTGTGATTTTATCAACAAAGTCTCTACTCTATCGACTATTATGCATTTGCAAATAAAGAATCTTTTTGTATTGGGGATCAAAAGTTTGTGAAATACCATAATGGCCAATTTCATCCTATGCCGCTGTATAATTTTTAGGGAAAAAATGTTTAACTCTTTGGTTATGTAGGAAAGGAGGCTAATGTGGAAATTAAAAGATTAACATGCCAAAATGATATCTATTTCAGTAAATTTATTTATAATGTGTCTCAATTATCACCTATGGCAGGCATGTAAATGAAAAAATATCGAGTTCTACTTGTTGACATATCTCAAGTTTTTTTCACTTTTAATGAGTTTGAAATGAAATTCTTTTATTTCACCTATCAAAAGATACCGTGTTCGAATACCAAACAACCATCTGGAATTAGTAGCTGCTGATTAATGCATGATGCTTTATCTTCGTCAATTTGATCGATAAGTTCAAACCTTACAGGGGCAGCATATTGGGTGAATTCCTAACTGATGGAGATCCACTGAGTGATTTAACAAAGACCGTAGAGGAATTGCAGGAATATGATCCTAAAGGGGTTGAAATGTGTAGAACGCTGGCGACACACTACTCTAAGCAGTTATTTGCCATGTACGAGAACAAAGAAGATCCTCTTTGGCCAGCCCTAGGACCAAAGTAAGGTGTGTCGAAACAATCGATATTGGATTTTGAAATCTTTTTGGGTTTATTACTTGGCTGCCAGAATGCTCTTTGTATTTGTGTAAACAATATCTGGTCCTGTATCGGTAGATAGATATAGATATCCAGCCTTTCTGTCAATGTTGTTTTTTTGGAGATGGGAGGTGGGAGCAAAACTGCTATTTGGTTTCGGTTCCAAAGATCGTTATGCAAAGTTATCGTGTATATGTTTAATCAGTTTGTTTTCCTGTTAGTAGATTTCTGTGTTTTTACATATACGAAGTAATTTATAAACTGAATATCTCTGCTTCAACTGCGGTACTAAAAATATATTATTTAGTTAAAACCAGTTGCTAATTTCGGATAGTTCCCATGGTTAAAACTCCTTGCTAATCTTAGTTCCACCATAAACTATCATAGTTGTAATACTTTGCTAGATTTTTTTTGCCACACTTGGTAATCTGTATTTTCTACGATAAATTTTATTATGTACTCAGATACATGACCTTCTCTTTGCCCCCAACCACTCTCTCCCTAGGAGATGAGGGTTATACCCCCTGTTCTTTGAATAGAATTAAAAAAGCGGAAAATTTTGTATGTTCTCCTTTCTTAAAAGTAAACGTATTGTGCGTGTATCTACCAATCACTTGGGGATAAAAATGGAGGCGACTACAAGGCCGTAAAAAGTAATTTTCGCGGCCATTTTTTTTCACATCATGGCCACTTCTTTTCCTACCGCTCTGGCTCAGCATTCTGGTCCAGTTCAGGGTCCTTCAGGAGTTGTGTCGCCCAGCAGCGGTGTCGACTCCGTGTCCAGTGATGGTACAACAATAGATCAGGGAATAGCTTGTGGTCTAATGCT